>CM055116.1:1101876789-1102324289 GCA_029206835.1 Rana muscosa
GTAGTAAGGTTTCACGCCTATTTCACCTCCATGATTTGATTGACACTTGGCAGGAATACAACCCCACTGTCACGTACCTTATGATGGGAGCCCAACGTGCAGGGAGCGGCCTCTCGTAATCCCCTGGCTCGAGAGCCCCTGATAGAGCAGACAGAGGCTCAGGAGGACAGGGGGCACAAGTGCCTGGCAGGTAAGCAGGATATTGGGTAGTTGCGGCAGCAGATGGTGCACGGCAAAACTGGAACAGTCCAAAGATAGCTGGGAGGTGCACAGTAGGACCAATCAGAATGCAGACAACAGGCAGATGTATAAAAGTCCCAGATCAGACTGCAGAAACAAGGTGGTGTATTGTAGTACAGGCTGAGGTGTACTGTAGCTCAAGCACAGGTGCAGGGTAGTTCAGGCAGAGATGCGCTATGATACAGGCAGAGATGCACAGTGGCTTCAGGCAGGATGCACTGTAGTTCAGGTGGAGGTGCCTTGTAGTTCGGACAGACTGGTGGGTCGGACCAACAGCGACCAGGTACAGGGATGACCAAGAGAGTTGTCAGAGCAAGCCGAAGTCGGGGCGGGCAGCAATCAGGGTTAAACAGAGACAAGCCGGATCAGATAACCGGTGTACAGGAATCAGAAGTCAATAACAGGGGTCTCGGGAACGCTGTAGACCAGACAGCAAGGAGCAAGGTATGCAGATAGTTTAAATACCTTGTTTGGCACCAAATGCTGTCACCGCGCGCGCTCCCGCGAACGTGCGCGCTCCCGTGAACGCGCGCCCGCCGATCGCGCTATTGTGCACGCGCATGCGCGGGATGGACCTATGGAGTATAGACGATCTCCTGGCGGCACTGTTGCCAGGCAGATTGTAAAAACGCCTTTCCTGACATTGCCCCCCCCCCCCAAGGGGCAGCCTCCGGATGCCCAACTGGGCCACTTTGTCTGGGTGAGATTTCTCAAAGTCCTTGATTAGCCTTTCCGCGTGGACATTCATCTCTGGTTCCCATGAGTTTTCTTCTGGGCCGTAACCCTTCCATTTCACCAGGTATTGGATCTGGTTTCGTCTTCGTCTACAACCCAGAATGGACTCGACCTCAAATTCCTCTTCTCCATCGATAAGCACGGGTTCGGGAGGATTGGTGTCCCGATTCGTAAAGGGATCAGGAACCGTGGGCCTAAGCAGGGCTACATGAAAAACTGGGTGAATCCGGAAGGACTCAGGCAGTTTCAATTCGTAAGCTACCTCGTTAATCTTCCTTGTTATAGGGAAGGGACCCACGAATTTAGGGCCCAACTTCTTGGATGGGCATGCCAATTTTAGATTCAGGGTAGAGAGCCAAACTTGGTCCCCAGGTGCCAGGTTGAGCTCCCCTCTCCTCTTTCTGTCGAAAATTTCCTTGTTGTAGCTTTGTGCCTTAGTCATGGTCTCCTGGAGAAGTTTATTGTTGGTGGAGAAGAAATTTAAAGTTTCCTGGGCGGCTGGTACCGGACATTCGGGCATGTTGTTAGATAGAAATAACGGGTGAAACCCATAGTTTGCGAAAAATGGGGATTGCTTGATGGCAGAATGAACAGAGTTGTTGTAGGCAAACTCAGCAAGAGGCAAAAGAGGGGCCCAATCATTCTGGGAGAAGCTTGAAAAGCAGCGCAGGTACTGCTCGAGCGTTTGATTGGTGCGCTCTGTTTGGCCATTGGTTTGGGGATGGTACGCTGAGGAAAAGAACAGATCGATCTTCAGTGATTTACATAGTGCCCTCCAAAATCTTGATGTAAACTGTACCCCCCCGGTCAGATGTAATGTTAGCAGGTACACCGTGCAGCCTTACTATTTCCCTGATGAAGATTTTTGCAGTCTCAGAGGCCGAGGGGATGCCCCTCATGGGTAGGAAATGGGCCATCTTGGAGAGTCTATCAACCACTACAAAGATGGTCGTAAACTCTTCTGATGGAGGTAGTTCAACTATAAAGTCCATTGAGATCATCCTCCATGGCCTCTCCGGGACGGGTAGTGGCTTTAGTAACCCCCAGGCTCTGGTTTTGCTGTCTTTGTTCTGGATGCAGGTGGTACAAGATTCCACATAGCGCTTTCAGTCTTGGGATAATCGTGGCCACCAGAATGTCCGCTGGAGAAGTTCGGAAGTTTTGTACACACCAAAGTGGCCGGCTAACTGGTGGTCATGACAGGATTTCAAGACGGCCACCCGAAGTTGTTGAGGTACAAAAATCTTGTCCTTGTTCCACAGCAGACCGTCTTTAGACTGTAGGGCAAGGCCAGAGAATGGGCATGGTCCCGAGGAGGCCTGTCTGATTTGGGACAGGAGGTCCTCTTGTAACAGGAGGAAGTTACCGGGAGGTAGAATGGTATCTGGGGGGGAAAGGACCTTGGGTTCGGCAAACATCCGGGAAAGGGCATCCGGTTTGGTGTTTTTTGATCCGGGTCGGTACGTGATGTGAAACGAAAATCGGGTAAAAAAAGAGTGCCCACCTGGCCTGGCGTGGTCTCAGTCTCTTGGCAATCTTTAAGTATTTCAGGTTTTTATGGTCGGTATAGATCAGGATAGGATGTGCTGCTCCTTCCAGGAGGTAGCGCCATTCCTCAAGTGCGGACTTTATTGCCAGAAGTTCCCTGTCCCCGACATCGTAGTTTTTCTCGGCCTCCGTTAGTTTACGGGAGAAGAAGGCTACTGGGTGCAATGCGGCCTTTGGGCCTTGTCTCTGGGAAAGTATTGCTCCAACTGCCACTTCAGAGGCATCCACCTCCAAGATGTAAGGTAAGGCCGGGTTGGGGTGCTTTAGGACAGAGGCCGAGATGAACAGATTCTTAAGGTTAGCGAAGGCGGCCTGAGCTTCGGGGGACCAGTGAAACCGGTTACCTTGTTTAGTTAAGTTGGTAAAGGGGGCAATGATAGAGGAGAATCCTTTAATGAATTTCCGGTAGAAGTTCGCAAAGCCCACGAAGCGTTGGATCCCCTTATCGCTGGGGGCTGGCCAATCCAGAATGGCCGTGATCTTCTGAGGGTCCATCTTAATACCCTCTACCGAAATGATTAGCCCTAGGAACTGAATATCTTGTTGTTCGAATGCACATTTCTCGGGCTTGGCGTACAAACCATGTTGGCGAAGTCGGGCCAAGACCTTCCGGACGTGTTCACGATGGTCGGATAAGGAGGAAGAGAAGACCAGGATATCGTCTAGGTAGATGATGACGAATAGATCTAGGTAGTCTCTAAAAATATCGTTTATGAAATGTTGGAACGTGGCAGGGGCATTACATAGCCCGAAGGGCATGACCAGGTATTCAAAGTGCCCGAATCTGGTGCGAAACGCTGTTTTCCATTCATCACCGCTCCGAATGCGGACTAAGTTGTAGGCCCCGCGGAGGTCCAATTTAGTGAAGATGGCTGCTGTCCCAAGTCTTTGGAAAAGTTCGGGTACTAATGGCAGGGGATACCTATTTTTAATAGTTACTTTATTCAGGGCTCTGTAATCCACACAGGGGCGTAGGGAGTGGTCCTTCTTTTCTACAAAGAATATACCGGCTCCTGCAGGAGAGGTGGAGGGACATATGAATCCCTTCTCTAAGTTGTCATCCAGATACGTCTTGAGAGTTCCAAGCTCTAGTTCAGATAAGGGGAAAATTCTTCCAAAAGGGACCTCTGCCCCCGGAAGAAGGTCAATAGGGCAATCGTAGGGCCTGTGCGGAGGTAGAGTCTCCGCGCCCTTTTTGCTAAAGACATCTAGAAAGTTGTGATAGGCCTCAGGGACCAGCCGACGGTTCTCCATGTCACTCCCCAGACAAAGTAATGGGGACGAGGTGTCGGATGGCGCTGGGAAACAGTGTTCACGGCAATAGAGAGATGGAAAGCGAACCTCTCCAGTGTTCCAGTCGATCTGAGGATTATGAGCTTTTAGCCATGGTATCCCCAAGATAATTGGGAAGAGAGGGGATTCTATAATGTCCAAGCACAATAGTTCTTGATGCTTGTCCGCAATGGTGGTGCGCAGGGGAATTGTCTGCTGCGTTACTGGTCCAGATCTGATGGCCGATCCGTCGGCAAGATGGACCGTAAGTTCTTTAGGTCTGGGCCTCAAAGGGACTTGATGTTTCAAAGCAAAGGAAAGGTCCATGAAGCCGCTGCAAGCACCGGAGTCAATACTGGCGGGGGTCCGGATGTTCCTTCCTGGGAGCTGTAGAGAGATGGAAACGGTCAGGTGAGCGGAATGGTTAAGCAGAACAGGCGAGACAGTAGAGGAGAGGTGGCACTTACGCAATTTAGCGGGGCACATCCTCACGTAGTGTCCTGACTCCCCGCAGTAGAGGCAGAGGTTGTGAACCCGGCGCCGCTGGCGCTCCTCAGGAGTAAGCGAGGGTCGGATCAACCCCAGTTGCATGGGTTCAGAGGCATCGGTAGCGGAGCGCGGGGAGGTCGAAGAAGCGGAATGAGGAGGATAGGGTACCCGTGGCAGCATCCATACTGGGCGGGATGGTCCCGCTGACCGTTCAGCTCTACGCTCCCTTAGTCGCCTGTCGATCTGAATAGCTTGAAGAATCAAGGCATCGAGCGTGTTCGGTATACCGACCCGGGCCAGCTTGTCCTTCAAGTGCTCTGATAGTCCCAGCCGGAATTGGTGTCGCAGGGCGGCGTCGTTCCAGCTGGTATCGGCGCTCCAGCGCCTAAAGTCTGATACATAATCTTCAGCGGCTCTGCGACCCTGCTGGAGAGAACATAATGCTGCTTCGGCGGTAGCGGCCAGTTGAGGGTCCTCATAGAGGAGGTCCATGGCCTGGAGGAAAGTACTTAGTTGGTCAAGGCAGGTGTTTTTCTGTTCCAGGAGGCGGTGTGCCCAGGCCTGAGGTTCACCGGACAATAGGGCTATGACAAAGCCCACCTTGGTAGATTCAAGGGAGAAGGTCCTGGGCTGCAGCGCAAAGAAAAGTTCGCAGGCGTTACGAAAAGCCCTGTACTTGCCGCGGTCCCCAGAGAACCTCTCCGGAGTAGGGACCCTGGGTTCAGGTGGCAACATGACAACCGACGGTGCAGGTGAAGCTCCTGATGCGACAGGTGCCGAGGTAGCCAGGGTCTGGACACGCTCCTCTAGCCGGGTATATCCCTCTTGCAAACTCCTGACTGCAGCAGTAAGTCCGTCCAGGTGGCGGCATAATTCCTCCATGGGAGAGGCCCCCTGCGTAGGCTCCGACATGGCTGTCTGGTACTGTCACGTACCTTATGATGGGAGCCCAACGTGCAGGGAGCGGCCTCTCGTAATCCCCTGGCTCGAGAGCCCCTGATAGAGCAGACAGAGGCTCAGGAAGACAGGGGGCACAAGTGCCTGGCAGGTAAGCAGGATATTGGGTAGTTGCGGCAGCAGATGGTGCACGGCAAAACTGGAACAGTCCAAAGATAGCTGGGAGGTGCACAGTAGGACCAATCAGAATGCAGACAACAGGCAGATGTATAAAAGTCCCATTTCAGACTGCAGAAACAAGGTGGTGTATTGTAGTACAGGCTGAGGTGTACTGTAGCTCAGGCACAGGTGCAGGGTAGTTCAGGCAGAGATGCGCTATGATTCAGGCAGAGATGCACAGTGGCTTCAGGCAGGATGCACTGTAGTTCAGGTGGAGGTGCCTTGTAGTTCGGACAGACCGGTGGGTCGGACCAGCAGCGACCAGGTACAGGGATGACCAAGAGAGTTGTCAGAGCAAGCCAAAGTCGGGGCGGGCATCAATCGGGGTTAAACAGAGACAAGCCGGATCAGATAACCGGTGTACAGGAATCAGAAGTCAATAACAGGGGTCTCGGGAACGCTGTTGACCAGACAGCAAGGAGCAAGGTATGCAGATAGTTGAAATACCTTGTTTGGCGCCAAATGCTGTCACCGCGCGCGCTCCCGCGAACGTGCGCGCTCCCGTGAACGCGCGCGCCCGCCGATCGCGCTATTGTGCACACGCATGCGCGGGATGGACCTATGGAGTATAGACGATCTCCTGGCGGCACTGTTGCCAGGCAGATTGTAAAAACACCTTTCCTGACACCCACAGTTAGAGATTTCACGCATTTCTCGCAGGTGCATCACACCTATTCCAGGATAGACCATCTCTTGGTGCGTACCCCTCTACTCCCATATATAACGTTGGTTAAGATCCTGGCTACCCCCTGGTCTGTTTATTCCCTGGTTAAACTTGTTACCAAAGGGCTTTGGACTAAAGCAACCCCTCCCCATGGCGACTTAATGTTAGCCTACTGAACGACCCTATTATATATGTGGAAATTCAAAAAGAACTCCAGGCGTACTTCGAAACTAATAAATCCACTGACACCTCACCTACAATTGACTGGGCCGCTCACAAAGCAACGATTCGCGGTAAGCTGATACAAATAGCGGCTAGACATAAACGGGAGCGAGGGCAGGTAATTAAAGGCCTAGAGGCGGATCTGGAGGCGTTACTAGCGGAACAGCGAAAAAATCCCCTGATTGATATTAGCCATAAAATAGATGAAGCAAGACTTACATTGAACCTTAGCCTAACCACGCAAGCTGAAAAACACATCAGCTGGTCCAAACATAAATTTTATACCATGGGCGACAAACCCACCACTATGTTGGCTAGGAAGCTGGTACCCCGACCCTATGTGCCAACTTTACCTAAACTAAGACTACCAAACGGTCACCTTACTCAAAATCCTGAATTAATAATCAAGGAATTCCATACCTTTTATGCCAAATTATATAGCCGACAGACAGTATTTGAGCCGTCAAGGACTGAAGCGTTTTTTCACGACGTCCAATTACCCAAATTAACTCGAGACCACGCAGACTTGATGGACGAGGCCTTTACTGAACCTGAGATTAGGGCAGCCATAAAAATGCTCCACCCTTCCAAGGCCCCTGGACCGGATGGTTACCCCGGCCATTATTATAGGAAATACATAGATATCCTCTCGCCTCACACGTGCGCATATTTTAATGATCTGAGAGGGGGCAATAAACTCCCGGGACAGGAAAATGCGGCCTTTCTTAATGTCATACCGAAACCAGGTAAGGATCATGGAGATTGCGCAAATTACCGCCCGATCTCCCTGATCAATACTGATTTGAAGATTTTAACCAAAATCCTGGCCATCAGACTGAACACATTCCTCCCATCATATATCCACCCCGACCAGACTGGGTTTATTCCTAATAGACAGGCGTCTGACCAAACCCGCAGATTAATAAACCTGATATCGGCAGTGCAGTCTGACTGGGATGGTGCGGGTCGCAGACCTAGCATGTTACTCTCGTTGGACGTCCAGAAGGCGTTCGATTCCCTATCCTGGGAGTACCTATTTGACGTACTAAATCGTTATGGCTTTGGCGAGCGCTTTCTGGATCTCCTTAAAGGACTGTACGATTCTCCAACTGCCACACTAATACTAAGGGGATACTCCTCTCAACCCATTTCTATTAGACGGGGTACTAGGCAGGGGTGCCCGCTATCACCAATTTTGTTCGCCCTAGCAATAGAACCGCTGGCGATTAAAATTCGCGCTTGCCAGGATATCAAGGGGATTGTTAGCGGAGACTATGAACATAAGTGTCTGCTTTTTGCAGATGACTTGCTGCTCACCTTGACCTCCCCGATAACTTCACTCCCTAACCTCTACGCGGTATTGCACCCATTTTCGGACATTTCGGGACTGTACATTAATCATGGCAAGTCGAGGGCACTGAATGTAACACTACCAAGCTCCACTCAGAAGACAATTGAGCTATCCCACCAATTTTTATGGGAAGCTGAGGCTTTTCCTTACCTCGGAATCAATTTGACCTCTTCTATTCAAACACTATATAAAAGGAACTACCCCGCTCTTATTAAAAGATTAACGGAGGATATGGCAAAATGGCAGATTCACCCCCCGTCGTGGTTTGGCAGACTCCACTCGATAAAAATGAATATCCTACCTAGGCTGTTATATTTTTTTCACACCTTACCTATAGCATTGCAACGCAGCGACCTGCAAATGTTTCAACGGAAAGTATTCCAGTTTGTCTGGGGAGATAAGAGGCCTAGGGTGAACAAAAACACAATGTATGCCCCTAAACGGATGGGTAGACTTGGACTACCTGATCTGCAGAAGTATTTCTATGCGGCTCAGGTGGCCCACCTATCTAGGTTTCACTCACAATCACCACCCGCAATATGGATGACGATGGAATCTTATTCCTGCCATCCGGACCCGATATCCCACTTGATGTGGCTCCCGCCTACAGACAGGCCGACGATACTATGTCCTTCCTTATCCTTCTCACTGGATATTTGGGACAGATTGTCCAGGTCCAAGAAATTTAAATCGCCCCATACTCCCTTAGCACCTATTTTAAAGAACAGATTGTTCACCCCGGGTCTCACTCCTCTTGCTTTTTCGTGGTGGACCAATAAGGGATTACTACGTATTGCAGACCTATGTGATCATAAGGGTATGATATTGGAACGCTTAATGGCTGAGAAACATCAAATGCCACCAATAGAACGCTATAGATATACTCAATTACAACATTTTGTCCAAACATTAGCTCGTAAGGGTGACCTAGCGAAGCTGACCCCCATGGAACATATGTGTAAGCATTATGATAGACTTAAAGGATTTATATCTACTATATATACAATATTGATGGCTGTTACGAATAAGCTGAAATACATGCTTCTATGGGAAAGTGATTTTCAGGAAACATTGGACTTGGACAATTGGTTGGCAATTGCAGACACAGTGTCCAGTTCACTCCTGAATACCTCAATCATAGAAGCTAATTACAAGGTTCTACTACGATGGTATATGGTACCAGCCAGACTGGCCACCTTTGTGCAGGGGGTCACCTCTAGATGTTTTAGAGGATGTGGTCAGGTGGGAACCACCTATCATATCTGGTGGTCGTGCCCTAAGGTTAGGAGGTTCTGGATCAGGGTCTACAATTTTGTATATACCCTTACACAGATCAATTTAAAGAAATCGCCCAAACAGGCTCTCCTGGGAGACAGGGTGGCGGAAATCTCCAAGTCCCAAAGGAGGCTACTAAATTTAATTTTTATGTCGGCTAGAATAACTATAGCCAGGAACTGGAGATCGGCTGCCCTGCCATTCGGCCAGCTGAAAAGCAAATTGTCCTGGTTAATGCTGAACGAAAGATTGACGGCCCTGGTCCAGGACAAGATGGAACTATTTCATAAGGTTTGGGACCCATGGTTCGATTATCTTACCAATGACCCAAGGACGCTGGCTACTTAGTTATCCTCACTAGTGCTGGGTGCTTGGGCTCTTATCCCCTTCTCCTGACTCTCACATCCCAACCCCCCTCCCCCCCCCCCCTATATTATTTTACCTGTTTTTTTCTCTCTCTCTTTTTCTTCCTTTCCTTCTTGTTCCGTGTTTCTTTTTTTCTACTATGTCTCCTTTTCCCCTTACGTTCTCACGTTAGAGTACTTATTAGAATGCTACAGTATATATCCTCATACGGGTTCGAGAATTTTAAACAGCGAGTGGTCTGGCCCTTGGGGGGATCGCTCCCGTGGGGGGGGAGGCCGCCTCCCCCGTTTGTTGGGTGGGGGGTGGGCTCTTCCCGGGGGGGGGGTTCGCTTGTCGGGCCGGTACTATGTGCTATAACGTGTGAACCCATGATAGAGGTGGCTTGTACAAGACTGGTTACTTTGGTCTAGACTACTGATCCCCATAATGGGATATTATTAGTTAATATTTATAAGATGGGAAAGGTCTGTGTTTTACAATGAGCAATAGCAAGTTACCCTCCAGAGGTTTTCTATTACTGTACGATAATGCACTGTGATACTCTTGTATTTGTTCTGAAAATTTTCTTTAATAAACATCATTGAAACATAAAAACAGCAAACTGTTTTTGCTACGAAAGTTATACAAGATGAGACTAGAACGCCAGGAAATGTGTGAACACGTGAAAGCTAGGCTAGCGATCATAGAGCAGCTGCGTGCTATTGGAGAGGACATCAAAGATAACCATATTGTTGCCCTGCTCCTCTGCAGCCTTCCAGAGACATACTTTATCTCAAAAAAGTGAGTACACCCCTCACATTTTTGTAAATGTTTTATTCTATCTTTTCATGTGACAACACTGAAGAAATGACACTTTGCTACAATGTAAAGTAGTGAGTGTACAGCTTGTATAACAGTGTAAATGTGCTGTCCCCTCAAAATAATCCAACACACAGCCATTAATGTCTAAACCACTGGCAACAAAAGAGAGTACACCCCTAAGTGAAAATGTCCAAATTGGGCCCAATTGGCCATTTTCCCTCCCAATGTCATGTGACACGTTAGTGTTACAAGGTCTCAGATGTGAATGGGGAGCAGGTGTATTAAATTTGGTGTTATCGCTCTCACGCTCTCAGACTGGTCACTGGTTCAACATGGCACCTCATGGCAAAGAACTCTCTGAGGATCTAAAAATAAGAATTGTTGGTCTACATAAAGATGGCCTAGGCTATAAGAAGATTGCCAAGACCCTGACTCTGAGCTACACCACCGTGGCCAAGACCATACAGTGGTTTAACAGGACCAGTTCCACTCAGAATAGGCCTGTGCTCAGCGTCATATCCAGAGGTTGTCTTTGGGAAATAGATGTATGAGTGCTGCCAGCATTCCTGCAGAGGTTGAAGAGGTGGGGGGGGGGGTCAGCCTTTCAGTGCTCAGACCATAGGCCACACACTGCATCAAAATGGTCTGGATGGCTGTCGTCCCAGAAAGAAGCCTCTTCTAAAGATGATGCACAAGGAAGCCTGCAAACAGTTTGCTGAAGATTACATGGATTACTGGAACCATCTCCTGTGGCCTGAGAACAAGAAAAACGTATTCGGTTCAGATGGTGTCAAGCGTGTGTGGCGGCAACCAGGCGAGGTGTACAAAGACAAGTGTGTCTTGCCTACAGTCAAGCATGGTGGTGTGAGTGTCATGGTCTGGGGCCGCATGAGTGCTGCCGGCACTGGGGAGCTACAGTTCATTGTGGAAACCATGAATTCCAACATATACTGTGACATACTGAAGCAGAGCATGATCCCCTCCCTTTGGATTCTGGGTGTCAGAAACCATGAATCAGACCGAGACAGGAGTACAGTAAAATCACACTTGTTTAATAATAAAAGTAAATAGAACAAACGTAGTCAAAACATAGCCAAAGTTCAGTAACTGGAACGGATAGTCAGACAAGCTAGAAAGTCAGGAAGCCAGGAATCAGCGTAGTGGAACAGTAAGAAGGATCTGGAGCCAGAAAGAACTTCAGCCAAGCAAGTCTTAAACAGGAACGCAGGAGAAAGTCTCTGTGATGTTGACCAGGCGAAGGCAGAGATCATCTGGGCTGGACGGCTTAAGTAAGCAGGACTGACCAGCAGGAAATCAACAGGTGAGTCACTTTTTAGAGATAAGAGCTGGCAATTAACCGACAGCTGAGCGGCCAGCTCAGAGAAGCAAGGGCTGAGCTCAGCCCTGACAGTACCCCCTCCTCAATGACCCCTCCCCCTCTGGAGGACCACCAGGCTTGAGGGGAAATTGTCTATGGAAATCACGGAGGAGGACAGGGGCATGTACGTCCGAGGAAGAGCCTCAAGAGCGTTCCTCCGGACCGTACCCTTTCCAATGTACCAGGTACTGTATACACCCACGGAACCTACGGGAGTCAACAATGGACTGTACTTTGTACTCCTCATGGATCTCAACCTGTACAGGGTGAGGACCTGGCACAGAGGTGGTAAAGCGGTTGCAGACCAAAGGTTTTAATAAGGAGACATGGAAACCATTTGAGATACGCATATTAGAAGGAAGGTCTAAAGCGTAAGCCACTGGGTTAATCCTGCGGAGAATACGAAAAGGCCCAATAAACTGAGGTGCCAACTTCAGAGAGGGAACATGTAGTCAGAGGTTTCAAGATGACAGCCAGACCCTGTCCCCAACCTGGTAGGAAGGCACATGCAGGCGTCTGCGGTCAGCATGGAGTCTGTACCTATCATTGGCATGTCGCAAAGCCTCCTGGACTTGTGCCCAAGTGGAACGAAGACCACGGAGATGTTCCTCTAACACAGGAATGCTCTGCAGAACAAATGAGTCAGGCAAAATGGAAGGTTGGAAACCATAGTTCGCCATAAATGGGGACAAACGGGAAGCAGATTTCAAGGCATTATTGTGAGCAAACTCTGCCCAAGGTAAGAGGTCTGACCAGTTGTTCTTGTAGCGCTTGGTTGCTACTAGTAACAAACATCCACCATATCACCCTGCTGCCAGACCTCCATCTATCACTTCAGAGACAATGAACAGTCATTTGCGTTGTTTTGTTTTTGTTTATTGAGGGATATAACTTGGTTTGGGGTAAGGGGAATATGCGATGCCCATAGGATATGTTGCTTTGCCATCATATTAAGAACTTGAAATTAGATTGAGCCTTGAAGTAATGATGCACAGATAATATCTACAATCTCTAACCCTGCATCACCATGCAGAACATTACTCCTCCTCTGCGTATCTCCTGCAGACTGTTGCTCCCAGGACTTCTTCCCTCCGCACAAACTTCCACTGTAGAGATTATTACTCCTGTCACATCATCCTCTGTATACAAAAGAGTCCACTCTAAATAGCCTCTATTGCTGGCTATGATTAGTTGCTGTTACTAGGCCAGAGGTCTGCAGTACCTCTCCCCGGCGGCCTAGTAATTTAGTAGCATGTGCTGAACGATGGACTACTGTTCCCAGCTAGTCCAGGCTGAAAATCCTGCGCCCTCAGACTACATCGATTTGACACTCTCCCCACAGTCTCTCCTCTGGCCTCGCACCCAGCTCTCATGGCATGCCTTATCCAGAACTCCACTGTGATCCACTCACCGACCTTCTCCTGCCTGAGTCAATGTTGAAGAACTTTAACTGGACAGACGTTCCGACAGCTTCTCCAGCCCCTCTGTTCCAGGATACTCCATCCATGACCGTGTAAGGATGTAGCTCCCTCCCAGTTTTCCCAGGCTCCTCCGCTAGGCCTCGCACCACCCCCCAGATGGGGATGCGGCATCTGCTGCTGCCTAGTGCTCCATTCTCCAAGTCTCCCGGCCGACAACTCCTCCCCATTGGGCTGGGACCTCAGCTTATATGGGAGGCCTGTCCCCTGCCAATTCCAGTTGGGGATTGGTCAGGGCTCCTCACATGAGCTTCCTGCTACTCCAGTCCTAGGCCCTGCCCTCTTCCAGAACAATCTCCCTGGAAGCAGCGGAGGCACCACAGAACTAAAGCACAGGTGGTCACACCCAATGCTACACTAACCGCTCCCTGCCCCCAGATCAAAATAAGCAGGCCTAGCCTGAAGCATAGGCCTGCCTAAATTTACCTGCACTGACATTTTCCCTTACAAAAATCCTACTCTAGCACCTACCTACGGTAGAGAGTGCTACATTATGATGGTCAGAAATATAGCAAGGTAGAAACTGCTCCAAGGACTGATTGGCTCATTCTGCAGCCCCATTAGACTGTGGGTGATATGCAGAGGAGAAAGCAAGCTGAATTCCCAACTGTGCACAAAAGGCTCGCCAGAACCGGGACACAAACTGACTACCCCTGTCCGAGACGATCACCTTGGGTAGCCCATGTAAGCGAAAACCGACGGTTATTTACCGATAACGGTGTTTCTACGAAACCTTCCAGGATGGCAACACATGAGAGATGATAGGCTCCACCCAACAGGAAACACAATCAGTTCACAATTTTTTTTTAGGCACCACCTTATCCCTTGTGCCTCAGTAGTTGTAAAGTAATACTCCCACTAGACCACAAGGGCTATCCACATCTTAATACTTACCACATAGTGTGAACATACTCCTCCACCCACAACAGGGCGGGACGTAGGCCTGCCATCCTGGAAGGTTTCGTAGAAACACCATTATCGGTAAAATAACCATCGGTTTTCTCACCTCACCTTCCAGGACGGCAACACATGAGAGGATAATAAAAGGAATCCACAGGCCTACCTTAGAGTGGGAACACTGCCTGTAACACTTTTCGACCGAAGGCTAGGTCTTGCTGCGATAGGACCTCCACACGGTAGTGCTCCAGGAAGGTGTCTTGACTGGACCAGGTGGCTGCGTTGCGGATCTGCTCCCAGGAGGCCCCTGCCTTCTCGGCCCATGAGGTAGCCAAGGCTCTAGTTGAGTGTGCCTTCAACTTTTCTGGTGCAGGACTGCCTGAGCTTTCGTACGCTAAATCAATGGCTTGCCTTATCCACCTGGAGACTGAGCACTTTGATGCTTGGAGTCCCTTTCTAATTCCAGAAAACAGGATTAAAAGATTATTAGACCTTCTAAAATCCTTAACCCTCTGTAAATATATAAGGAGGCATCTCCTGACATCTAGACAATGGAATCTTTTTTCTCCTTCATTTCTGGGGCTCTCATAAAAGGATGGCAAGGTCATCACCTGAGCTCTGTGGAACGCTGACGACACCTTAGGTAGATATAATGGATCTGGCTTGAGGATGATCCTATCAGGTAGGATCATTAAAAAAGGTTCTTTGATGGAAAGACATTGCAGGTCCCCTACTCTCCTGGCAGTAGTGATTGCCAGTAGAAAGGCTAATTTTATAGTCAAAAACATAAAATAAAATGTATTCTAAGGGCTCAAAGGGGTGACTAGATAACGCCTCTAGGACCCTAGTTAGATCCCAAGGTGGGAACCCATCTTTTTTGACAGGAGTAGCTCTATCTCTGGCTACCAAAAATCTTTTAACTAAAGATTCTTTCGCTATCCTAGCATCAAGAAAAACTGAAAGGGCTGCCACTTGTACTCGAAGAGTGTTGACAGCCACACCCTTCTCGACCCAGTCCTGGAGAAATTCCAAGATTACCGGAATAGAGGTGGAAACTAATTGTTTTTGTTTACACCAAGTACAAAAAACTTTCCAAACTTTAAGGTAAATTCTTCTTGTCACTGGCTTCCGGCTTAAGAGTAAAGTATCTATTACTCTGTCTGAGCATCCCTTTTTCCTAAGGATCTGGCGCTCACTAACCAAGCCATGAGCTGAAAGAATTCCGGTCTGGGGTGCACAACTGGACCCTGTGACAGAAGGTCCGGGATGTTTGGCAGTTTCCAGGGGGGCGCTACTGATAACGACTTCAGGGTTGCAAACCAAGTCCTTCTTGGCCACCAAGGGGCTACCAAGAGGACTCTGCTTGAAGCCTGGCTGAGCTTTTGGACGACTCTCGGAATCAGAGGCAGAGGGGGGAAGGCGTAAGCCAACCGGAATGTCCAGCTTTGAGCCAGGGCATCCAGGCCCTCTGACTCTCTCTCCCGAGATAGAGAGAAGAACCTCCTGACCTTCCTGTTCTTCTGACTGGCAAAGAGGTCTATTTCGGGGCAGCCAAACCTTTGCACCATCGCTTGGAACACTTCAGTTCCCAATCCCCCTGTCTGACAGGCTGGTGACTGAGGAAATCCGCCTCCTTGTTGTCTGTTCCTCTTATGTGGACGGCTGCCAACGAGACTAACCTGTGCTCTGTCCAGGTTAAGATCTCCGTTGTTAGTGTCAGAAGTTTCTTGGACTTGGTTCCCCCCTGGTGATTCAAGTATGCCACAGTTGTAGCATTGTCCGAACACACTAAAACCTCTTTTACCGTGACTATTTTCTCAAAGGCCTTTAGAAGCTTCGCCCACTGCTCTCAGTTCTCTGAGATTTGAAGAGGATTCGGCTACGTCCTTCCGCCAGGAACCCTGAGCCTTGGCTACCCCTAGATGAGCTCCCAATCCCTGGGCACTTGCATCCGTGGTAAATCTTAATGGATCCCACTGATTCCAGGGTTTGCCTTTCTCCAGGTTGCCTGGGACTGACCACCACCCCAGGGAGGATATTACCTGATGGGGAATGATAACCTCTTCGTCTAGGGAATCGTTCATTTTGTCCCAAGAGGAAAGGTGGAAGGACTGAAGGTCTCTTGAATGCAGTTGTGCCCAAACATCTGCAGAAATGCTTGCTGACATGAGGCCTAGAACTCTGAGGATTTCTCTCCTGGAACATACAGGAACATCTATCAGTCTTTTGACGACTAAGACAATCCTTTCCACCTTTTCTCTTGGGAGGAGCAGACTCTGAACCTGAGAGTCTATCTGAACGCCTAGGTATGTACGAACCTGGGCTGGTTCTAGAGAGGACTTTTCCAGGTTTATCAGCCACCCTAGCCTTTCTAGGGTAGAGATCACCTTCAGGGTGTCTGTACTGGCCTGAGAGGCTGAAGGACCTGAAATGAGCAGGTCGTCCAGATATGGTATTAAGGCTATGCCCTGCAGATGGAGATGGGCCACCGCTTCTGCAAGAATCTTTGTAAAGATTCTTGGACTTGCCGCAAGACCAAAGGGAAGTGCCCTAAACTGCCAATGGGAAGTTCCCTCCTGTGTTACCACCGCAAACCTCAGGAAGGCCTGATGTCCCGGAAAAATCGAGACATGCAGATAAGCATCCCTGAGATCTAGGGTGGTCATAAAGACATCTTTTAGTAGATTTTTCCTTATCGAGTACACGCTCTCCATGGAAAATTTCTTGTACTCTAAGAACTTGTTTAGGTTCTTGAGATTTATGATCAGGCGGAACTTTCCAGAGGGCTTTGGCACCAAAAATATGTGGGAATAAAAGCCCTGGAAAAGCTGGTCCTTTGGAACCAGGATTACCACCTCCTGATCTACAAGTTCCTGAATGCCCTCTAGAAGGGCTTTCTTCCTTACAACATCTTTGGGAAGATGAGTTAAAGTGACCGTAGGAGGGGGTTCTGACAAGAATTCCAGGCAGTAGCCTTCCCTGATTAGTCTTAAGACAAAGGAACTGTCTGAAATTTCCTCCCACTGGGGAAGGAAATGTGACATTCTGCCCCCGACCTTGATACTGGCGTCACTTGGAATCTTTGATATTGTTTCCTGGAGAGGGAAAAAGCAGACTGCCTTTTTTCCCCCCTCTACCAAGAGGCCACCTCCTCTGACCACCACCCCAGGTGGGTTCTTTTCTGGACCTCTGCTGGTCTTGTCTGGCGGGGCCTCGAAAAAATTTCCTATACCTCTGTCGTTTTTATAGGAAATTTTTTCCCCTTCTCAGATGACCTGGATAAGGCATCATCTAGGCCTGTGCCAAACAATAAGGAACCTTCAAAGAGCAATCCACATAGTTTCGCCTTTGAAGTAAGGTCACCCTCCCAGGCTTTAACCCAAATGGCTCTTCTGGCCGAGTTAATCAATGCGGCTGTCTTAGCTGAAGCTCTAACCGAGGCCATGGCTGCGTCAGCTAAAAAGGCAACAGCCTTCCCTATCACTGAAAGCGAATCAATGATGTCCTGTGATTTTTTCTCCTGGGATAGATGTCTGGTAAGTTTTTCTATCCAGCAGTCTGCGTTTCTAGCGACGCAGGTTGCTGCTAATGACGGGGTCATTGCTGAGGCATTGGCCTCCCAAGCCTTTTTTAAGAGAGACTCGGACCTTCTGTCCATAGTGTCCCTAATGTTCCCTGCGTCCTCAAAGGAAAGGTCTGACTTCTTTGTCACCTGGGAGAGAGTGGCGTTCAACCGAGGGACTTTAAAAAGGACCTTGGCTTCTTCCTCTTTAAAAGGGAATTTTCTTTTCCATGTTTTAGGAGTAGAAACCCCTTTTTCAGGCATCCTCCATTCCTGCAGGACCATCGACTTAAGAGATTGGTGTAAAGGGAATACTCTCTCCTGGCTTTTTATCAAACCCCTGTACATTTTATCTTGTACTGAAGTCTCCTTAGCTGGTTGCGGAATCTCCTCCGTGGCATAAATCACCTGGAGAAGTCCTTCTAAGTCTTCCAAGCCAAAAAGATGTTTATTAAGTCTGACCTCTTCTGTATAACTGCTAGGACAAAAGCCAATATCTTCACTAGAGGAAAGTTCTGACCCTGTCTGGCTTTCTGCCTCTTCTAACTCCTCTTCTTCCCTAAGTTGAACTCGTGAACAACTTTGAGAAAGGGAAAAGGAAGAACTTAGTCCTGGTTTGGACATTGTACTCTCCTGGGAAGAGGGACCCTCTGGGGGGGGGGGGGTCTGCTGAGTATCTGAGATTAAGGATGCTTTTACTGAGGAGCGGAAGGTTTGTAAAGAGGCCAGCATTTCCTCTTGTATTGATTTGAAAAAATCGTTCATAAGACCTGAGGCCTCTTTCCCAGCCAGTTTGTTAATGCATCTATAACAAAAGGGCTTGGAGTGGGATTTAGGCAATCTTTCGCCACAGTTACCGCACTTTTTACTAGCACTGGTGTTAGCGGATGAGGAAGGTGGCTTGTCAGAGACCTCCTGCGTTCCACTGGGGGAGTCTGCAAGAAAAGAGGGAACAACCTATAATCACTCTTTCTATCCCCAATAACGTGGCTGCAGGCCCTTCTTTTCCAGAGAAGGCAGACATGGTGGGATTAATAGAAGACCTTCTATGCAGGAACCAACAAATCCCCAATTGGTAAGAAAAAACGGCACTTACCCAGTCCTTGTTTGCATTTGCCTGCAGCCACCTGTGCTGTCTTTCCATCCTCCTTGTCCATCGAGGTGGTTTTAGACAGATGTCTGCTCCTTGCAGCTCACTGAGTTCGGTCTGCACAGAAGTCCCAGTTCTCCGCAGCCACGTGGGTCCGGCGTCTCCTCCATGCTTTTACTAACTTCCAGCATATAGTGGGTGGCTCCACTACTTCCTGCTGTGACAGGAAGTGTCAGGGAAATAGCCGAAGAAGGACTGGCAATTCTGCCCAAGACAATCATGGCTGCCATGGTGCACAGCATGACTAAGGTGGGCGGTACTTCCTCCTTGTAACCTGAATGGATCACATGACTAACTTCCTGGTCTATTTAAGCCTGCTGCTGGAGCTGCTCATTGCTGGATTATCTCTTCAGTCTCCTGTGTACCTTGACCTTGTCTCCTGATCCGTGCTTATCCGTTGTGACCCGGCTTGCCTTAACCTCGCTTCCTGTTCTCCTGTGTTTGACCCTCGGCCTGCTTCTGGACTCTGCTTCTGCTTCCTGACCACCCGGCTTGACCCTCGGCTTGTACCTGGACCCTGCACGTGTATGACCCCAGCTCGTCCCTGTATATGCTCTGGACTGATCTCCTGTGTTTGACCCCCGGCCTGGCTTCCGATATCTCCATTCATCTGAATATAACAAGCTCAGTTCTGCCTGCCTCTGCCATCCCTCAGTGGCTGAGCTCATCAGACTGCAAGCAAGCACCTGGCCAACCGTGCTTCTGTGGGCACCGCGCTCCCTGTTCCCAACTCCAGGAGCGCGCTGCACTCAGCCGCAAGGGGAGCCCTCTTAGCATCTCGATCTCCATACTCGTTCCTGACAGGAAGTTCAGCCTGATAATGAGGCTTTGAGCGCGCCGAGTCCTCCCCTTCCTCAGTCGGCCGGATGGCGTCACTGTATCCGGGGAAGACCAGGGAGGAGACCCGAGCTGCTTAAGCGGCGTGCAACGGCGGGGAATTTGAAAATGCCAGCCGCCTGCACAAAATGCAGTTTTTAGGGGCGACCTGTGAGAAACTCTGAGGCGGCAGGTAAGTGCAGCCTTGTCGGCATTCCTACACCTGGCTCAGAGGGGAACAAATCAGACCAACTGTAGTCTTTTAGGTTTAGAAAAAAAAAAAAAAAAGGTTTTGCTGTGGGAAACACAATCAATACTGAGGGACAAGGGATAAGGTGGGGCCTTATAAACATTTGTGAACTGATTGTGTTTCCTGTTGGGTGGAGCCTATCATCTCTCATGTGTTGCCATCCTGGAAGGTGAGTTGAGAAAGATCTCCTGAGCAAAAATGGAAGCCAGTTCCTTAGATGTGGGCAACTTCTTAAGTGGAATACAATGAGACATTTTCGAGAACTGGTCAACTACCATGAGGATAACTGTGTTGCCCTGGGAGTTGGGTAACTCCACAATGAAATCCATAGACAGATGGATCCAAGGCCTCTCTTCATTGGGTATGGGTTGTAGGAGACCTACTGGCCATGGACAATGGAGCAGTCTCATGAGTCACATGGGCAGGCTGTAGAGGTCTCCCGTCAAGAGCCTCAATGGCAAGTGGAGTGGCACGCAGCTGCAGTGGAATCAAGTGCTTCGATACAAAGGCAGCATCAATGAACAGGCCTGCGGCCCCAGAGTAGATTAGAGCCTGTATCTCGACTGATGACTCGGCCCAAGAAAGGGTAACCAGAACCAGGGGCTTATCCTTCTGGATAACTGGGGACGAAACAACGCCACCTAAGGTCTGTCCGTGACAGGACCTCAAGGTTCAAGAGTTCCCTGGACGGGTAGGACAAGACTTCAAAAAGTGACCTGCCTGGCCACAATAAAGGCACAATCTCTCCCTCCTCCTAAGGGCTCTCTCATCCGCAGAGAGACACGTGAAGCCCAAATGCATGGGTTCATCTTCACTGACCGACTCGGTGCCACGAGGCATGGGAGGTGAAGGAGGCAAGGGTGGGACTGGAAAGCTCAGAGACAAATGTACAGGAGGCTTCCGTAAGCGCTCCTTAAAGAGGAAGTAAACTCCAGTGCAAAAATAATTTGCAACTATAAGGCCACCAATTTATACTTTTTAAAACACATTGCAATCCGATTTATCCACCTACCATGCCTATTTCTTCTTTTTCAGTGTAGTTTAGTTTCTATGTATCCCAGCTGCAGGCTGCGCCATTTTAGCTCCTGTCTTCTTCCTGCCTTCAGCATACTTCCGCCCTTCCTCTGTGTCTTGCGCATATGCAGTTGTTCTGCTTGCTCCGTTGACGCTGAGCGACGATGTTACACCCCCTGTGATGTGCAAGTCACATGGGGTGTATTAGGAATCTCAATGTGTCCGTAATCTTGCGAGATTACCTGCCGATTATGCAGACACGGCACAAGAGGAATAGACTAACAGCCCACGAAGCGTGCCGGAAATGAAGGCAAAAACGGAAGCTATACAGGACATTATAAAGGGAGGCTTATCAGAAGATTTGACAATAATGCCTTGCAAAGTGCTCATTAAATGCAAGTGCTGTGTAGAAGCAAAAGCCACACATGCTCCCCTTCCACAGGCATCTCAAAGAAAAACCACCACCCCCTGCAGCTCATACACATTGATGTATGCAGTCCAATGAAAACTCACACGTTAGGCGGGCATAGATATCTACTGACTTTCATTGATGAATATTCCAGGTACACAACTACTTATCCGATGAAACACAAAAATAAACATCGGAGAAACTTCAAGAGTTTGTTGCCATGTCTAGCAACAAATTCCAACGCAAACCAGGAATAATACACACCAACCATGGAGGAGAATACATACGCAAAGAAGTGGCCTCATAACTTAAGAGACAAGGAATAGTACACCAGACAACCACACCATACACTCATGAACAAAATGGTGTAGCAGAAAGAAGAAAAAAAAAATCGCACTCTTATAGAAATGGTCAGGTGCATGTTGTCGGATGCCAACCTACCTCACAAGTACTGGGGAGAAACAGTTATAACTGCAACCTACCTACAGAACAGACTACCCTCTAGAGCCATTAAAAGTACTCCTTTTGAAATGTGGCATGGATCAAAGCCTAGCACATCAGAGTGTTTGGATGTAAAGCATATGCCTATATTCCAAGTGAAAAGCGATCCAAGCTGGAGAACAGAGCCATAGAGGGCATTCTAGTAGGCTACAGTGAGCAAACTAAGGGTTACAGAATCCTACACCCAAAGACTGACAAAGTGACAATAGGCTGTAGTGCTTATTTTGATGAGAGCCCATCACCGGAAACACCAATCCCTGAAAGCTGTGAAGTGAATATGTCAAGCAAACCAGAAGAAAAGGTCGACCAAAGCGAACCTGTGCAGGAGTCGGAACAAGAGGTTGAACTCACAATGTCTAAATCAAGTTCCCCACCAGATCCTGCTCAACTGCCTGATGTCAAAAGATCCACTCGGACTACAAAGGATATACCACGCTGCAAGCTGTCATACACTGTCAAAACACACAGCATAACTGAACCAACATCCTGGGAAGACATAGACAAACTGCCAAAACATGAAGCCAATAAATGGAGAAAGGCAGCAGAAGGATTAAAATCACTTCAAGAAAATAAAACCTAGACACTCAAAGAGCTGCCTCCTAACCGCAAAGCTATAGGAAGTAAGTGGACTTTCAAAGTAAAGTCAGACACAGAAGGGAATATCCACAAATACAAAGCCAGACTAGTTGCCAAGGTTTAATCCCAGAAATTCAGTAAAGATTACTATGAAACAATCACTCCCGTCATAAAACAGGCGGCTGGCCTGCTGAATTGTGAATACAGGAGGTTGGCCACTCAGCATAGGTGCCATTCAGAGAATGCTTTGCATTTTCTGAATGAATGCACAGTGTTCTCTGACTGGACAAGGTGGCAACATAATGTCACTGCCCCGCCTCTCCACCTCGACCAATCAGAAAACACTTTGCATTCATTCAGAAAACACAAAACATCCCCTTAATGGCACTATTCTGAGTGGCCGGTCTCCTATATTCACAATGCACCAGGCCAGCTGCTCAGCACAGGACCCAGACAGAATCCCAGGTTGTCATTATAAATGGTATGCTCTCTAGAAGATTTCAACTCTATTCCTGGCCTGGTGACAACCCAAAATATGGGATTTTCATTCAATTTTATTTTTAGTGATTAATGTAAAACTGATAAATAGAGAGGGAGAATCTCTCCCTACCAAGGCCATAAACATACATTTTCTGTGAGTAGAGGAAATAAGGAAATAAAACCATACGTTTCCACTACAGAACCAAGGGCCTCATCCATTATTTTGTGTACATAAAAGTTACACAGCACTGGAGATATGGAAATGTCTAGTACATTTCCCATGATGCTCCACTACACTGCAGAGTGCATTAGCATCATGGGAAATGTAGTTCCAAAACATCTGGGGTGCCAAGGTTCCCCATCACTGTCATATACCATACCCGACTCCTATCACATCTCATATACCATATCTGACTTCTATCACACCTCATATATACTACCTGACTTCTATCACACATCATATACCATACCTGACTGTCATCACACCTTATGTACCATACCTGACTGCCATCACACCTCATATACCATACCTGACTGTCATCACACCTCATATACCATAATGACTAAGCACCTATAATCATGTGAACCATGTTTACAGGCACTCTGGTCTTGTGCTGTCACTCTGGGATGTCCCAAAAAGGATTTTGGATCACAATCGTGGTGTGCAGCCTATTCTTTTACACATTGTTTGCGGAGGCGAGCAACCACTAGTTCCATCAGGCTTCCTCATCTCACTTGGAGTGGCAAGCCTTCTTTGTCTAAATTACCTCATATACCATACCCGACTCCTATCACACCTCATATACCATACCCGACTGCTATCACACCTCATATACCATACCCGACTGCTATCACACCTCATATACCATACCCGACTCCTATCACACCTCATATACCATACCCGACTCCTATCACACCTCATATACCATACCCGACTCCTATCACACCTCATATACCATACCCGACTCCTATCACACCTCATATACCATACCCGACTCCTATCACACCTCATATACCATACCCGACTCCTATCACACCTCATATACCATACCCGACTCCTATCACACCTCATATACCATACCCGACTCCTATCACACCTCATATACCATACCCGACTCCTATCACACCTCATATACCACACCTGACTCCTATTACATCTCATATATCATACCTGACTCCTATCACATTTCATATAACATACCTGACTGTTATAACACCTCATATACCATGATGATGTGATAAAGGGCGCTCCCAATACAATCGCTGAAAGTGCAAAGAGTGATCTATGCAAATAATATGTATACGTTTGTAACCTTGTTTAAATGTGTATTAGCGAATTTCTTCACTTTATACATGTGCACAAATGTTTCAAAAAGGGTATATCTACTGGCAGTTTATAATTGCTCAAAACAAATACCGTATATACTCGAGTATAAGCCGAGGTACCTACTTTTACCACAAAAAACTGGGAAAATTTATTGACTCGAGTATAAGCCGAGGGGGGGGGGGGGGGGTGTGCCCATTGCCCAACCTTACTGTGCCCATTGCCATCTCACTCTGCCACCTCACTGCCCATTGTCGTCTCACTGTGCCCCCTTACTGTGCCCATTGCCATCTCACTGCCCACTGTCACCTCACTGTGCCCCCTTACTGTGTCCATTGCAGCCTCCCTGTGCCCGAGTCAGTACCTCAAAATCTTGTAATTCCACGGCCGGCGTCCATTGTTCAAATCTCGCGCCGTTCTCCCTGTCCCCTCCTGTGATAGGCGTTTCCAGCAAACACTGTGTTGAGTGTTTGCGCCTATCACGGAGGTCCTCTCATTCGCCGACTCCGTTTCCCAGCAGGCACTGTGTTCAGTGCTCGGCCAATCACGGACGTCGGACAAGAGGACCTCCGTGATAGGCACAAACACTCATCACAGTGTTTTCTGGAAACTCCTATCGCTGAAGGGACAGGGAGAACGGCGCGAGATTCGAACAATGGACGCCGGCCGCGGAATTTCACGATTTTGAGGTACTGACTCGAGTATAAGCCGAGGGGTATACTTTCAGCCCTAAAAAAAGGGCTGAAAAACTCGGCTTATACTCGAGTATATACGGTATGTCATAAAAAGTTAAATTTATCTCCAGAAATCTTTTTGGATGATTCTGCTCCAAACACCGGGAACAGCCATATCAAATCCTTAGTATCTATCCTCCGCTTCAATCACCCACGTCTGCAAAGCAAGCTCCGCCAAAAAGAGCCAGGGAAGGCAGATATAGTGTAGTATCGCTTGTTTATTGTTAAAAATGTCACTTACATATGTAGCGGGGTCTCCTTTAAGACTCTCAGGACTACCTTACCCAGAACCCCATTTGGCACCCAGGGTGCAATGTTGCCGCCGCAGAGACTCATGGATGGAGCTATATAAGGAAGGGGTGAGGCTAGGCTCGGCCTCTTTGGAACACGAGACTTCGGTGAACAAGTCCTCCTGTGCGGATCTGCTGGTGTGCAAGGCCCGAAGCCTGGGGCCTTGCACAGCTACCAAAGAGCCTTCCACCCTACTGCGAGCCTGGGTGGCATCTGACTTTGTTATTCTTCAACCTTTGTTGGATCGGAGACTTGACCGCTGCAGACGCTGTGTGGAGACACAGCAGGTGGAAATCCCGGACTGGGATCGCGTCCGGAGGGGTGAGTGAGCACATGCTCAATCCATATACTTTATACTGTTGTTAGGCCTACAGACTGCCGAGGCCCACCCGCTCATATTTGAGACCCCACTGGAGATCCATAGCAGAACTGAGTCAAAGGGTCTCTAGTAAAGTGTTCTGTGTTGTTACTTTGACCTGTGGGTTACAAATGTGTTCCTGAATGTGCACCACCATTAAAGACTTGCATGTGAAGAAATCATCTCCTAGAGACTGAGTTTTAGAGTCTGGGTCAGGCCTGACCAAGCGTTAGAGTTTAGTTGCTGCGTCACAGGGCGCTTAATTAACGACCGTTACATGTGGTATGACATTCCTGTATTTCACTAACGTGTAGTATGCTATTCGCTGCAGGGCTCTGCAAGAAGCACGTGTGATTTGTTATAACTGTTGATCTATTATACTAAGAGAGAGTAAACTCGTTATTCTTTAATCGCTTTGTATTGGTGTCTGAATTTTACCATAGAGTATAAGAGCTATTACCCTAGACTAACTGTGCCAGAGTGGGTCGAGTAAATTGCCGGGGGTTGGCGGTGCTGTGTGCAGGGCCCTAGACCAAATTCAGCGGCTCTCTTAGTTGGGGGTGCGCTACACATATTTTCAGCAGGGGAGTGCATCAGCATGTGAGGAACAATGGTGTATGCTATGCATTAGGCAACCACGTGTCATCAGGAAGTGCTTCCTGATGACGCGTGCGGGAACGCAACATGCATAGAAGCTAGGTCTGACACGCACTTCACGTCACTTTCGCTGGGGGGTTGCCTAATGCATAGCATACACCGCTGGTCAGGTAACGCTGTCTCCAGTTCACCACACATGTGAACGATCGTTTGGGAGATCGTTGAATGGTTTCCAGGGATTGAGGAGCTACTTCATGCTTTATGGTCACTTGCTGGCCAGAGCCATCTGGTGAGCGCATTTTGTTGTCAATTTTGGGTGAAAAATCACAAATTTTATCTGATAAACGGATTTTATTTTTCACATGGTGTTTGGAGCAGAATCATCCAAAAAGATTTCTGGGGTACACGTTTAACCACTTCCCGCCCAGTCAATAGTGAATTGACGTCCGGGAAGTGGTTGCAATATCGATACTGGACGTCATATGACGTCCTGCAGGATAATGCCTTGCGCGCGCCCGCGGGGGCGCGCAGCGCGGTGATCGGGGACGGCATGTGTCCCTCGGACACAGCGCTTCCCCGATCACGGTAAACAGCCAATTTCATTGGCTGTTTACATGTGATCGGCTGTGTCAAAGTCACAGCCGATCACCTGTCAAAACAAACTCGGCGGCGCGCTCCGTGCGCGCCGCCACAGGCTTGCAGAGCGGGGATCGGGGAAGGCGAGTGTCCCTTGGACACAGCGCGTCCCCGATCAGAGTAAACAGCCAATGAATTGGCTGTTTACCACGTGACCGGCTGTGTCCAATCACAGCCGGTCACAAATGTAAACAAACTCCACAGAAGTTACTACCTGATCCCTGCTCTCTCCTCACACACCGATCTGTGAGGAGAGAGAAGAGATCAGTAAGTTAGCTCAGTGTAGTTTGTCTACATAAGTTTACAGTGCACAACACGCCCCCCCCATAAAGAGGACCTGTCACACAGCCCAGCACATCAATCAGCCCATCTGTCAATCAGCCCACCTGTCAATCAATCACCCCATCTGTCAATCAATCAACCCATCTGTCAATCAATCAACCCATCTGTCAATCATCTGTCACAGGCCCACCTCCATCGGTATCGCCATTGGCACCGCCACACAGGCTACCAGTACCGCCATCGGTACCAGTACCACCACCAGTACCGCCACCAGGCCCAGCATCTATACTGCCACACAGGCCCGCTACCAGTATCACCACTAGTGCCGCCATCGGTACCACCACCAGTACCACCACCCGTACCACCATCGGTAGTGCCACCACCACCTGTACCACCATCGGTACCATCACCACCCGTACCGCCATTGGTACCACCACCACCTGTACCGCCATCGGTACCACCACCACCCATACCGCCATCGCTACCACCACCACCCGTACTGCCACCTGTACCGCCATCGGTACCGCCGCCACCACCACCACCCGTACCGCCATCGGTACCACCACCACCACCTGTACCTCCATTGGTACCACCACCACCCATACCGCCATCGGTACCACCACACAGGCCCACCACTAATACCTCCATCGGTACTACCACACAGACCGCCACCACTACCATCAGCAGTACCATTACACAGGCCCACCAATAAGCACTGCCATAATGTCCCAAAGGGTTTACACACCTGAGGAGGCATATGCCATTCTTGCCATGTCGGATGATGAGAGCAGCGGGGAGCTCCCATTATCAGATTCTGGTTCGGAATACAAGCCAGTGGAGGATAGTGGCTCAGAGTCCGAGTCCCCGGAGGAAACCGTCCCTCCCAAAAGAATGCGATCGGCACCAAGATCAGCACCAAGATCAGGAGAACTGCCCACCACCAGCAGCGCCATACCCCAGGAAGAGGAGCCCAGTACAAGCAATGGAAATGCACGCCCAACCCGAAGAATCCAGCCCCAATCCTACCTTCCCGATGCCCTGGCAAACCCCTTATGGTTGCCTGCCAACTCAGGATCCGCTATCATCCCCCCTTTCACCGCACAGCCAGGTGTGCAGCCCGACACTACAAATTTTTCTAAATTTGATTATTTTTGTTTATTTTTCCCACAAGATTTGCTGCAGAATATAGTGGATCAAACGAATCTGTATGCATCCCAATTTATTGCTGCCAACCCCGATTCTTCCTACGCCCGCATGTTCCAGTGGCGGCGTCTAACATTGGAGGAATTTAAATTATTTTTGGGCCTTATGTTCAATATGGGGCTTACAAAAAAGAACGAAGTCCATTCATATTGGTCCAAACGCCCCATCCAACACATGCCCATATATTCCGCTGTCATGTCCAGGAAAAGATACGACATGATTATGCGCTTTCTCCACTTCAATGACAATTCACAGTGCCCTCCCCGAGATCATCCCAACTACGACAAATTGTACAAGATACGCCCCCTAATCAATGCCTTTTCCCAGCGATTTGAAGAAGTTTTCATCCCAGACCAAAAAATTTGTGTGGACGAGTCCCTCGTACATTTCACCGGCCGACTGCAGTTCAAGCAGTACATACCAAGCAAGAGAGCCAGGTATGGGTTAAAATTAAATAAATGATGTGATCGAGCCACTGGATACGTCTGCAAATTCAGGATCTACGAAGGCAAAGACTCCCAGCTCCAGCCCCGTGATTGCCCCACATATATTGGAACCAGTGGGAAAATTGTCTGGGAGTTGGCATACCCCCTGTTCGGAAAAGGTTACCATTTATATGTTGATAATTATTATACCAGCCTGCCCCTTTTTCGCCACCTTTACAGTAAACAAACCCCGGCCTGCGGTACCTTCAAAAAAAACCGGAAGGGATTCCCACAAAATTTATTGACAAAAAAATTGCGACCTGGAGAATCGGCATCCATGAGGAACGAGGAGGTGTTGGCCATGAAGTGGAGGGACAAGAAAGATGTCCACATCCTCTCTACGATCCACAATGACACCATGGTGGAGATCCCAAGAAGACGCGGCTCCATTGTAAAGCCTGAATGTGTCCACGACTACAATTTGTACATGGGGGGGGCGGATTTAAACAACCAGATGCTACAGCCCTACTTATCAACCAGAAAGTCCCATTATTGGCACAAAAAAGTTGCGTTTCACCTGTTTCACATGGCCCTTTTTTAATTTGTTTGTCTGCTACCAAAAAGCAACTCAAAATCACCGACTCCACTACCTCCAATATATCGAAGATATCATCGATGCCCTCATTTACCAACAAGATCCCGCCCCAGGAAGCATTCGCTCTGATAGTGTGAGTCGGCTTCACGAGCGACACTATCCCTTTAGCATCCCCCCCACAGAATCTGGAAGAAGACGCCAAAAGAAATGCCGTGTATGCAGCAGAGGAGTAAGAAGAGACACCAGCTATTATTGTCCCGATTGTCCCTCCCAACCTGGCCTGTGCATCGGAAATTGCTTCAAAAATTATCATACATCCATTAGTTCCCCTTATTATTAACAGACTGCCATTTCCCTATTTGCCTGCTACCATGTTACTAACTACCTTCCATGTTAATTAACTGACCCTGGCCTGTTTACCGACGATGCCTCTGCCTGCCGATTTAAACCACGTTTCTGACTTCCACGTGTACCGACCTTGGCCTGTTAATCGACCATGTTTTTGCCTGCCACTTGGACTGATCTTTTGGCCATCTACTTTTAGTACACAGGGGTCTCACATATGTGAGGGGCTTCAGAATAGCGTTCTGAGTAGAGAAAACCAGTTTTTCGTTTTCTGTGCTCCAAGAACAGGGTCTGGTTGCCCGGAGGCTTCAAAGCGATTTGGGTGGGAGAAGCCTCTACCCCTGTCCCCCTGGCCCTAAGCTTGATGGTCCTTCCTGCTGCCTGGACCAATAATTTGGCTGTGCTGACCATATTACTGCCTGTAATGACCCATGACATTATGGACCATGTTTCTTCCTGCTGCTTGGACCAATACTTTGGCTGTGTTGACCATATATCTGCCTGCTGCCTCTACTGACTTTGGACAGCATTTCTGCCGGGACACCTCTGCCTGCTACCTGGACCTGTGCTTTGGCTGTGCTCTGGCTGTTCTGACAGTATCTCTGCCTGTGCGAACTATGGACAGTATTCCTGCCTGCTGCCTGGATGATTGCTTTTGCTGTCGCTGACCTCATCCCTGCCTGCTGCCTGGACCGATGCTCTCCTCTGTGGACCACTGCACTTCTAAAACCACAGGTAATCTTTTGTTATTTGGTATGTACCTGCTATGTGTTAGATATATGAAGGGCCTTCAAAAATGTGATCGGTAGTCAGAAAATGATATGTGCAATTAATGCTGCTAGAATGCCTGGAGGTGCTACTTGGATGTTGGGCCTCTGTATGTGGCCAGGCTGTGTAAAAGTCTCAAACATGTGGTATCGCCATACTCAGGAGGAGTAGCAGAATGCATTTTGGGGTGTAATTTTTGCTATGTACATATTATGTGTTAGAAATATCTTATAAATTGACAACTTTGTGTAAAAAAAATGCATTTTAATTTTTTCTCCACATTTTCCAAAACCTTCTGGAAAAAAATGAACCGTTCAAAAGACTCATAATGCCTCATAGATTATACGTTGGGGTGTGTGCTTTCCAAAATGGGGTCATTTTGTGGAAAATTCTATTGTCCTGGTGCTCCAGGGCCTTCAAAATTGTAATAGGTGGTTGAGAAAGGATATGTGCGATTTATGCTTGTAGAACGCCTGAAAGTGCTACTTCAATGTTGGGCCTCTGTATATGGCCAGGCTGTGTAAAAGTCTCACACATGTGGTATCGCTATACTCAGGAGGAGTAGCAGAATGCATTTTGGGGTGTCATTTTTGCTATGTATATGCTATGCGTTAGAAATATCTTATAAATGGACAACTTTGTGTAAAAAAAATGCATTTTCATTTTTTCTCCACATTTTCCAAAACCTTCTGGAAAAAAATGAACCGTTCAAAAGACTCATAATGCTTCATAGATTATACGTTGGGGTGTGTGCTTTCCAAAATGGGGTCATTTTGTGGAAAATTCCATTGTCCTGGTGCTCCAGGGCCTTCAAAAGTGTAATAGGTGGTTGAGAAAGGATATGTGCGATTTATGCTTGTAGAACGCCTGAAAGTGCTACTTCAATGTTGGGCCTCTGTATGTGGCCAGGCTGTGTAAAAGTCTCACACATGTGGTATCGCTACACTCAGGAGGAGTAGCAGAATGTATTTTGGGGTGTAGTTGCAATTATGCATATGCTGTGTGAGAGAAAAAAACTGTTAATATGACCAGTTTGTGTAAAAAAAAAAAAATAAATTAAATTTTCCCAAGAATTGTGGGAAAAAAATACAACTTCAAAAAACTCACCACGCCTCTTAGTAAATACCTTGGACTGTCTACTTTCCAAAAAGGGGTAATTTTGGGGTATTTGTACTTTCCTCGCTTGTTAGTGTCTCAAGAAATGAGATATCCCTTCAGTACATCAGGCGTGATCAGATGTGATAAATTTTCAGTGATTGCCACCATAGTTTGTAGACTCTATAACTTTCACAAAGACCAAATAATATACACTAATTTGGGTTCATTTTACCAAAGATATGTAGCAGTATACATTTTGGCACAAATTTATGAAGAAAAATTACTTATTTGCAAAATTTTACAATAGAAACTAAAAAAGTGTTTTTTTTTAAAAAAAATTGCTGTTTTTTTGCTTATATCGCAAAAAATAAAAAACCCAGTGGCGATTAAAAACCACCAAAAGAAAGCTCTATTTGTGAGAAGAAAATGATAAAAATTTTGTTTGGATACAGTGTAGCATGACTAAGTAATTGTCATTCAAAGTGTGAGAGTACTGAAAGCTGAAAATTGGTCTGGGCGGGAAGGTGCATAAGTGCATGGTATTGAAGTGGTTAACCAGTTGTCTACCGCCCACCCTCAAATGACGGTGGGCGGAAGACTCTCTTGTTCTGACAGGATGTCATATGACGTCCTGCCTTTAAAAGCAGCTAGGGGGCGCGCGCGTGCCGCGTCGCTGGGGACCCGATGCGCGTGCCCGGCGGGCACCTGCGATTTCCCAGTAACCGAGCAGGACAGTGGATGTGTGTGTGTGTAAACACACACATCCACGTCCTGTCAGGAAGAGGAGACCGATGGTGTGTCCCCTGTACATAGGGACAACCATCGGTCACCTCCACCAGTCAGTCCCCTCCCCCCCCACAGTTAGAACACATCTAGGAAACACATTTAACCCCTTCCTCGCCCCCTTCCCTGCCAGTCACATTTATACAGTAATCAATGCATTTTTATAGCAGGGATCGCTGTATAAATGTGAATGGTCCCAAAAATGTGTCAAAAGTGTCCGATGTGTCTGCCGAAATATCGCAGTCACAATAAAAATCGCAGATCGCCGCCATTACTAGTAAAAAAAAAAAAAAAAAAAAAGCTATAAATCTATCCCCTATTTTGTAGACGCTATAACTTTTGCTCAAACCAATCAATATACGCTTATTGCGCTTTTTTTTTACCAAAAATATGTAGAAGAATACGTATCGGCCTAAACTGAGGAAAATTGTAAATTAAAAAAAATAAAATAAAAAAATGGATATTTATTATAGCAAAAAGTAAAAAATATTGTGTTTTTTTTTTCAAACTTGACGCTCTTCTTTTGTTTATAGCGCAAAAAATAAAAACCGCAGAGGTGATCAAATACCACCAAAAGAAAGCTCCATTTGTGGGAAAAAAAGGACACAAATTTCGTTTGGGAGCCACGTTGCACGACCGCGCAATTGTCATTCAAATTGTGACAGCACTGAATGCTCAAAAATGGCTTGGGCAGGAAGGGGGTTTTCGTGCCCGGTAGGCAGGTGGTTAAACAAGGTTACAAATGTATACATATTATTTGCATAAATCACTGTTTGCACTTTCAGCGATTGTATTGGGAGCGCCCTTTATCACATCATTATTCCTCATTCGTTTTTCACAAATTTTCAGGTGCAGCAACCCTTCTCTTTTTAGTTTTACTATTGGCGCCAGAATCCATTTATATATTATTCACCTCATATACCATACCCGACTCCTAGCACACCTCAAATAACCATTCCTGAATCCTAGCACACCCACTCCTCACACAGTCAGCACAGAGATGCTAATATGAATCACTGTATGTTACCTCATCAATGAACTTCTCAGTAATAGGCTTCAATTATGTGGGTTGCTGTCCAATCATCAGCTCGGTATTTCCCGCCTTTTTTCTGTGAAAGCTTCTTAGTGCAAGGCCTGGGCTATGGGGGTGCCGGTGCAGCTCTGTGGATAGGAGAGTGTCTAATCAGACAAGCATGTAGCTTTATGCTGTTCTATGTATTAACATGTCTTAATCAGTAAGACCCTGTTCACACCAGGGCGGCGTGACGCGGCACGACTTGTGGGGGCGACCTCGGCGGCGCGATCTCAAGACGACTTGAGACGCCCGCCAAGGCGATTTGCATAAGACTTCTGTATAGAAGTCAATGCAGGTCGCCTTGGGTCGCCCCCAAAAGTAGTACAGGAACCTTTTTCTAAGTCGGAGCGACCTGAGTCGCTCTTACTTAGAACGGTTCCATTGAAAAGCGTGGGACGCGACTTGTCAGGCGACTGAGTCGCCTGACGAGTCGCCCTGGTGTGAACCGGCTCTAAAGCTATAATAAAGCTGTTATAAATTGTAGCAACTATAGATTGTAGGCCTATAGATTATAGACCTCATTTACACTATTAGCAAGGACTGCCTCTTCCCTGAAAATCGATCTGCACTCACTCATCGCTTTTCAGAAGCATTTGACAAGCGGTGAGGAGGCAATATGTCACCACCTCACCTGGTTTAACCCCCTAAAAGCCACTCTACCATGTCATTGTGGGGTGGTTGCAGCAAGGCCCCATTCACTTGTATAATCCCTGCCACAGCCACAAAACGAAATTATCACAGCTGCAGCATGTGTACACCCTTGACTGCTGCTTTTGCGACTTAAGAAGGAGCAGTGGGGGGGCAGTAAAAATGTGGTAAAAGTATAAATGAGCCCTTAAAGTGGAAATTAAGTAATTTTACAACAGACCTTGAGCAGGCAGGTTATTTTCGCAGAAGAGATATGCAATGTCTCTTCTGTGATAAAATACATCCACCTGCCTACTCACATTCTCTGCGTAATTTGAACTGACCTGTGTATGCGCAGCTCAGCTTACATCGCAAGCACGGTCTCTGTGTTCTGGGATGATGCATGTGCAGGAGTTATGTAATCCCATGCTGGCCAGTGGAGATGCCTAAAGACTAGCACATGGGGAAAAAGATGCTGGCACCGGCAAGGGATCTGAACTGTTAGAGAGGAGGTAAATATATTGCCTTTAGCTCCACATTAAGTGCCGGTTCACACTGAAATGCGGTGTAAGAAACTCGTGTTCCATGCGTGTTTACCACAGTGCGTTCCAAACACACAGGGTGTACGATCTGCTGCAGGTGTCAATAGATTACTAGCGACACCCCAAATGCAGAACACAAATGCAGTGCGTTTGCCTGCACTGATCACATGGTACTCCAGTTTCATGCAATCCAGTTGAAGTGCATTTTCTTTTTGTGCATGCAGTACTTTTGGTGCGATCCAGTGCGATTTCAAACCATTCAAATGAACACTGCATAACATGAAATACAGCCATAATTCAGGACATGGGAGCCACAGGTGTCATTTGTACAGCCACCTGTACAAATGAATTACAGCATCCTGCTGTACATGGGTACAGTGCCTTGAAAAAGTATTGATACCCCTTGGAATGTTCCACATTTTGTCATGTTACAACCAAAAATGTAAATGTATTTTATTGAGATTTTATGTGATAGACCAACACAAAGTGGCACATAATTGTGAAGCAGATGGAAAATTATAGTAAACAGGAGTTCATCTGTGTGTGATTTAATCTCAGTATAAATACAGCTGTTCTGTGAAGCCCTCAGAGGTTTGTTAGAGAATCTTAGTGAACAAACAGCTTCATGAAGGCCAAGGTATACATACACTAGGCAGGTCAGAGATGAAGTTGTGGAGAAGTCCCTTTCATGACTAAGCCAATTTCTGACATTTGGTGTTTACAAGTTAAAATGCGTATTTTTTGCTAGAAAATTACTTAGAAACCCCAAACATTATATATATTTTTTTAGCAGAGAATCTAGAGAATAAAATGGCGATTGTTGCAATATTTTATGTCACACAGTATTTGCGCAGCTGTGTTTTAAACGCAACTTTTTGGGAAAAATTAACTTTCATGAATTTAAAAAAAATTAAAAAGCAAAGTTAGTCCAATTTTTTTGTATAATGTGAAAGATGATGTTATGCCGAGTAAATAGATACCAAACATGTCATGCTTTATAATTGCCCGCACTCGTGGAATGGCGAGAAACTACGGTACCTTAAAATCTCCATAGGCGACGTTTTCATTTTTTTTTACGGCTACTAGGTTAGAGTTACAGAGGACGTCTACGGCTATAATTATTGCTCTCGCTCTGACGATCGCGACGATACCTCACATGTGTGATTTGAACGCCGTTTTCATATGCGGGCGCGACTTCCGTATGCGTTTTCTTTGCTGCGCGAGCTCGCGGGGACAGGGGGCTTTACATTTTTTTTTTTTTTTCTTATTTATTTTATTTATTTTTATAATGAAAAATTGTGTTTTTAAAAAAAAAATTTTTTGATTACTTTTATTGCTGTCACAAGGAATGTAAACATCCCTTGTGACAGTAATAAGTGGTGACAGGTACTCTTTATGGAGAGATCGGAGGTCTAAAAGACCCCCAATCCCTCCTTTGCACTTCAAAGTATTCAGATCACCGAAAACGGCGATTCTGAATACTGTGTACTTTTTTAAATTCTGCGCCATTGGCAGCCGAGTAACCCGGACGTGACGTCATGACGTCGCTTCCGTGGTTACAGTGAAGAGACTGAATCAAAGCCGTTCGCAGAGTCGCGGGCTGTCTGAGCGGTAGGGATGAGCTCAGGCATGTTCGCATTGAACACGTGCAGAGCCCGCCAAGGAAGTCGGCACCGTCGGAACCGCGCTGCACTAATCACAGGCAGGGAGACATTTCCAGATCTCTGCAGCCGAGCATCGGGACAATGTCTCCCTGCCTGTGATTAGCGCAGCGCGGTTCCGACGGTGCCGACTTCCTTGGCGGGCTCTGCACATGTTCAATGCGAACACGCCTGAGCTCATCCCTACTGAGCGGAGAGAGAGATGAGTAGATAACTGCTGGAGTTAACTTTTTAAGTAAACCAGCAGGTGATTGGTTGCTAGGTGGTCCTAGAAACCAATCAATAGAATGTTAATATGAAAAATTAACTCCAGCAGTTCCCGCCCTGTTCAGCGCTGCTTACTGTCTCTCCATCTGCATTATTAAGGTAAGAAGGGACAGAGCTTGGGGGGGGTCTGTGTACCATGCAGGGGGTCCAGAACTGTTAGGGGGTCTGTGTAACATGTATGGAGTCCAGAGCTGTTAGGGGGGTCTGTGTAACATACAGGGGGTCCAGAACTGTTCGGGGGGTCTGTGTAACATGCAGGGGGTCCAGAGGTGCAGGGGGCTGTGTAATGTAAAGGGGTCCAGAGGTGTAGGGGGCTGTGTAATGTAAAGGGGTTAAAAGGTGCAGGGTGCTGTGTAAAGTAAAGGGGTCCACAGGTGCAGGGTGCTGTGTAAAGTAAAGGGGTCCACAGGTGCAGGGTGCTGTGTAAAGTAAAGGGGTCCACAGGTGCAGGGTGCTGTGTAAAGTAAAGGGGTCCACAGGTGCAGGGTGCTGTGTAAAGTAAAGGGGTCCACAGGTGCAGGGTGCTGTGTAAAGTAAAGGGGTCCACAGGTGCAGGGTGCTGTGTAAAGTAAAGGGGTCCACAGGTGCAGGGTGCTGTGTAAAGTAAAGGGGTCCACAGGTGCAGGGTGCTGTGTAAAGGGGTCCACAGGTGCAGGGTGCTGTGTAAAGGGGTCCAGAGGTACAGGGTGCTGTGTAATGTAAAGTGGTCCAGAGGTACAGGGTGCTGTGTAATGTAAAGGGGTTAACAGGTGCAGGGTGCTGTGTAATGTAAAGGGGTCAACAGGCGCAGGGTGCTGTGTAAAGTAAAGGGGTCCACAGGTGCAGGGTGCTGTGTAAAGTAAAGGGGTCCACAGGTGCAGGGTGCTGTGTAAAGTAAAGGGGTCCACAGGTGCAGGGTGCTGTGTAAAGTAAAGGGGTCCAGAGGTGCAGGGTGCTGTGTAAAGTAAAGGGGTCCAGAGGTGCAGTTGTGGAGAGGGGGTACACAGTAGTGACAAAGAGATATTGAAGGATGCAGAGGTATGCAGGGGGCACAGTGAGGTGTTTTTACATTTTAACTTGGGGGGTGCCAGATATAGGATCAGCCCCGGGTGACAAACGCTCTAGGTACGCCCCTGCTCAGGGAGGCTGAATACAAATGCACGCCACACTTTTCACATAGTTATATGTAAAAAAAAATTGAAAACAATTATCCATCACATAAAATTACAATAAAACACATTTAGGTTTTTGGTTATAACATGACAAAATGTGGAAAATTTCAAGGGGTATGAATACTTTTTCAAGGCGCTGTATATGCCAGTCCTAGCACAAACATGCGTAAGCATACAGACATGTCCCCCTGTGAACAGATAGTGTGCATTTGGGGCTGCTCACCCTCCCCTGCATCCCTGTCCATGTCCATACAGTCAGAAGGGTATCTAGTGAAAATGGTGCCTATGGCAAGCACTGAAACTGCGCCCCTGTCAAAACATTTGAAACCCATCTTTCAGATAACCTTAACAAAAAAAAACAGCTAACAAAACTACAAGCCAAGCTCTTTAATTACCCCTTATACCAGAATCAATAGTGTTACATCTTATCACAGTTCCCCCCTTAGAGTTCCCAGAGAGCCCCCCTTACATCGGAATCCACAGAGTTCCCCCTCACACTGGGAAATCTGATCTAAAGAATGCTGTGGACTCTAGTGTCATCTTTATATACACTGTAAGGGGGGGACTCTGACACAAAGGGGATCTGATGTGAGGGGGTCCCTGGTTACCACAGAGTCCAGAGATCCCACTTACATCAGCGTTCCCCTAGACCCCAGAGTCTGCAGAGTTTCCCCTTAAAGCAGTGTGCCAGACCTTAAGTATTTCTAGACAGGTGTCAGGTTAGCCATAGCAGCCCCCTAACAGCACAGAGCCTTTTACTTTATATGACCAGCCCCCCTCTCAAGTATGTGTGAGCATTTCCCCACCTCCATGGGACTACAAATTCCAGCATAGTAGGCTGTGCTCTTATTTCTCTGCTGCTCCCCAGTGTCCCCCACACACAGTGGGACTGAGAATGATGACTGCACTAATATACAAGAGGACACCCTCTCTCCCTGCCTGCTGCTGTGCTGCATATACACAGCCACTGCCAGAGTCTGTGCCCCCTCTATCCCCTTACCAGAGATCAGGGTCACTGTTAGATATCATGGGGGCCCCTACAGCCTACCTGTTGGGGCCCCTGACCCCACCTCTAGGCCCATCCCTCACCCAACCTCAAAAAATAATTCAGCTGTCTTCAAGTGATATTTATCATCCCTTGTGATACCTTGGGTAGTCACATATCCTCTTTATGGAGAAATCTGGGGTTTATTAGACCCCTGATCCCTCCCCTGCCCTCCAATGCTGATTGGCTGTTTTCTTAGCTGGTACCAGCCAGGTAAATGCAGAACTGATACTGGAAGTGATGAAATCTTCATAACTTATGGCCACAGTTGTCACAGAGGAGAAGGAGAAACTGATGTTCCTCCTCCTTTGTGCGCTGCCAATCCGACCAGATGAAATGGGAGAGCCTGTGAGAACAGGGGAGGGCTGTAGCTGAACGCAGCAGGGATCATTTTTGCTGTGCAAAACGCTTTATGGCCACAGCATATATTATCCACCCTTGGCTGATTTGCAAAATAAGGGGAAGTGGTTGGGGACAGTAAAAAGACACATGTGACGTTTTTACCACCCTCCCAAACACAAGTGTGAGGGCACATTCACACAGGGCACAGGCACCCATGTTTCATGCAGAGACTTTTACGGGCACAATGTTGTGTGCATCCTCATGCCAATGTTCCATTTCTATTAGGACATGCACCCTCAAGACATATTGGGACACAGTGTCTGTGTCCATGCAGCCATGTGGAACACTGGCATGAGGATGACATCACAACACTGTGCCAGTAAAAGTCTCTGCATGGGAGATGGATGTCTGTGCCTTGTGTGAATGAGCCCTAAATGAGTTGCAAGGATGCATTTCACTGTCCCATCATCATCACCATGATAATTACACACACAGTACAGGTGATGTGGCTTAAAGCACCTGTACTGTGTGACTATCATGATAATAATGATTGAAATATATAGCAGCCAAGATTGAAATATATAGCAGCCAAATGTGATCAACATGATCAATGAAGATGATCAAGCTGTTTTTAATTCAGTCATGGGCAACAAGCCAGGGCATGGCATGGGTGGAAGGGGCTTGTATCATGGCATGGGTGAAAGGTCTTGACTTTGACTGTACCTTTTCAGAGAAAAATAATCCTCTGGAGTCTTGATAGTTCCCACTTCAGTTCCTTCCCTCAGTAGAAACAGTGTGCTGTAGTGTGCTGTGCTGTGCTGTGCTGTGCTGTGCTGTGCTGTGCTGTTACTTTCTGTGTTCACACAGACACTGCACTCATGCTGATGACAGCCACTGCTGCTGATTTCCCCTCAGTCTGAGCCTACTGTCTTCTCAAACTTATTTTCTGGAGGAGTCAGGCGGTAAAGTGGCTATTGATATCACTCCGCCAGGCTGGAACTTTATTATCATTATCTGCATACAAGCGGGAGGAGTTGCTCATCCAGCAAGCCGAATTAGAAAAAATAATCCCTCTATTTCACAGCCTCCTGGTTCCTGGGCCCCTGTGATTGATCTCATGGGGCCGAAAAAAATATGATTTAGAATACAGAGGAACCATGGCCTGCAAGGGAGAGGGGAATGCATGAAAAATTTGCCTGCAGCTTCATCAAGAGGATCAGTCTCAGCATAAGGCACTGGCAGTACAGCCGTCCCTCCTGCTGGGCAGGGGGCTGGGGCTCTGCTTTTGCACTAATAGGGCCCCGGGACCAGTACAGAAGGCCTGCCAGAGACATCTCCTGACTGAGTCCACAGTCCTGGTGTTGTAAAAAAAGTCTTTACCCATGCAGGATCTCGACCCTCTCCAAGCTCCGCTCTATCTCCCCCTCCCACCAACTCTCCGCCTCTGCAAGTTCCCTCGAGTCCATTCGCGCATGCGCGATTCGGGGCGTGTTAGTGGGGTAGGCGGTAGGGTTGCCACCTTTTCTCCAAGTCAAACCCGAACACTTTAGCGGCGCACAGCAATTTTTTTTTATATATTCTATACTATACATACATTTTGCTATTAAATAAATAACATTTCTAATCATATGAAGTTAATAACAAGAGTCCCCCTTTACATCAGAGTCCACAGAGTTCCCCTTTTACATCTGAATCCCCAGAGTTCCCCTTTTACATCTGAACTCGCAGAATTTCCTTTCACTATAAGGGGGACACTGCAGACTCTGATGTGAGGGAGAACTCTGGGGCCTCCAACATAAGGGATGCTCTGGGAACCCTGATTTAAGGGGGAACACTGAGAACTCTGATGTATGGAGAGGACTCTGATGTAAGGAGGAACACTGTGGCTTCTGATGTAAAGGGGAACTCTGATGTAAGGGGTGCTCTGAGAATCTGGGGTACAGTGCCAGGGATTGGAGTGTGGGCAGACACAGAGGAGTAGGGGTGTTTGGGGGGGGGTTGTTTGGGGCTTTAGGCAGTGTGAAAGAGTGTAACAGACACTCTTAGCTTAGACAACTAACTGCAGCCAGCAACCCTGCTGGAAAGCCATAGTCCAGTGCAAATAATGTGTCCGGGTTTCATGAAGTCTGAAACCCGGACGCATGATTCCAAACCCGAACTGTCCGGGTGAATCCTGGACAGGTGGCAACCCTAGTAGGCGGGGCTGTTGCTGACGTTTAACCATCTCTCCGCCTCCGCCCGCCTGCTCGAGACCATAATGTTTCTCGAACGCAGCTGGCTCCCGCGCATGCGCAGTAAGGCCCCTTGAAGTCGCGCGTGCGCAGTAAGGCCCCCGCCATCAGCTGTTTGAGTGACAGAGCAGCACAGGAAGTGACGCGGTCGAGATCCTGCATGTGACCCTAAGTAACCACTTTTCTGTGCTGAGAGTGCCAGCCCTGCGCGCTCCCAGCACAGTTACCATCGGGGACTGGAAAGCTCCTGATGCATACTTGTGATCACATGACCCAAATGCCCTCCTCCTCCCGGCATTTAAAAGCTCTTAAATGACCAGGAGGCAGTGGTGGGAAGGGGTTAATAGACAAGTTCACCTTTAAGAGCGTGTTACTTGTTACTTGTATGTTACCATATTTAAGGTGTAACATGGAACATGCTCTTATGCATCCACCGCCAGAGCTCCCCTCTCTGTAACAGCAGAAGGGGGGATCTTCTCCTCAAACCAGTGGCGGTGCGTCCATAGAGGGCGCCGGAGCACCGCCCCCTCTCGCTCCCGCACCGCCACTGAAAGACAATACACAGATTCATGCATTGCATGAATCTGTGTATTGTCACCGCTGCCGCGCTGCCCACTATTCATATGGCCGGCCTCCTGGTGAGCGCCGGCCATATGAATTAGAGCGGCGGCCGGCGGTGGGTGGAACTTGGAAGTGTCTATCAGAGCCAGCGGCTCTGATAGGCTTTCCGAATACAGCTCTCACGCTGTATTCGGCTTCCAAAAACTCCTCCAAGGTACGCACGGGGCTGCGTTCCTGGAAGAAGACTGTGTGGAGGTTTCAGCCAATCAGGTTCACCGGATCTGGTTACCGGTAACCTGATTGGCTGAAGCGACATCGAGGGCGGGAGAACACATCGAGGACGGCGCGGACCGAGGAAGGTAAGTGCAGGGCTGGGGGGGGGGGGGCAGGCTGCATTTGGGGCACAAACTGGCTGAATATGGGGCACAAACTGGCTGAATATGGGGGGAACTGGCTGTATATGGGGGGAACTGGCTGAATATGGGGGACAAACTGGCTGAATATGGGGGGAACTGGCTGAATATGGGGGACAAACTGGCTGAATATGGGGGGAACTGGCTGAATATGGGGGACAAACTGGCTGAAAATATGGGGGGAACTGGCTGAATATGGGGGACAAACTGGCTGAATATGGGGGGAACTGGCTGTATATGGGGGACAAACTGGCTGAATATGGGGGGAACTGGCTGTATATGGGGGACACGCTGGCTGCATTTGGGGGGAACTGGCTGTATATGGGGGACAAACTGGCTGCATTTGGGGGGAACTGGCTGTATATGGGGGACACGCTGGCTGCATTTGGGGGAATTGGCTGTATATGGGGGACAAACTGGCTGCATTTGGGGGGAACTGGCTGCATTTGGGGGACAAACTGGCTGCATTTGGGGGGAACTGGCTGTATATGGGGACAAACTGGCTGTATATGGGGGCACACTGGCTATATATATGGGGGCACACTGGCTATATATGGGGGCACACTGGCTATATATATGGGGACAAACTGTCTGTATATGGGGGCACACTGGCTATATATATATATATGGGGGCACACTGGCTGTATATGGGGGCACACTGGCTGTATATATATATGGGGCACACTGGCTGTATATGGAAACAAACTGGCTGTATTTGAGAGGGCAAACTGGTGGCGTTTGGGCACAGTGGCTGCGTTTAATGGGCACAGTGGCGGCAATTGATTTTTTTTTTTTTTTCAGTTTGTTTGCGCCCCCCCAAAAATTTTGAGCACCAGCCGCCACTGCCTCAAACCCACTGTCACATTTTGAAAATGTCGCAGCTGTGCAAGGTTTCTGCCCACACAGCTGCTTCATTCATTCACAGGAATGTGTAATTCAACAAATTACAAGTATCATCTTCTATCTCAGCAGACAGAATTGTAGCATTGTAGCATCAATTAACTGCAAGCATGCTGATCAGCCAGCTTGTAGCTCGCTCACACTGCCTACAGAGGTATGGGCAGAGAGCTCTAGGTAATGTGTGCAGGAACCTGACATTGCACCTGTGATCCGCTGATCGTGGGTGCGATGCTCTGCAGCAGTGGCGGCTGGTGCTTACAATTTTTGGGGGGGGTGCAAACAAACGGAAAAAATCTGAAAATAAAAATATCAATTGCAGCCTCACTGTGCCCATCAAACACAGCCATTGTGCCCATCAAATGCAGCCACTGTGCCTATCAAATGCAGCCACTGTGCCTATCAAATGCAGCCACTGTGCCCATCAAATGCAGCCACTGTGCCCATCAAATGCAGCCACTGTGCCCATCAAATGCAGCCACTGTGCCCATCAAATGCAGCCACTGTGCCCATCAAATGCTATTTTGAAGCCTATTAGAGCCTATGGCTCTAATCAGGTGCTTCAAAAACAAGCCCTGCCGCTGTAATTCAGGTGCCCGGCGCCCGAAAAGGGGCCGGGCGCCTGAATAGGGTGTGGCAGCGGTGGCTATAGATAGATTCATGCTATGCATGAAGCTATCCATTTGCCATTGAGAGGGTGGCTGGAGAGAGGGGGTGGCGCTCGTGCACCTTTATGGACGCACCGCCACTGCAGTCTGCAGACTTCAGTGAGAAAAATAATAATTGCCCAATTTTTCCCTGCAAAAATATGTGCATTTATTCTTTTTTTACAAAGGGAAACTTATCCTTTAATATAAAGGGATCACAAGCCTGGTAATTTTTCTTACAAAACAGGACAACTCCCAGTTTATTTATAAAAAAATTGTCAGACGAATGTCACAAGCATTCTTTCAGCCATCACAAATTCTGATGGCATTTTACCTAAGGCGGTAATAAACTCAAAAGCAAACATTTATTATATTGTAGATTCCAAATTCTAAAGCCTCGTACACAAGACCGGTTTTCTCTGAGAAAACCATGCGTATGTACGAGACTTTCAGGTTTCAGGTTTCTCGTCCAGAAAGCTGCCCAAAATCTCTGCCCAGAATCTCGATGAGAAAAAAAGAAGACCTGCTTTCTTTTTTCTCGTCGGGAGTCTCATCAGACTTTATTTGGACGAGAAAACCGTTCGTGTGTATGCTTTTCCGAGTCTTTAAAAACCACGCATGGTCAGAATCAAGTATGAGACGGGAGCGCTTCTTCTGGTAAAACTAGCGTTCGTAATGGAGATAGCACATTTGTCACGCTGTAAGGAACTGAGAGCACGTAGACTGAAAAGCACGAAACGTCTCTCCCCAAACTTTTACTAACACACGGTAACACGAGATCAGCAAAAGCAGCCCAAGGGGTGGTGCCATTGGAATAGAACTTCCCCTTTATACTGCCGTTGTACGTGTTGTACGTCACCGCGCTTTACAACAACGAGATTTTGGATTGACTGTGTGTATGCAAGGAAAGCTTGACAAGAATCTCGTCAAGCTTGACAAGTAACCCGTCGAGAAAAACAACGTTTTTTTTGCGACGAGATTCTCGGCCGTGTGTACGAGGCTTTAGATGTGATGGCTGCATTTGTTTTCTTCTTTAGTCTTTCTTTCATCCTATTTTCACCTGGTGATGTTGCCAGTAAGTCTGTTGTTTTTCAACAGAACAAGCTGATGTAGGTTATCAACTATTTCAAATGAAAATAAACCTTGGTTTTCAGCCAAGGAAGCTGCCACCTTGGCCTTTGTTTAACCACTTGCCTACCGGGCAATTTTACCCTCTTCCTGCCCAAGCCAATTTTTAGCTTTCACTGCTGTCACACTTTGAATGACAATTGCGAGGTCATGCAACACTGTACCCATATGAGATTTTTATTTAAAAAAATCATACAAATAGAGCTTTCTTTTAGTGGTATTTAATCTCCATTGGGTTTTTTTTGTTTGTTTTTTTGCTAAATACTGTAAACGAAAAAAAGGAGAATTAAAAAAAAATACGTTTTGCATAGTTTATGAAATTTTGCAAACAGGTAATTTTTCTCCTTCATCGATATGCGCTGATGAGGCTGCACTGATAGGCACTGATGGGTCAGCACTGGTGGGCACTGATAGGCAGCACTGAAGGACACTGATAGGCGGTACTGGTACTGAAGGGCACTGATATGTGACACTGATGAGGAGGCACTGGTGGGCACTAATAATCAGTGCCCTGATTATCAGTGTAGATGTTCCTTTTATGTCCCTTTTACACAAGCCAATTATCAGTTCTCCTCTCCTCACGCTGACAGCATGAGGAGAGGAATGCCAATAACCGGCTTGTGTTTACATTGTGATCAGCTGTGATTGGACACAGCTGATCACGTTGTAAAGAGCCGTTGATTGTCTCTTTACCTCTATGTGTGATCACTCAGCTGTGTCCGAGGACACAGCGATCACAGAGCGTGCGGTCCGCGCCGCAGCAGGCAAGATCACAGGGGGACGTCATATGACGCCCTCCTAGAACTGGCCTGCATCCTGTTCGACCCGGAGGAGAAGCAAGGGCCCTGGCAGCAGCAGTCTTTCCTAGGAGCCCTACCCCAGATTCAGCAGAGCATCGCCGCCTCGTCCTCCTCCCAGCACCTCTTCCACGGTAGGGTGGTAGTGTTAGTGCCAGAGGATCGTGGCCTATCAAGTGCTGGGGGAGTTGGGGGGATTGTGTAGTGCGAGTGGATCAATCGAAAGCCCCGGGGTGGGGTGCGAGTGAGGGGGCCAGGTCTGCTTGCCGCCCCCCCCCCCAAAGTATTTTGACCACCAGCCGCCACTGGTGCTTACAATGATCAGATTTTACTTATGTAATCCCTTTATCCCAAAAGAAACAATACTGCTGTAACTCCCTAAAACGTGTTAGCTGTATTCAGCTTCAGTTAGTTAGGGCATTTAAATCCACTAGTACATCTAACTCTCCCCTGTGCAGCCACCACATCTAATGATTGGTAGGCTACAATATATACATTTTTTGATTTTGGGTTTAATACAGCTTTAATGTGTTGATTTTCTATGATCATCAGCTACATCTAGTGGCCACAATGCAATATTTTCCTGATTGAGCTGTTTCAGGTAAAAAAGACGCAATATGCCAGCAAGATAGAAATGACAATCATAGAAAATCAACATATCAAAGGAGATGTGTGGAAATAGAAAAAACACACATACTCACCTCCATACTGCAGCTCTCCCACTCCAGCTCTCAGACCCCTTTCACACTGGGGTCACCATTTTAGCAACGCTTTAAGTCGCACTTTTCGCCCACTAGCGGGGCGCTTTTAACCCCCACTAGCGTCCGAAGAGGGGGTTGCGGCGCTTCCGAATCGCTTTTCAGGCGCTTCCGAAGTGCTGCCCAATAATTTCAATGGGCAGGGGCATTTTGGGAGCGCTATATACAGTGCTCCCAAAACCGCCCCAAAGATGCTGCTTGCAGGACTTTTTCTAGCGTCGCTCAAGGGCACTGCCCCAGTATGAAAGCACTTGGGCTTTCACATTCGGGCGGCATGGGAGACAGTTTTTAAGCGCTTTACAGACACCATTTCTAGTGCTAAAACACCTGAAAACTGCCTCAGTGTGAAAGGGGTCTTAGTCCAAGAACTGAGTGATCACATGACCACTTGTCGCTTATTTCTTCTCAGTCCATTCAGCTGAGAGCAGTGGCAGATGCTGATCAAGCATCTGGGTGGATCCTGACATTATTGATGCTTCCAGATCCTAGATCGGATTGTGACATCAGCGGGCTTTAGACTGCCATCAGTTGATTCTGGGTCACAGAAGAGCAAAAGTGCACTCGTATGATGAGAAGTATGGCCATACATCTTTTTAACTTTTTTAAGCAAAATACAGAAGAGTTAAGAAGAAGGGTTAGTCATTTGTGTGTGGTAGTGAAAGCTGCAGGTGTGGTGGTGTTAGGCATTCAGGTGTGGTGGTGTTAGGCATTCAGGTGTGGTGGTGAGAGCAGAGGAGGGGTGGCATTAGAAAAGTAGGTGTGTACAATAAAACTATGCACTGCTATTTTTACACAAACCCCCCAAAAATGATCTGCGTAGACAGCTGCTCACACCTTATATCACAAACCATACATGAAATAGCATTTCCTGTCGCAATAGGAACCGCGTAGCTATTAAGCCCAGAGAGGGCCCCCGCCCAGGTATTCTCCTTTTTTTCCCTCACAGCGACTTGGTAGTCTAGAAACACCTTTATATCTCATTACAAGGTGGACTCTGCCCGACTGTCCACGGCAGAATTTGGAAGAGCAATTATTCTGTCCAACACCTCTATTCCATGTAAATAAAACTTGTCTTTATGCTCAGACCCACCCAGTTTGCGAGTTATTCCCCAAAGGTGTATGCTGCCATGATGCGACAGGAAAATGGAAAATTGTATACTCACCTTTCCGTAATTTTCCTTTCCTGTCGCATCTTCATGGCAGCATACAGATGCCCACCCGTCTGAGGTGAGGTATATATATACTGAGAATACCTGGGCGGGGGCCCTCTCTGGCCTAATAGCTACGCGGCCCTATCAGGTTGTGGGGGCGGAGCCACAACCCAAAGGTGTATGCTGCCATGAAGATGCGACAGGAAGTGAAAATTACGGAAAGGTGAGTATGCAATTTTCCATTTTTATTAGTGTCACAATGATATAAAACAATATATCATGCAAACAAAATTCCCCACGTGTATCGGTCTTCATGCCTCTTCCTTCATATCACACAATGTGCTCATAAACTCTTGCAAATGTGTTTACTCTTCTACTCCTCCACCTTCAGTGCTCCACCAACCGGTGTTATTTAATGAAATGTTAGTTAACCACTTCACTTTCTGAAGATTTACCCCCCTTCCTGACCAGGCCATTTTTTGAGACATGGCACTGCGTTATTTTAACTAACAATTGTGTGATTATGCAATGCTGTACCCAAACAAAATGTACCGGTATGTCCTTTTTTCCCCCCACAAATAGAGCTTTCTTTTGGTGGTATTTGATCACCTCTGTGGTTTTTTTTTTGTTTTCAATTTTGAAAAAAAGCCAATATTTTTTACTTATTTCTCTAAAACATATCCAATAATTAAAAAAAAAATTAAAAAATCTAATTTCTTCATCAATTTAAGGCAATATGTATTCTGCTACATATTTTTGGTAAAAAAAATCCCAATAAGCGTATAGTGATTGGTTTGCGCAAAAGTTATAGTGTCTACAAACTATGGGATATACAGTATTTATGGCATTTTTATTTATTTATTTATTTTACTAGTAATGGCGGCGATCAGTGACTTATAGCAGGACTGCGTTATTGCGGCTACTGGCATTCCTACTACTGGCATTCCTACTCTCCGGCTACTGGCATTCCTACTCTCTTCTCTCTGCAGCAAGCAACTAAGTCTCAGCATCAGCAGGCAGCTGCCGTTCCGTTCGCACATAGTGTCGGGGGCGCAGCGGCGGCAGAGTACTGTGTCTGTGTCCCGACTCCCGAATGAATGGAAGCGGGCCATGGGCACTGGTAGGCTGCATTTGATGGGCGCTGGTGTGGCTGCATTTGATGTGCTCTGGTAAGCTGCATTTGATGTGCGCTGGTGTGGCTGCATTTGATGGGCGCTGGTGTGGCTGCATTTGATGGGCACTGGTGTGGCTGCATTTAATGGGCGCTGGTGTGGCTGCATTTGATGGGCGCTGGTGTGGCTGCATTGATGGACACTGGTAGGCTGCATTGATGGGCGCTGGTAGGATGCATTTGATGGGTGCTGGTTTAGCTGCATTTGATGGCCGCTGGAGTGGCTGCATTAATGGGCGCTGGTGAGGCTGCATTGATGGGTGCTTCATTAAAAAGGTGGGGTATACATGGGCAAGGCAAAGGAGGTGGAGTCGGGGGTGGAGCCAGGGGGGGGCGCAAAATTAGGTTTTGCCTAGGGTTTCAAAAATCCTTGCACCAGCCCTGTTTGCACAAGCACTTTAGTTTATTTTTATTTATTTTTCCAAATAATTTTTATTGAAAATTAACACGCAATTACATATATCTTGAACAACAGCAATATAAAGTGGGAATATACAGCCACAAGATAACATTACATAGGAGATGAAAGCACTTCAAAATAGAATTATTTTTAAAATCAAATGTGTAAGGGTGTCGGGGGTCAATCTATGGGTCGGTGCAGGTAAAAGGGATCCCGCAGGTAATAGTGCAGAGATGGGACCCGTTTGTGATCAACTGTTGTCAGTGGAATCAGGAACTGTATTATGGGGGAGGATGAATTGATCAGGAGGCGCTATAGTTGTGTGAGACCCTGTAGGGATAGGGAATACCGATGAGCGTAAGATTGCAGGCAGGGGTGAATCCCTATCCAAACTTTTGAAGAGGGGGATGTGTGATTATGCGAAGTGAAGGTTAGAACTAGGTGTGTGGATGTTTGTACTAAGTATCTTAGAAGAAATTAGGAAGGGGGGGGAAGAAAAGGGGGAGAAGGAGAGAGGGGGTAAGGGGGAGGAAAGTGGGTTGGGGACAGTCTCTGACCTCCCCAACTATTTGTATACGGGTAGGGGGGCACGGGGTGGGCAGTCGGGTGTAAATCTGCAGGAGGGGATCCCAAGATATGCAAAGAAACTAGTGAAAGAGTTGGAGGATAAAAAAAGGAAGTTACAAGTCCCAATAGTCCGGAATTAACCCGGATTGTAGGGTTCATCAGATGTTTGTGTTCAGTATGGTTAAGAATTTGGGTGTCGTCTGGTAGTGTATCCAACAGGCCCATTTTGTGGTAAATTTCATCGGGGTGTCTCGAGCGATATGCATAAGGTTTTCCATTTCCTCGACTTTGCGGATGCTGGAAAACCATTCTCTCAGCATTGGCTGTCGTGTTGAGTTCCAGTGCAAGGGGATACACTGTTTCGCAGCAGCACTTTAGTTTTATTCATCTAAACACAATTCTTTCTTCACTCAGTCCTTTTTGCTCAATGGTTTTATATGAGCATTTTTTGGACTATTGTGTTTATGTTATCTAGCGCACCCACCTTTCCCCCAGCCTGCATTTAACTTGGCTCCTCCCAGGGGGGAGAAAGGCACACCGCACTATCAGCCCGTACCCTCTTGTGTAAAAAGGTTGAGCGGTGTTGTTGTTGGGTCTTGTCTGCAGCCAGGGCCAAAATCCTCCTGAGAATGATTCTCACCTCTACCGTGAGTAGAGACAAGTCCTTGACTTCCCCAGTAACATGAATGTCCACACCAGCTGAAACTCCAACTTAAGATTTATTTTTGCTTTGCAATAAACAGTCTTTTGGATAGGAAAGGTTGAAGCAAGGAAACAGGACAGCCCAAGGTGTGGAGGAGGTCCAGGCACAAACGTAGCTCAATCTTCACTACTCAGATTCTCAAGCAGTGTATTAGGCCCCTTTCACACTGGGGCGTTTTTCATGCGGTTTAGCGCTAATAATAGCGCTGTTATACCGCATGAAAAAATCCTGCCCTGTGCCTTCAATGTGAAAGCCCGAAGGCTTTCACACTGAAGCGGTGCGCTAGCAGGACCGCTCCAAAAGTCCTGCTAGCCGCTTCTTTACAGCGGTAAAGGAGCGGTGTGTTCACCGCTCCTTTACCGCGGTCTCCCATTGAAATCAATGGGACAGCGCGGTAATACCGCCCGCAAACCGCGGCAATAGCCGCGGTTTGCGGGCGGTATTAACCCTTTTTCGGCCGCTAGCGGGGGTTAAATTAACCCCCCTAGCGACCGCATACCGCGGTAAGAACGACAGTATAGCAGCGCTGAAAATCGTGCTGCTATACCGCCACCGCACCTGCCCGCCCCAGTGTGAAAGGGGCCTTAGGCGCACAGTCTCTGCCACAGACTGTGAGTTTGGTCTCTGCCACAGACCTGGTGAATAAGGCCACTGCCACTGACCTGGTGAGATAAGGCCACTACCACAGACCTGGTGAATAAGGCCACTGCCACTGACCTGGTGAATAAGGCCACTGCCACTGACCTGGTGAGATAAGGCCACTGCCACTGACCTGGTGAATAAGGCCACTGCCACTGACCTGGTGAGATAAGGCCACTGCCACTGACCTGGTGAAATAAGGCCACTGCCACTGACCTGGTGAAATAGTCTCCCTCTTAGAACATGGCCCCTATCAAGGAGCAGACGTCCCCCTAGAGAGTCAACAGACCCTTCCTTCACCGTGACTCCCGCATCGGTCCTTCAGAATGATCCTCCCTTCTCTGAGAGTGCGGGTCCCCTCGCAAGGCGGCACCCTGGACTCCTCAATCCTTAGCGGACCCCAGCCGAAGGTGCTGGGCCCCGGGCCTTTTCCGCAACCCCTAGGTCTTCATACCCAGGCGAACAGGACGGCAGGATAGTACCTCACCCCAGGCTAAAGGTGCCTGAGATGGAACTGGAACACAGCCTCCGGGCCTAGGGCACCCGGAGATGAACCTCACTCACTCCCAGGCTGAAGGTGCCTGGGCGTGGACCCCGATCAGGAGATGTCTGCCCCTTTTGTATCCTCTCCCGGCATGCACAGCAGGTTCCCCGCCCCACTGTACGGCTGCCGAGAGGGGACACAAAAGGCACAGCACTACGCTCGCGGTTCAACCCTGGCCCAGAATGGCAGCGTCACCCGCAGGCCACAGGGAACACATCACCAGCATTATCCCCTGAGGACAAAAATGGTTCATAACCCCTAACAAATTAAGGTGTCTGAGCCTAATTACCACTCAGAGACTCCCCCTAAATTGACCACCCCGCTACAGTTATTTATTGATTTTTGAGCGCAACTTTTACTTTTTCCTTAAGCCCAGGTTCACACTGGGCTGTGGGAATGAAGCCGTGCGAGTGCAGCTGAACTCGCACGATTTCACTCCAGCTTGTCAGTCCCGATTTTGGCCGTGATTACAGAGACATCTGTACAGTTTGTCCAGATGTCAATGTAAATCGCGGGCCGAAATTGCTAAAAGTAGTACAGAAACTACTTTTTGAAATCGGTGCAGCGCCGCATCGCATGTCAAAACGCACCCGTGTGAACCAGGGCTAAATGGAAAAAAGTGACCATGTGTAAGTAAAACATTCATAGCAATGAGCCAAGTAGCACAGCTTGAACTGAATAGGCCTACAGCCTTGATAGGTTCCTTTGCTTTAGAAACGCACTTCTCAGAAAGGTATTGAACTAAATGAACTTATGTCTCTTCAACCTCAGTATAACAGAATTATTTATTACTCTGCTCTGTCAGCATATTGTCTATATTATCTTATATTATCTTATCAGATGAACTGCACCTGTTGCTGTGCAATACAAGCAGTAGTTACATAAGGACTGTCATTCTTTAGTTGTGTGAGGTATGGAATGTACAAATAGAACAAGGTTCTACTTGGTGAAATGTTACAGTATAATTATGCTTGCGTTAATAAATAAACAAGAAAAGTTAAGGCTGAACTCTAGAGAGATATAAAAATGAAAAAATTATGCAGTTCTTTTTCTTGGTAAAGCTGAAACCCCCTGTATGGGAAACCTTATGTCATAAAGACTTTCTTTTTCCTTTTTTTAAAATGTGAACTGCAGAGTCCTTAACTATAGTTTCCGTCTTTCTCTTTAAATAGTTTGTTTGGGCCAAGCTGGCCCGAATTAACCATTTCCTTTACCAATAAATGTAATGCAATTTCAGTGAATACAAGGCTTCCTCTGGTTGGATGAGGTAAAAATCATGACATCATCTGCCCACCTCTCAACCTCTGCCAGTCAGAGGAAGCTTTGTATTCATTGATAAACATACATGGCTTTCCATGAATGGTTTGTGCAGATCTCAGCCCAACTCAATATTGTTCCAGCAGCAGACGGAAAATCCCCACTCTGCCGCCGGAACACAGCACTCTTTACTGTTTGTAGTATAGTGCCTCTAACCCTCTCTCCCTTGTCTTTGGCTCCTCGCAGGAAGAGAGGGCACACCCAGCTATATGCCCGTACCCTCCTGTGTAAAGAGGTTGAGCGGTGTTATGAAACAGGTCTCCACAGCCAGGTTCTCCAGAGAATGGCTCTTATATCTATGCTCAATAAAGACAAGTCTCTAGTTTCCCCAATAACTTTGAGGTCCACACCAGCCGTAACTCCAACGTAGAGTTTATTTCTCTTAAAGCACAGTCTCTGATAGGAAAGGTTGGAGAGAGAACAGGACAGCATAAGGTGTGGGAGAGGTCCAGGCACAAACGTAATACACTTCACTGCTTGGCTTCTCAAGCAGACTTAGCCCATTTGCAAAGTCTCCCTAGATAGGGACTAGCAGCCAAAATGGTACTCTAAACACACAGTCACTACACAAACTGGTGATCTCGGTCTCTGCCACAGACCTTTCGAACTTGGTCTCTGCCACAGACCTGGTGAACTTGGTTTTCAAAGCTTGGCCTCTTTGTAAGGAGAAGACATCCCTCCAGAGAGTTACCGGGCCCCTTCCTTCACTGTGACTTCTCACCAGTCCCTCGGAACGGTCTTTCTCCGGCCTCCTCGTCTAAGATGCGGGTCCCCTCGCAAGGCGGCACCCAGAGATTCCTTGATCCTTGGTGGGCCCCAGCCAAAGGTGCTGGGCCCAAGGCCTTTAGTTGCAGCTCCAGGGCTAAAGGTGCCTGGGACTTATTCACCGATCACCGCCCCTGGGCCAAAGGTGCCCAGGGCGGACAGGAACACACACTCCCTGGGAGTAGGACTCCCGACAACGAACCCCAAACCGGCAGCGTCCGCCCTTTTTATATCACTTCCCAGCATACACAGCAGGCCGACCACTCCCACTGTATGGTTGCCGAGAGGGGACACACAAGGCACAGCACTGTATCAGCGGTTCAACCCTGGCCCACCACGGCAGCGCCACATGCAGGCCACAGGGAACGGTACACTGATACTCTTCCTGCAGATAAAATGGTTGATAATGTCCTAACAATTTGGGTGTTTGAGCATAACTACCACTCAAACACCACCCCTAAATTGAGGACCCCGCTACAGTAGCTTATGCTGGAAGTTGCGGCATCTATCAGTAAATAAAATAGTTTGTTTGGGTTAAGCTGGTCATACATGGATCGGAATTCAGACGGTTCAGCAGGGACCAGACAAATTTCTATCCATGTATGGGCAGGGTGGTTATAAAGAAGACGCTCTACAAATCAACTTCTGTTTAACCGCCCTGTAGGATTTTTGATCAGCGCCGCCAGCTATGATCAGTGTATTCTGAGAGTAGGAAAGTCTCTCCACTCTCAGAATACAATAGCTCAGCGGGGAGGATTCCCCCATCCACATCAAACATGTGGATGGAAATAGAGCCTGTTAATTTTTCATTCAATCAGTGAGTTAAACTAAAAAAAAGGGTTTAGGGTAGGATAACACATTTGGTCTATAAAGAGTACATTTTTGTAGAGGTTGACACTTTGGACCAAAAATAGGAACATTTGAGGAGAATTGATGAACTGAGAGATTTGGCTCTAAAAGAGTGTCTATTTCCCGCCAATGAGGGACAGTTGGCACAATGCGTAGGTCCTGCTGTAGGTTTCTTGACAGCTAGACAATTTCTGACCATTTCCACCACCTCCCCTTTCTTTTTGTTACTCCACTTTTTTTCTAATTATACTACCATAATCAGCAGAGAAACAACTACCTGGATAATTTAAAGTGGAGTTCCACCCAATTTTTTTCCTTTTTTTTATTCCACTCCTCACCCCCTTACATGCCACATTTGGCATGTAATTTTTTTGGGGGGGGGAGTGGGGGCTTCAGTAGGAGTGGGACTTCCTGTCCCACTTCCTCCTTCCGCCCTGGAGCCGCCTAGGCGATACGTCATATCGCCTTGTGGCAGCTCCTCCCTGTAGGCGATCACCTGGGACCTGTCGATCGCCTGTCCACTCACAGAGCGCTGCGCCGTTCGTGCATGCGCAGTGAGTGCCCGGCCGTGAAGCCGAAAGCTGTCACGGCCGGGTGCCCATACTGTGAATGGACGCGCCGGCGGAGGAAGGGGGAGAGGAGCGGAGCTCCAGGCGGCGCGTCGCTGGACAGTGGAGCAGGTAAGTGTATGTTTATTAAAAGCCAGCAGCTACACTTTTTGTAGCTGCTGACTTTTAATAAACATAAAAAAAGGGTGGAACTCCGCTTTAAGTGACAAATCCCAACCCTACATGAACACATCATAGCATCTCGCAGCAACAGCTCTAATTAATTCTTTCATTTATGTTCAGACCAAATTTCTGTATAAATACAATAAATCCAGGATAGAGGGTACTAACATGGGCCATGACCTTTCCAGGTAATTAGCCGCTCTGTTTGATAGAGTACTTGTTGATGTTTAATTTTGTATATCTTACTAACAGTAATGCCCCTTGCAGACTGGGGCGCTGTGCGTCTAACTCTGCATTTTAATGTGCTGCCTGGTATAAATCTATGGCAGGCTGAAGTATGCAGGCAGATTACCTGCATTCTGGGCATTTTTTCCTGAAGGCATGGGACCCAAAACACCAGTTTCACTCATTACATTGTTTAGCCCTGTCCAGCCGAAGTCTGCCATAGATGTACACACAGCAGCTAGATTAAGGTGACCAGATTTTTTAAATGAAATCCAGGGACATATTTTTTTTTTCACTAGTAATGGCGGCAATCAGCGACTCTCTGCCCGTCGCCTTGCCGCCGCCCGCCTCACAGCCTGTCAAGTCTTATGGCCCGTAAACACAATCCGAATATCGTACAACAGATCGTACGACTTTTTTCGCTTAATAGTCGATAGAAATTGAATAGGTCACTAAAGTCACGAAAATTCTTGTACGACAAAAAAAAATCGGAATTGATATCATGTGGTGTAATGTATTTGTATTGTATTTTCGGACGACAACTATACTGACTAAACGAAAATCGTCCAATCTGGTATCGTACGAGGAAAATTTTCGTGCTTGTCCGATCGAATAATATCGGATGGATACAAAAATTCTTGCGCTGCTTATGTGTGTAAGCGGCTACAAACCCATTGAACAAAAGGTGAATACAAAATAACAAAAAATTGTAGCGCTATAGATAATACATCAAAAGTGCATGACACCCAAGTGAATGAATGAAAAAAACAATAATAGGGGTCAGTCCAAAATTCAACATATAATATGTGAATAATTAGAAAAACAAAGAGTTTCTGATAAGTGATTCTCTGATGAATAGAATAAAATAAACAATCCAAAGTGAACTATAATCTTCCAATGAATCTTGATAAAGTGAATATTGTTGCAAAGTACGATTGATAGGTGCAGCGGAGTCAGTTCAGATCAGACATTGTGTAGTAACAGGAACTGGCTTCTTTATTGGAACACTAGCAAAGATGTCACTTCACATTGTAAGAAGAATCAGAGACAGGAAAAAGAACCAACAAGTACATCACAGTATACAGGAAATACAACACATCATAGAGAAATACATAGCATAGCATATCACTGAGCATTAGCGACATCTTGTGTCCTTTTTCTAAACTGCAGTCAAATACAGTAAGCTAAGCTGAAAGTTTGTTGTATCTCCAACAAATATAAGATGACCACCACTTTATTATCCCTTGGGGATTGTGTTTTAGTGTTTTATATCATTGCGCGGGGTCACTTTATATTATCAATGAAACAATAATGTTACATTGTATTTCTTCATGTAAACTAAAGCTGGATACACACATACAGTTTTTTTTTCCATTCTGGCTCGGTTCACACTGAGGCGACCTGACAAGTCACGCTCCATTCAGTGCAAAGGAACCGTTCTAATCGGAGCGACTCAAGTCGATCCGACTTAGAAAAAGGTTTCTGCACCATTTGGGGGCGACTTCAGAGCGACTTGCATTGACTTCTATTACAGAAGTCACGCTGTACAGAGCGGCTTTAGAGCCAGGCGACTTTGAAGCTGCCCCAGTGTGAACCGGCACTCAAGCAGCAGGTTAGGGGAAAAAAATGACAGATCCCTGCATCAACACAAGCACAGGGATCTCTCCCGCCGAGACATTGTATTCTGACAGGGGGACCACCCTCCCCCCCCCCCACCAGAATACACTGATCGGTACTCACAGCCATTGGTTGGTTTTCCAGCATTCTTCTTTTTCTTCTTTGACAGGAGCTATTCATTAGACCGACTGGACAGACAGCTGTACACACTGACCGAAAGATAGCCAGTTGCTACTGAACCAGCCCCTGTGTACTGGGCTTTAACTGTTTCCCAAGACAGTTGCATTTAAGACATGGCTTAAATGATAATTGTCACAGATTAGTGTGCTCTTATCTGAACTGTCAAGCCATCAAATGGCAGGTGTCATGCAGATTAAGGCTGGGTTCACACTAGTGCGAATTGGATGCGTTTTCCCCGCATCCAATTCGCATCAGAAAACTGTAACTGGCTCTCAGCGGCGAGGGTGTTTTTTTTTAAGCACCTGATTAGAGCCAGAGGCTCTAATAGGCTTCAAAATAGGATGAGCTTGTGGCACAGAGCATTGCGCTATGAGCCCACCCAGGTGTTACAACAGCGAATAAATATTCGCTATTGCAACACTGATCCTCCTCCCGACCAATCAGGAACCGGGTCTGATACCCGTCACCTGATTGGCTGAAAGGACAGGCGATCCTATTGGACGCCTAGGAGGAGGTGAGGAGACGCACAGCGGAAGCGAGGAGGAGGGAGAAGAAGAGACAGGAGCCGCTACCCGATGCCCCGATGCCCACCGCAGCCTGATGTTCACTGATGCCCCGAAGCCTGTCGCTTCTTGATGTCCGCTGCTTCCCGATGCCCGCCGCCTAGATGGAGTAAGTGGACCGATCAGCAGACAGCGAGCGGTGGGGGTGGAGGGTTGTTGTTTGCCGCCCCCCCAAACAAAAAACCATAAGCCACCACTGCGGCCAATGCTACACAAGGGATGTTGTTCATCACTTGTGACAGCAATAAAAGTGATAAAAAAAGTTAAAACTACAGTGTAAAAATAAATAAAGGCGATTGCACGTGTCGGTCCCGCACACATACAGTATGTACGCAGCAATCGCATCACACATTGTGAGGTATCACCGCAAATGTCAAGTCAAGTCAAGAGCAATAATTCTAGGACTGGACCTTCTTTGTACCTCTAAACTTGTAACCTTTAAATTTAGCTTTACAATCACTTTAAACTTTTTTTTTTTTTTCATTCATTTATTTTTAGATGTTTAAATGCACACATTTTAAAAAGGCACCTTTATTTCACTTGGAAATAACTTTACCATGAAATTTACCAAAATATATATAATTTAAAGGGGACAGATTATGAAATGCATGTTTGTTATATCTGTATAATGCCAAAGGTAAGCTTTGGTGATATACGCCGATCAGCCATAACATATTGACTACTGACTGACAATGACATTGATTATCTTGTTACTCTGACATCTGAAAGTGGGTGGGATATATTAGGCAGAAAGTGAACATGCTGTCCCCGAAGTTGATGTGTTGAAAACAGATAAATGGGCAAGCGTAAGGACTTGAGCGACACAAGGGCCAAATTCGAATGCCTAGATCAGAGGTATTGAATTAAAATTTACAGAGGTCCGGTCAACAAAATTTTCTTCCAGTAGCACCCCCCCTTCAAATCACAGTCCCCCCATTTACATCACAGTGCAATATTTAGATCACAGTGCAATCTTTTACAACATAGCACCCTGTAAAATACTGCGCCCCCCTTTACATCACAGCCCCCCCCCCCCTTTGCATTACAGTCCCCCATCTTTACATCCCAGTCTCCCATACTTACATCACAGTTCCCCCTCCCCTTTACATCACAGTTCCCCATCCAGAGGCATATCATCCATGGGCGCCGCAAAGTGTGCAGTACACACGGGCCACGAGGGGGATGGGCTCTGACCCAATCTGCACCCATGAATGAGTGAAGCCTGAGCGTCTGTATCTGTTCCTGTCACTGCTGCTTTCTGGCTCCTATCACAGGATCTGTGTGAATCGATCCTCACTCACACAGATCCTATTACTGTAGCTGAGAGCGGCTGAAGCTGGGGGGGGGGGGGTACTGCTTCTTCGGGGGGGGGAAATCCAGTCCTGTGAGGACTGAGGATGGGGTGGCTTTGAAGCCTGAAGATGGGGAGACTGTGACGACTGAGGATGTGGGGGACTGTAAAGCCAGAGCATTGAGGAAGGACTTTGAAGCCTGAGGATGGAGGGGACTGTGAAGCCTGAGGATGGGGGGGAATGTGAGGACTGAGGATGGAGGGACTGTGAGGACTGATGATAAGGGGGACTGTGAAGCCTGGGGATGGGCGGACTGTAAGGACTGAGGGTGGGGGGGACTGTAAAGTATATGGATGGAGGGGCTCTGTGAAGCCTGAGGATGGGGGGACTGTGTAGCCTGAGGATGGAGGGGGGCTGTGAAGCTTGAAGATGGGTTGGGGGGGACCGTGATTATGAATACTGGGACAGCAGCGACCTTCAGTTAATGCATTTTCGCATTTTAGACAGTGACTTATGTGCCTGGACTTTTGTGTGTGAGGATGGGGGTTGACTGTGAAGCCTGAGGATGGGGGTTGACTGTGAAGCCTGAGGATGGGGGGACTGTGAAGCCTGAGGATGGTGGGGACTGTGAAGCCTGAGGATGGTGGGGACTGTGAAGCCTGAGGATGGTGGGGACTGTGAAGCCTGAAGATGTAGGGACTGTGAAGCCTGAGAACAAGGGCGGACTGTGAAGCCTGAGAATAGGGGCGGATTGTGAAGCCTGAAGATGGGAGGGACTGTGAAGTCTCAGAATAGGGGCGGACTGCGAAGCCTGAAGATGAGGGGGACTGTGAAGCCTGAGGATGGGGGTGGACTGTGAAGCCTGAGGATGGGGGGGACTGTGAAGCCTGAGGATGGGGGGGACTGTGAAGCCTGAGGATGGGGGGGACTGTGAAGCCTGAGGACAGGGGGGGGACTGTGAAGCCTGAGGACAGGGGGGGGACTGTGAAGCCTGAGGACAGGGGGGGACTGTGAAGCCTGAGGACAGGGGGGGGACTGTGAAGCCTGAGGACAGGGGGGGGACTGTGAAGCCTGAGAATGAGGGGGACTGTGAAGCCTGAGAATGAGGGGGACTGTGAAGCCTGAGAATGAGGGGGACTGTGAAGCCTGAGAATGAGGGGGACTGTGAAGCCTGAGAATGAGGGGGACTGTGAAGCCTGAGAATGAGGGGGACTGTGAAGCCTGAGAATGAGGGGGACTGTGAAGCCTGAGAATGAGGGGGACTGTGAAGCCTGAGAATGAGGGGGACTGTGAAGCCTGAGAATGAGGGGGACTGTGAAGCCTGAGAACGGGGGAGGACTGTGAAGCCTGAGGATGGGGGGGACTGTGAAGCCTGAGGTTGGTCTACACCAATACCCCTCCCTCTACACACACCCCCGGTATATGAGGTGATTACATCCTAATAGGCCATTCTTTTGGAGGGTATCCTTATGGAGGACACGCATGGCTGTATTGGCGGCCTGCTTCACTAGAGGACATGATGGCTTATTAATAGCCAGTGTTTCTAGAAGGTGGGGATATAATGCTCATTCTTTCCTGCTAATCTTTTCTAAAGGGTCCAGCCCCCCCCCCCCCCCAGGTCATCTTTGAGTGGTTGCTGGGGTGTCTTCTATTTGTGTGGGAAGGGGGTTAGTGGAAGCCCCACCCATAAGGGTGGGGCTATCTAGGAGTGGGAGGCGGGACTTGCTAATTTGTGGTCACCTGAGCTGATGGCTCTGCATGTGTGCACACACACATATAATGGAGGTCTTTGTGGGGGAGAGCTATTATGGACCATCTAGGCTCTGAGGAAAGGGGTGCGCCCCAGAAACGCGTCAGCTATCCAAAGGTTTGAGGTATTGTCAGACCCTCTCTGTCATTGAGTCCAGTCGGCAGGTGCCGAAAAATTCCAGCTGATTTTTCCGATAAGCTTTCATTTAAGCTTTGATTGTGAGTAGGATTACTACTTTTTATAATTTAAATAAAACGTTTAAGTGGTAATGCACTAGGTTGGTGCGCCCTCCTTTCTCCTTTGTTTTCTCTAGCCATATGAACACCCATTGTTCTGAGGAGGGCTGCAAGACTTCAGACTTTGCCTTTAGACGGAATTACACTACCCGTGTTTTGACGATACACCGAGAGCGCAGGAGATTTTTATGTCAAGCCTGAGGTTGGGGCAGACTGTGAAGCCTAGTAATCCTAGTAGCCCTTTACATCACAGCACCTCTGTTACATCTCAGTGCCTCCCTTTACATAGTGATCCAATGTTTACATAGCTGCCCACCTTAATAGCACAGCTCCCCTTCCATTACAACAGTGTGCTCGTCTCTCCCCCTCCCCTTCCTCTCCAGAGAAGGGGGGGGTGCGATAGGTCTGGATGGGGGGAACTTCCCAACTTTTCCTGTTAACAAGTGGGTGATTGGTTGGTAGGACGGCCCCACATCATAGCAACCAACTAGCATCTTGCTAACTTGGAAAGTGGAGCAGCTCCCGCTCTCCATGCAGAATTATCACACCTCTCGCTCTCTGCCCTGCTTTTTTTCTGCCAGTAAATACCTTATACAGCCCACTTCCAGTTTCTTGTCTGGTAAAAAGCCTAGGCTTATGACATCATGCACAGCTCTCTCACACTCATGAGAGTTTGCCAGGAAGGGAGGGGGGAGGAGTCATAAGAGGGCCAATGAGAGCTGCAGGGCTGCAGCGCTGGAGGTGTGTGTCTGTGTAAATCCAAGAAGGGAACGGGCAGCAGCTTCAGCTGCCCACAGTTAAAATGGCTACAGACAGACTCAATGGAGGGAGATTTCTGCAGCATATTTGGCAAGTACAGAATCGCAGTATATATAAAATAATATGCAAAGTGGTTGGAGAGAAGCTTCAGAATGGCAAAGATGTTTTTATTACAAATTATGTGAGCAGACTGCAGTTCCTCTTTGAAGTGGTTGTAAACCCGTTTTTTTTTAAAACACCTGCAAGACAAAGCCATAATGAGCTAGTATGACTAGCATACTAGCTCATTATGCATCACTTACCTTAGATCAGGGCCCCCGAAGCCATCCTCGTCTCCCCCTCCAGCCGCAGCCATCGCTCCACAGATACCCGGAAGGTTACTTCCGGGTATCGCCGCTCCGGCCAATTACAGCGCCGCTCCAGCGCTGTGATTGGCCGCAGCGGCGAAGACGTCACGCCGCACATGCGCGCGGGAGCTGTCAAATCCAGCAAAGCCGGATTTGTGAATGCGGATTCTGACTGAATGCACCGTTGTCTACCGCGCGCATGCGCCGTAGACATCGGTGCATGTCTTTTTTGCAAATATCTCCTAAACCGTGTAGGTTTAGGAGATATTTCTTGCACCTACAGGTAAGCCTTAATCTAGGCTTACCTGTAGGTGCAAGTTGCATAAGTGGGTTTATAACCACTTTAAGTGACTTTGAATGTGGCATGGTTGTTGGTGCTGGATGGGCTGGTCTGAGTTTTTCAAAAACTGCTGATCTACTGGGATTTTCATGCACTACCATCTCTAGGGCTTCCAGAGAATGGTCCGAAAAAGGTAAAATATCCAGTGAGTGGCAGTTGTGTGGATGAAATCACCTTGTTGATGTCAGAATTAGAGGAGAATGGGCAGACTGGTCCAAGATGATAGAAAGGCAACAGTAACTCAAATAACCACTCATTACAACCAAGGTATGCAGAATACCATCTTTGAATGCACAACACATTGAACCTTAAAGCAGATGGGCTACAGCAGCAAAAGATCACACCGGGTGGCACTCCTGTCAGCTAAGAACAGCAAAACTGGACAATAGAAGATTGGAAAACATTGCCTGGTCTGAGGAGTCTTGATTTTTAGCTGTGACATTCAGATGGTAGGGTCAGAATTTGGTGTAAACATTAAAGCATGGATCCATCCAGCCTTGTATCAATGATTCAGGTGGTGTAATGGTGTGGGGGACATTTTCTTGGCACACTTTGGGCCCCTTAGTACCAATTGAGCATCCTTTAAACACCACGGCCTACCTGAGTATTGTTACTGACCATGTCTATCCCTTTATGATGATGACTCCTTCCAGCAGGATAATGCACCATGTCACAAAGATCAAATCATCTCACCACTGGTTTCTATAATTATCCCTGGGTAAACAGTCTTTAGCTTAGCCTAGATTTTCACTATTGCGACCTAAAAGTTGCACGATTTTGATGCGACTTGAAGCAATGCCTGTGTAATCTTGAGGTCTATGGACCCAAGTCACATCAAAGTGGGACCAAAGTCACACAGATATGAATGGTACTCATTGGAAATCATGGAGTATGACTTGTCATGCAGTCCCAAGTCGCACATGTAAAAACGTAGTACATGTAAGGTCCAGTGGTGGTGCGTCCATAAGGGGCCCACGGGCGCCGCCCCCTCTCTCCTGCTACCCCCTCTATCACCAATAGATAGATTCATGCTTTGCATGAATCTATCTATGGCCGCCGCTGCCACCCCCTATTCAGGCGCCCAGCCCCTTTTCGGGCGCCAGGCGCCTGAAATACAGCGTATTTGACGCTCTAGGCTCTAATAGGCGTCAAAAAAGTAAACAGTAAGCGCCATGCATGGCGCTCGCAGTTCACTGAGCTGTGTTAGAAAAGCGAATGAATATTCGCTTTCTTAACACTGAACCGCCTCTCCGCCAATCAGGTGCTCGGGTCTGTTATCCGTCACCTGATTGGCTGAAACAACAGGCGCTGTGATTAGACACCTATCAGGCATCCAATCATAGCAGAGGATGGGAAGAGAGGGCAGGAGAACACATCGAGGAGCATGGAGGACACTGGTCGCCGCCCACCGGGGAGCATTTGATGGCACAGTGGCTGAGTTTGATGGCACAGTGGCAGCATTTTATAGGCACAGTAGCTGCGTTTGATGGGCACAGTGGCAGCAATTAATGGGCACAGTGGCAGCGTTTGATGGTACAGTGAATGAATGAATAAATGAATGACTTGTATAGCGCTACAAATGCAAACTGAATCGCCTCAAGGCACTTTTTGCAGCCAGTGTCTGCTTGGCTGGTGCGGTCATTAACCCCGTAGGATCTCGACGCGCTTGGGACACACATTCATACACATATATGTACACATATACTGAGCCAATTTGGACAAGATCTAATTAACCTACCAGCATGTCTTTGGACAGTGGCTGCGTTTGATGGGCACAGTGACTGCGTTTGATGGGCACAGTGGCTGCATTTGAGGGCACAGTGGCTGCGTTTGATGGGCACAGTGGCTGTAGTGGCTGCGTTTGATGGGCACAGTGGCTGTGTTTGAGGGCACAGTGGCTGCGTTTGATGGGCACAGTGGCTGCGTTTGATGGGCACAATGGCTGCGTTTGATGGGCACAGTGGCTGCGTTTGATGGGCACAGTGGCTGTAGTGGCTGCATTTGATGGGCACAGTGGGCACAGTGGCTGTAGTGGCTGCGTTTAATGGGCACAGTGGCTGCGTTTGATGGGCACAGTGGCTGCGTTTGATGGGCACAGTGGCTGTAGTGGCTGCGTTTGATGGGCACAGTGGTTGTGTTTGGGGGCACAGTGGCTGCGTTTGATGGGCACAGTGGCTGCGTTTGATGGGCACAGTGGCTGTGTTTGATGGGCACAGTGGCTGTAGTGGCTGCGTTTGATGGGCACAGTGGCTGCGTTTGATGGGCACAGTGGCTGCGTTTGATGGGCACAGTGGCTGTAGTGGCTGCGTTTGATGGGCACAGTGGCTGCGTTTGATGGGCACAGTGGCTGCTTTTGATGGGCACGGTGGCTGCGTTTGATGGGCACGGTGGCTGCGTTTGATGGGCACGGTGGCTGCGTTTGATGGGCACGGTGGCTGCGTTTGATGGGCACAGTGGCTGCGTTTGATGAGCACAGTGGCTGCGTTTGATGGGCATAATGGCTGTAGTGGCTGCGTTTGATGGGCACAGTGGCTGCGTTTGATGGGCACGGTGGCTGCGTTTGATGGGCACAGTGAGGCTGCAATTGATGTGTTTTTTTCCAGAATTTTTCAGTTTGTTTGCGCCCCCCCCCAAAAAAATTGTGAGCACCAGTGGCCACTGGTAAGGTCTCTATGGGATACATAGAAGTGAGGAGACAGTCCCTGGGTCTGCTGATGGGTTTTAGGTGATTTCTTGGAATGGATATGGATTCGATGGGTAAATATGAGTGTGATGTAAGTGTGTGCACAGTGCACGTTATACGGGAGCATGCAGGGAACGCCTGGCTCTCCCCCTCTAGTTCATGGCCAGTTTGCACAGCTAGGTTGACTTGTCCCCCTCACTCCTGGCTCTCCCTTATTGGCTCGCTGTCAGTGAGGCGAGATCGCCTTGTCTTACACGGATGCTCGTTGCCACAGCAACTGCAATGACGAGCTCACCTGTCCAAGGCGCCGATTGGCTGCAGGATCAGGCCACTCGTTGCTTCCAACACGCTAGGTCCGCCCTAACTCGTCAGGGCTGTCACTGGAGGATCAGGTGACGCGTTCGTCCACTCGCTTTGCGGCGGCGGACTGGAGAGGTTCTCCTACAATAGTGCAGCTTCCAGACGTGACAACCCCGCCGCCGCTGGGCTAGTCAGGATAGATCCACCTGCCTGAAGGTGAGTGTGCGCGCCGGGCAGCAGGGATATTCGCTATGCTAATTCCAAACAGGCAGTGAGTAGGACAGCCCCAGGCAGAGATGGAGGCAGGGGGTCCTTCGTGCTGCCCTCGTCTTCCTGTATGAGGTCACGACCCGGGACGAGCAGCATAGCTGGAGGAGGAAGCTAGCTTGGTCACCATTGTTAGATGTCCTACCTGGAGGAGGCTTCATGAAGAGGGCGCAGGACTGAGCTCAGGAGCGGGAGGGGTGTAAGTAAGGCAAGTCTCCTCTTGTGGAGGGCTAGTGCAGGTAATATGTGATGGGATGGAGATGAACCTCCATGTTCAGAGATGGGAGCACAGCTGGTGGAATGGAAAGTCCTCCAGCATCCATTTGTCTTGTTATAAAATGTTATGTGACTGAATGCAGAGAGCTGCAAAAGAAGACCAGAATATGAAGCAAGAGATGTGTGAAACCATGTTTTATAAGACGGCACCTACCTTTAATTGTGCCCCTGGCAACTGTGGGTCCCTGGTCCCCCCCCCCCCCCCCCACCAACTGTGGCAACCCTCTGACCATGGCAGCTCCGCAGTCCCCTCCTCTTCCCCAAAACAACTTGAGGCTCCATGGTCCCCCCCCCCTTTTCCCACGACAACTGAAGCTCTGCGATCTCCACCCTTACACACACTACCCCCCCCAACGACCCGAGGCTCCACAGTCCCCCCTCCCCTAATGGCTGAAGCTCTCCCCCCCTATGATTACTGTAGCTCTGCGCCCCCCCCCCCCTAAGCGACTTGAGGCTCTGCAGCCCCCCCTGAACAACTCTGCTTCTGTGGTCCCCCTCCTGACTATTGCAGCTCCACAGTAAGCCCCCCCCCCAACGACTGCCATGTAATTGCTCTTGGTGACTGCAGCACCATGTCCCCCAATTACAAATGATTTGAGGTTTGAAGTGCAGCCCTCTGTGGGGCTTTACCAGTTAGAAGTGGAAAAATGTATTTATAGAGGAGCCTTCGATAACCATAATCTCTAGAAATGACATGCAACAAGTCCCTAGTTTCTGTCTCCTTCAGCATGACCTCCGTCTCCAACCACTCCTGTAGAATAGTCTCTGATCAGTTTTTCTAGGAAGTCTTCGGCTGTAGCATTATCTGTAATGTTATATGTGGCCTATTGGCGATATCAGGGGACCCCTGTATCTTGTAGGGTGACAAACACTGATTTACCGTATACTTAATTTTTTTAATGATTGTAAATATTACTGGGATTTACTAAAACTGGAGGACTCAGAATCTGGTGTATGGTAGCCAATCAGCTTCTAACTTCAGCTTGTTCAATAATCTTTGACAATAAAACCTGGAAGCTGAATGGTTTCTATGCAGAGCTACCAGAATTTGCACGCTCTAGTTTTAGTAAACCCCCCCCCCCATTGTGTGTGTGTGTGTGTGTGTGTGTGTGTGTATATATATATATATATATATATATATATATATATATATATATATATATATATATATATATGTGTGTGTGTTAGCTAGTATTGTGTATACTGGAAAAAAATGTTTTCTATTATATTTTTAAGCTAATAAAATATTGCTATTCTATGCTGTGTCTCTTTTAATTCTAAAATCAGTTTTTCTTTAGTAATAGCTATTCATTTAGATGAACTAAAATAAAGCCAATATGTATGATACTATACAGCAAACTATATGTGACCTTTTGTATATCAATCTATTTTGATATATTTGATAACATAATTATATTTTAGCCTTTATCAGTGATAATCATTCTCCTTCACTGACTTGGTACAATAGGAGGTGTCTGTGCAGAATACAGCCAGCGCCATATTGAACCAGAATCTAGAAGAGCCCTGCCCAGTAGACCTGATCTATAGACGGCCTTGTTTCTTCTTCACTGCTGAGCAGAATTCAGACTGTGAATACAGAGAGTGTATAAAGATGGTTTATAATAATAATAAAACATATTTGATTCAGAGCTGTGTTTTAGTAGTTTTTTAGTAGTTTATAATAGTATAGATTATAACAGTGTTTTGGATTTAGAATGTGTTATTTTCTCCAGTGAGGACCTTTTTGATATATGGATAGAAACTGCCTGTTACATGATTTGAATCAGATTTTCAACAGGTACTATTGCAGTTGGTTTTGGGGGCGTTGTGAATGGTGAAACCAGTACTGAATGTTCTTTTCTTTGTTATTGTATAATTTTATCATCTTTGACTGTCATAAGAACTGTGGTAAATCTGCAAATCATTTTGAGGCTGCTGACTGCTCACATCACTAATAATCAGTACACGCCCCATCAGGGCTCTTCACTGTACTGACAAGCAATGCAAAAATTCAATGAAAGCCTTGTTATGGATATTGCTGTTGAACTTTTTTTTTTTGTTGTCGCTTATGTATTTATTAGTCATAGGTGCCTGGTGAGAGAATATGGCCAACACACATGCAAAGTGATTTATTGCCTTTGTTGCAAAACCACCAGTCAGATGTAACCTGTGCTGAACATGACTACTGTATGAACCTGATTGGTTGTTAGACCTAGGAAGATTCAGTTTAGAGGCTGTTATTAATGTCCTGTCCTTCTGATCACTTTGGATTGGGGACATGGAAAGCGTTGAAGCCAGAGGTAGCTAAGCACGTAGTGTTCTTAGAAGGAGGTCAGTATTTCTGTCAGTATAGATTTCCTTTCCTGGAGAGCAGGAATTTACAATGCTCTTAAAACTCTCAAGACACATAAGAGATGCAAAACATTTACTCTGGAATCTATCCACTACCTGTTGTGAAATGATAGTACACAGAATTGTAACCTGTATGTTCCATGCTAATTGACCATTCAGGTTGTAACCTTGTTTTCTTCTTTCCTTGAATAATAAAAAAAAAAAAAAAGGCAAAAGGAAATAAATACATTCTGGTCACTTTAAGGGCTTGCTTACACAGTGTAGGGCTTGCACAGAGCCGTGACAAGGCAAAGTGTCCTGAGTCTTGGGAGTTTCACACACCGTTGTGAATAAAAGTAGAGCATGCATTTCTTTGTCAGAGCAGCAAATTGCGACTCATTACACTACTTCTTAACCCCTTGAGTTGAATAAATATGAATGAAATGTCACTTTGTGACATTTTAAATACAAATGGGGGAAAAAGTAAATTTTGCAGTGTATTAGCACCGCTGCCTTCACAGCACACACCGGCAGCCATGGTACAACTCAGCTGCTGGTGTGAACAAGCCTAAGGCCTCATGTAAACTGTTTCTCATGACAGGAAAAATCAGCAATAAAGCCGGAACTTTAGACGCGTCCAGGTGCACTTGTGCGTCTATTTTATTGGCCATTGAAATTAACAAAACGCTGAATCGCTAAAGGTGCCTAGTGCGTTCGGAAGACCTTTGCCTCTAAATGCTGCTGCACCTGAACTATGTGGGCACGTGTAAATGGTGAGAGTTATTAAAGTGCCGAGTACCCCAATAACAAGCTGCTTGCTATGGTGGCACTCGCAGGCTCACTCCCAAGCCGCACACCTGTGATTAGACAGTGGGGTTGACTTGCTAAAACTGAGGAGTGCAAAATCTGGTGCAGCTCTGCATAGAAACCAATCGGCTTCCACATTTTATTGTTAAAGCTTAATTGAACAAGCTGAAATTAAATGCTGGCTACCATGCACAAGTTTTAGTAAATCTACTCATTGTCCATTCACACAGCGTGTGCAGCTTGGTGAAAAATCTGGTGCATCTCTGCATAGAAACCAGCCAGCTTCCGCCTGAGTTCATACATATGCGAACAGACATTGGTGCAGATCGCATGCGATGTCTGCGCAATGCAAATTCAGCCATACAGTTGTATGTCTGAACTTGCATTGGATTCACACAAAAAAAGGTGCAGAGACTCTTTTTTTTTTTTTTTTTTTTTTTTTTTTTTTTGTATTGTTTTCCCGCACTGTGAACACCCATGGAATCTGATTTCCTGTCCGACTCCACAGTTCGCACTGTGAACCGATCTGGGGGTGTCATTAACTTTGTATTGGCACCCGCATCGGTTCGCAGAGGGCAGTGTGAAGTGGCTGTGGGGGAGATGCAGTAAATATACTTTCACAAAGTTCTGCAGTAAATAGAGTACATAAACACGGGTAGATTCCCCCTTCTCCCAATGGACAGATATTTATAGACAAAGGGAGATTTGTCACTTTTAATTGTTCTTATAGGTCAGAGAATGTTTGTGTGTAGTAATGTCAAAAATGTGACCCAATTGCGCTCTACTGATGACTCAAACCTAATTCACAGTGTTTTAACACAAGGATAAGTATCTTAATGTAGGGATGCACCGATACCAGTTTAAGGCCGAGTACGACTACTGTACCCTTTCTCAAATACTTGCCGATACAAATTAACAATGCCTATTCATAGTGTAATTTCAGTGCGCTTCTAAAAAAAAAAAAAAAAAGTCAGGTGCAATTTCCAGTGTCGTACACTTTAAAAGTTTGCACCTAAACCGCTGCATGAAATCGCACTGGACTCTTTTTACAAATTGCACTGAAACCGGCCCGCACATATGTGAACCCGAACTTGAAAGTATCAGTTTTAGTATCGGAGCATTTGTACAAGCACTCATTCAAATGCTTAGTATCGGCACTGGTATCTGTGCAACGCCAGTAATTTGTGTACTTCTTAGGATAGGGCTGATTAAACCTTTGTCTGTAGATACAAATTATGTATGGTTGACCATTAGCCTTTCTCACTCGTTCAGAGCTAAATCAGAACTTTACTCATAACTTAAAGCGGAGGTCCACCCTGAAATTTTTTACATTAAAAATCCTAAAAAAAATGAATATATAAAAAAATAAAAATTTATACTCGCCCTAAATGCCTGTTGCTATGCGGAAGTCCCCTAATCTGCCTCTAATGTTCCTTTTCTCGTCCGCGGTGGGTCTCCTGCTTCCTCTTCTTGTGAATGGGGCGCGCTGCCTTCTGGGAACTGTGTATCCCAGGAGGCAAGCCGCCCATTTACAAAGCGCCGTGCGAGTGGCGCATGCGCAGTAGGAAACGGCTTCACTGCCTGTTTCCCTTACTCAGGATGGAGGAGCCGGGACCTGCCAGCAGCGATCGATTGCTGTGGTGGGACCGACGTCGCAGGCGAGTAGGACAGGTAAGTGTCCTTATTAAAAGTCAGCAGCTACACTGTTAGTAGCTGCTGACTTTTTTTTTATTTTTTTGCTGCACCTCCGCTTTTAGTAAAAATGTTTTTTTTAGCAAGGAACATACATTCCATATTAATAATTATGCTACTAAAAATGTGTTGTTAATTGCCTCCAGCATTTGTTCCTGATTCTTCTTGCCAGTGGCTGCCATTTTGCTGAAGCCCAGAGCCCCTGAACAGCAGTAAATCTATTTAGGCTTTCAGCAGATCGGCCTCTACAAATTTGGTACAGTGCCTAAAAATAGAGAGCAACTGAGCATGTGCAGAGCAGGGTGAGACAGTATAGGCACTTATCTCTAATGTCATCTAATGTCTGAAGTCATCTAGCAGGACTTGATTTTCTGGCTAAAGTTTAACTGTTAGTTGACCATAGATGAGTTGAAATGTGTCTGGTTCGACAGAGCAGCCAAATTTCAGTCTGTTTGGGGTCATTCTAGTTCAACATAAGTCGAACATTCGATAATCTTTTGACAGACAAGCTGCAAAACATTTGTTGATCAGTGACTGCACATATTTATCAGTATATTCTGACGTTGGGGAGTCCCGATGTCAGAATACAATGTCTTGGTGGGGGGGATGCTTCTATCCACCACGTTTGGTATGGATGGAGGAATCCTGCGTGTGTGTGTGGTGGTGGTGGTGGTGTTTTTTTCTTTTCTTTCATTCAGCTCTCTAGGTGTTGTAAAAAAAATAAAAAAAATTGCCCAGCTTAGACATCCATATTACATTGGCTGTACATAGTGAGTATATCTGTCCATGTTATGCGCTCTCAATGTATGATGGCGTAAAAGCTTCCCAACAAGTTTGACTTTAGTAATAGACAGCAGAATCTGTCAAATTTGGGCAGTCAAAGTGCACTAGAAAAAAATGTGAGACTTGTATTTGAATGATCAATGTTTGCACTTGGACAGTTGTGTTTACTTTTGTTAAGCTGTCTAGAGGTTTTGTTTGGTTATGGCCTCTCTAGCTGATACATGGTTGCCCTTTCTGCTTCCTATAGCACCTTTTGGTGTTTTTACAGAGTGTAGTACTATTGATAAGGAATGGGAGAAGTGCCCTGTTATGGCTTTATCTTCTGATTTAGATATCTGGGAAATTCTACATTCTGTCTTCCCAAAATCCCCCTTTTGTCCTTTGTGTCCATCCATTTCCTTCAAGTGCTAGAGGATCTGGATTTTCCTAACTCGGAGTTTCCATGTCAGGATGATATTGAGTGTGTGCTCTGTAAACACTCACATTTGCTACTTCAAGTTTGTAATGAGTTGCATCAGCAAATTTACAGAGTGATCTGGATGTGTCATCCCTGAATAAGAAAAACTGCAGCTGCTGTGCTGTCAATGAGTCATTTTATATCATGTTAAAAGCTTGGCTTAGCTATCCTATGCAGTGCTGGTAGGTTAGTAACATGGGTACACCTAATATGTACCAATTGGCATTGCTGATGGCACAATATACACACACACACACACACACACACACACACACACACGCGCAAACCTTGGTGTTTTTTTTTTTTTTGTTTTTTTTTTACTGGTACTCTAGGCAAAAACAAGCATTGCAAGCTTCTTATTTTCCTGAAATTCACCTTAAGCCCAACCCCCTGCAATCCCGGAGAACCAATGGGTGTGGTTTTACTGTACCTTAAATTAGAACTATAGGCAAAACCTTTTTATTTTTTTCATTTTGGATAGAGTAAGTTATAACCCCTGTCCAGTTTTTTTTTCCCCCGCCATCTATGTCCTATTGCAGAGATTTCACTTCCTGTCCTATAGCCAAACAGAAAGTGAGAGGAAATCCCTGCAAATTAAGGGAATTCATTGGTCACCAGAATTAGTGTCCCCATTGGAAAACTTCCCCTCCCCCCCCCTATTACTTTTCTGGGGAAAACCCTGAATTTGGGGCTTTCTTTCACTTTCAATATTAACCACTTCCCACCCAAGGACATCATATGACGTCCTGGACTTTCAGTGGGAATATCTGAATGATGCCTGCAGCTACAGGCATCATTCAGATATCACTATTTCCAGCCAGCGATTCTGTGCACCATAAGAACGATCATAGCGGCAGTCCCGCCGCTTGATCGTTCTTATAGGGGACGTTCTCCGGGCTCTCTCGTGCCATCGGGGACCCGGAGAAACGATTGGCAGGCGCCGGATGGGAAGCATAGAGATGACTGGTGACCAGATGGTCACCAGTCATCTCTATGACCATCGGAAGTAAACAAAGCCGCAATCGTGGCTGTCGGCATGAGATCGGTGAATTTTTTTTTTTTTTTTTTCTTCCATGATCTCATGCTTTCCAGCCTGGAGGAGAGATGTGGGGTCTTATTGACCCCGCATCTCTCCATAAATAGGACCTGTCACAATATATTCCTATTACAAGGGATGTTTACATTCCTTCTAATAGGAATAAAAGTGATCAAAAAATCTAAATGTAAAAAAAGTGCAAAAATAAGTAAAATTTTAAAAAAATTATTTAAAACGCCCCTGTCCCCGGTAGCTCGCACTCGGAAGCGAACACACACGCAAGTCCCGCCCACATATGTAAACGTCGTTCAAAATACACATATGAGGTATCGCCGCGTGCGTTAGAGTGCACACAACAATTCTATCACTAGACCTCCTCTGTAACTCTAAACTAGTAACCTGTAAAAAAAAAAAATAATAATAATTAAGCGTCGCATATGGAGATTTTTAAGTACTGAAGTTTAGCGCCATTCTATGAGTGTGCGCAGTTTTAAAGCATGACATGTTGGGTATCTATTTACTCAGCGTAACATCATCTTTCACATTAAGCAAAAAAATTGGGCCAACTTTACTGTTTTGTTTTTTAATTCATGAAACCGTTTTTTTTTTTCCAAAATTATTGCGCAAACACCGTGCGAGCTAAAAAGTTGCAGTGACTGCCATTTTATTCCCTAGGGTGTCTACTAAAAAAACATATATAGTGTTTGGGGGTTCTGAGTAATTTTCTAGCAAAAAACTGATGATTTTTGCATGTAGGAAAGGAGTGTCAGAATAGGCCCGGTATGGAAGTGGTTTGGTAAACAGGACAAATGAAGAGGGTGACTCTTCCTAAAGGTGACACAGACAGCAATAAAAAAAAAACTGACAAGCATTCTAATCCTTCTTCACTCCCATTTTGCCTTTATTTATACTTTAAGAGTCTCCCCTCTACCCTACGTGTTCTTTATGGGTTTGAGCTCACAGCTTGTACTTTTTTAGATTTTGGAGAACTCACCCTTTGCCCTGTTCTTGTCACATAGCAATGCTCATCACCAAGGAGGTCCAGTGAGTAGGTGAGAGATTAGGTTGGAGTTCTCTGTAATGGCCTGTACACACGATCAGAAAATCATATGAAAAATACCGCTTTTTTAATCGATCGTACACTAATCTGACCCTTGGTACACCGCTTTCGAGAGCCGATCACAACAGTTCATCCACTATTATCTGATGGGACAAGCACGAAAAATTTTCTTGTACGATACAAGATCATAGGATTTTCGTTTTAATCAGTGCAGTTTGCATCCAAGTATAAAATGCAATACTTTACATCACTTCCGAATTTTTGTCCTGTCGTGTGAGAAATTTTGAACTTTAACCTCTTCATTTTTGATATGAGACTAGCATGAAATAAAAAAAAAAAGAAAATGGATGATCATCCAATAATCTCATCATGTGTACCAGGCATAGGACGAGGTCATTCATACATTAAAATTAAAGCATTTGCCTGTCCATAGAGGGTTCAAAATTCCATAATCTACTCAGTATCTGCCTTTTGTAAAGTTGTAAACTTGCCCATGCTTATGTAAATTATACTTTTTTTGGTGGCTTTAGTTTAGATGACTTAATAGAGCCTATCTTGACATATACAGCAGATTTACCATTTTATTTTAGTTTGACCTATGAACGGTCACTGGTTTCACTTGTATTTGAAGAATGAGACTATCGAACGAATGATTCTCCTTTTTTTTTTTTTCTTTTTTTTTTTTTTTATAAATGCAAGTCTCCTATCAAAAATGAATAGGTTACGAAAATTCTCATACGACAGAATTAAAATTTTGGAAGTGATGTAACGTATTGTATTTTCGAACAAAAACTTTACAGATTTAAACAAAAATCATGTGATCTGGTATCGTGCGAGAAATTTTCTTCCTTGTCTCATTGGATAATTTTGCATGACCTGTCCTGATCGTGTGTACTAGGCTTAAAGGTGGAGAAGGTCTCAATATTCATGCAATGCTCCATTGAATAATGGGGTCAGTGAACTTGAAACAGACTTCAGTCACTGATAAGGGTTTGATATTGAAGGCTCGGTATGTACAAAGGGAACTTCCCTCATGTTATATAACCAAAAGAATAATGCAACATATACAGCTGTGGCCAAAAGTTTTTGAGAATTATATAAATTTTTACAAAGTTTGCTGCCTCAGTTTTTATGATGGAAATTTGCATATACTCCAGAATGTTAGGAAGAGTAATCAGATAAATTGCAATTAATTGCAAAGTCCTTCTTTGCCATGAAAATTAACTTAATCTCATAAAAAAAAAAAAACCCTTCCTCTGTATTTGTGAAGAAGGCTTCAGGCTGCCTAAAAGTACAGCAAGCCCCAGGACCATCTCCTACAGTTGATTCAACTGCAGGATTGGGGCACCACCAGTGCAGAGCTTGCTCAGTAATGGTAGCAGGCAGGTGTGAGTGCATCTGACCGCACAGTGAGGAAAAGGCTCGGATGAAAGCCTGGTGTCAACAAGGGCAGCAAAGAAGCCACTTTTCTCCAGGAACAGACTGATATTCTGCAAAAGGTCCAGGATTTGACTCCTGAGAACTGGGGGTAAAGTAATTTTCTCTGATTCTCCTTGTTTGGGGCATCCGAAAAAAGCCTTGTCCGAAGAAGAAAAGGTGAGCGCTACCTTCAGTCCTGTCTCATGCCAACAGTAAAGCATCCTGAGACCATTCATGTGTGGGGTTGCTTCTCAGCCAAGGGAATGGGCTCACTCACAATTTTGCCTGAGAACACTCCATGAATAAAGAATGGTACAAAAACATTCTCAGAGCAACTTCTCCCAACCATCCAAGACTAGTTTGACGCACAATTCCTATTCCATCATCATGGAGCACCTTGCCATCAGTCAGGATGTGGCCCAGAAGTTGATTGACAGTATGCTAGGGCGAATTGCAGAGGTCTTTAAAAAGAAGGGTCAACACTGCAAATTAGAGCTGCAACTAACGATTATTTTTGCTGTCGACTAATCTAGCGATTTATTTTTTCGATTAGTCGACTACTCTAACGATTATTTTGATTTTAGAAGTTTGTTGTTTTCCTATCGAGTTGGGTACCAACCTAATCTGATGTAAATATAGATTCAAACGTATATTTAAGTTTGCAAAACATGAGGCCATATGCATCTACCCAGTCTCCCATAGCTAATGGTTTGTGTATAGCCATATAGCTGAGTCAGTAGGGAGATTATATATATATATATATATATATATATATATATATATATATTATTGTCTCTCTGTCTCTCTGTCTCTCTGTCTCTCTGTCTCTCTGTCTCTCTGTCTCTCTGTCTCTCTGTCTCTCTGTCTCTCTGTCTCTCTGTCTCTCTGTCTCTCTGTCTCTCTGTCTCTCTGTCTCTCTGTCTCTCTGTCTCTCTGTCTCTCTGTCTCCGCGGGATCGCGTGAGGCCGCGGCTTTGCGGCCTTCTGCAGGCCTATGCTTCCTTCTGTGGTCTAGTGCCATCTTGTGGCCGTTGGTATGACAACCAGCAATGCTAATGGAGTTTCCCTGCTATCTCCTACCCTCTAATTAGAACCCCCAAACATTATATATATATTTTATTCGAACACCCTAGAGAATAAAATGGCGGTCGTTGCAATACTTTCTGTCATACCGTATTTGCGCAGCGGTCTTACAAGCGCACTTTTTTGGGGAAAAAAAGACACTTTTTTTTTAATAAAAAAATAAGACAGTAAAGTTAGCCCAGTTTTTTTTTTTTTTTTTATATTGTGAAAGATAATGTTACACTGAGTAAATTGATACCCAACATGTCACCCTTCAAAATTGGGTCCGCTCGTGGAATGGCGACTAACTTTTACCCTTTAAAATCTCCATAGGCGACGTTTAAAAAAATTCTACAGGTTGCATGTTTTGAGTTACAGAGGAGGTCTAGGGCTAGAATTATTGCTCTCGCTCTACCGATCGCGGCGATACCTCACATGTGGTTTGAACACCGCTTTCATATGCAGGCGCTACTCACCTATGCGTTCGCTTCTGCGCGCAAGCTCGGCGGGACAGGGCGCGTTCCTGGCTCCTAACTTTTTTAGCTGGCTCCTAGGTTCCAAGCAAATTTGTCAAGCCCTGATTTATTTATATATATATATATATATATATATATATATATATATAAATCTCTCTATCTAATATACATATACCGTATTTTTCGCTCCATAAGACGCACTTTTCCCCCCCCCAAAAAATGGGGGGAAAGTGCCTCTGCGTCTTATGAAGCGAATATTGAGCAGGAGTCGCCGCCGCTCCCTCGAGCACACACACAGGACACACCGCCCTCTCTCACACCAGCTAACCAGAAGCCGGCCCCGCCCAAGGCAATGCCGCGTCGCCTCCAATCACGGCATCGCTAGCCAAACTGGGGTGAAGTGAGAGTACGCTGTCACCAATCGCGGCCATCCCCATGACGTTTCTGGGAACGCCTTCCTTTTTCTGCGAGCCAATGGGGGCAGAGGGAGGCAGGGCCAACTGCCAGCATGAATGGGATGCGCAGTGAGATGGAGAAGGGGCGTGTGTGGTATAATGCTGAAATATGTGGTATGTACATTATGGGAGGATTTTATGGGAGCATTTATGTGGAGATCATGCTAGGTGCTTAGATAGATGAAAAGAGACACGGCTAACTACACTGTTTCTAACTTTTTCTTACTATTTCAATATCTTTGCTTGTATTATGACAGTGGTGTGTGCATACTGTGCTATATGTCCATAGGAACATGGGAGACATCCTGCTATAGATATACACTGTATGGCCTTATAAGATCCAATTACTTACTCATCAGATTATACTCACATAAACACTGGTGTATCTTTATTTATTCTAGGAATACCACTGGCTAACATACTGTCCACTGGCTAATGTACATTTTATTTGCCAGGTTTCTGTATGGGTCAGAATATTTTTTTTCTTGGTTTCCTCTAAAACCTAGGTGCGTCTTATGGTCAGGTGCGTCTTATGGTGCGAAAAATACGGTACATATTTTTTTTTTTTTTTGATCAGACCGTGGTATTTAGTCATCTCCATAGAGCTTCTTTTAAACACATTTGAAAACATGCTTTGCATTCTTATACATCAGAAGGAAGTGATTTAGTGCCCACTTTATAGTGTTTTGGATTGAATTTTAAAATCCCAAACACTTTTCAATGTCTCTGTATTTGAAGTGCATTAATTGTATGGTTGTACAGACTTACACACTGGTTTCCGTGATTTCTACTCACTGCCCAGCGACTGCGCAGTGTGGATGGAGACTCTGCTTACCATTTGTGTGATGATCCCCGCACTTCCGCCCTTTGCCTGGCAGTGTTTACATTCACAACCAGGCTGGGGTGGCCGCAAGATGAGTGTGATGCGTCGACGCCTTTTCACGCATGCCGACGTATTTCCGTTGTCGACGTAATCGATTACGTTGACGCATCGTTTCAGCACTACTGCAATTATTGACTCTTTGCATAAACTTCATGTAACTGTCAATAAAAGCCTTTGATACTCATGAAATGCTTGTAATTATACCATAGTAACATCTGACAAAAAGATCTAAAACACTGAAGCAACAGGCTTTGTGAAAATGAATATTTGTGTCATTCTCAAAACTTTTGGCCACGACTATACATCTAAAGGAATTAAATGAATCTGTTCAGTAGCAGCAAATAGCATTAACACGGTTTCCTATAATTGCATTTTAATTTACTAGCCCATTTTTAAATCTGAAGAGGTGTGTGTGTGTGTGTGTGTGTGTGTGTGTGTGTGTGTGTGTGTTTTTCCCCTCACAAAATGATGTTGCAATTTACTGAAAGTGAAAGCTGTTGTGGTCTTGAATGGAATTCTTCTTCAGTAGATCAGCTGAGTCTGTCCAGACTTTTCCTGGTCATCATTTCAGGGAAACCAACGCATACAAGATAGAAGTAAAGTAAGGAACACTCTTCATTTAGTTGTATAACTTCTGTGCTATTGGCCTCCTGAGGGTTTTCTCTTGGTCTGGTGCTTTCTTATGTGCGATGCTGAAATATTTGGATTTAATTTACAATTGGTCATTTTATTCTCTCTCTTTTTCAGATCGCTGCAGAGTGTAAAGATGTTGTCCCGGTTATTCCGCATGCATGGCCAGTTTGTGGCTTCCCATCCATGGGAGGTCATCGTGGGTACGGTGACTATGACCATTTGCATGATGTCAATGAACATGTTCACGGGGAATGATAAAATCTGTGGTTGGAACTATGAGTGCCCGAAGTTTGACGAAGTAAGTTTAACAAGACCTCTCTGTATTCATCATATTCACCTATAAGTTACTATGTTCTGGAACGTGAAATAAAGTGAAGTCAGCATTAAAGATGCTTGACCACAATTCCACATTTTTTATAATTGTAATCAACTTGGGTTTTTTTTTTTTTTATTGACATGGTTGGGAGTGAGCTCCGGAAAAAACAACTTATCCCATTATTGAATAGTGTGTGCGTGTGCGTGTGTGGTTTTTTTTTTTTTTTTTTTTTGTAATAGAACACTGGATAGAGAAAATGCACTTGTTGCCCATAGTGACCATTTTCTTTACTTCACATTTTATAAATGGCCCCCAAAATCTTATTTTCTGGAGAGCAAAGCTGCCTTATAAAAAAAAAACAACATTGCAAGTCTATTTACTGCCTGTTGGTTTTTTTTTTTTTTTTTTAATGAATGGGGTTTATTCAAAAGTCTAGATTCTTTATTGCACCCAGTTTAGAAAATTAGATTAATTGCCAGTATTATGACAGTTTGGTTTTCAGCTTTTGTAATTGGACGAGTTTTACTCGCACTTCTTAACCACTAATAGATATTTGACTGAATGAAATTAGGCCTTCTTAAAACAGACGGACAGCAGTAAGAGACAAAGGGGTGATTTACTAAAACTGGAGAATGCAAAATCTGGTGCAGCTCTGCATGGGAGCCAATCGGCTTCTAACTTCAGTTTGTTCAAATAAGGTTTGAAAGAAAAACCTGGAAGCTGATTGCTTTTTTCTTTTTGCAGAGTTGTACCAGATTGTGCACTCTCCAGTTTTAGTAAATTTAACCCCACTGTATTGCTGCGGCTGGGCTGACGGGTGTTACAGATTCTTCCACTCAGCCTGTACAAGGTACAGGGGGTGCCCGGGTTACAAACCCGTTAGGGACTTTCCTCCTCTTTGTAATTCGGAAATATTCGCAAGTCGGCCGCTCATGCGCAGAACGACAATTAGACATTTCCGATGTTCCATCGAATGCCGTTCTGTGCATGCGCGGGCAATTGCGGACTTTTCCGAGACTCCATCTGGCCGCGCATGCGCAGAACGGCAGAGGGTAATGATAGTGACATGACCTGTCTGCTAATCTTGGCAAGTATCCGCACATCAAGTGGTTACCTTCAGTTTAGGACAGATGTCTATCCCTGGACATATTTGTGTGCATCAGGGTTGGACATCTGACCCTAACCGCAAGTAATCTCTTAAGGCTGGTACACACTGAGAGAATTGGGCGAACGATCCCTTGTTTACCAGCAAGTCGGAACAGAGACAGGAAATGTACGAAAACTCGTATGACAGGCTTTTCTTTGTTTTTGATCATGCGTAGTCTTTTGTTTTCAGATTTTTCTTGTACAAAAAATTTACACATTACACAAACCATTCTCTCTGTTCACATATGCAAACAATTTTGGAGTTTGTTCCTTCTGAAATTTTTGAAATTTTTGTTTACAAAGTCTGAATAGGATTTTGAAATCAAAGTTTTGTACACACTATATGAAAATCGAACGATTGTTCCTCGTATGGAATTTTTCTACAGATTTATTCAGATGTGTACCCAGCTTTAAAGCGATAGTAAACCACAGTTTAAAAAAAAAAAAAAAAACTTCCCTTGCAAGGCAATGTGATAATGTGCTTGTATGCATCGCATACTAGTACATTATGAGAGACTTGCCTTAAAACAAAGCCCTCCAGCAGCGAGCTATCACCGATTAACTGACAGGTCTTCCATCTTTACCTGGTTCCTTTCAGGAATCGCGGCCTCCGACTACTTGAGTGGCCGGGGGCGCAATGACATCACTTCCATGCATGCGCGCAGGAGCCGCTGTTTACAGCACGGCCTCTGAAGGTTCGGCACAGTATGCTGGACCTTTAGAGTGCATGCGCCGCTAACTTCTCTGGCTGCATGCAGTGTGAATTTCTCCTAAACAGTGAACATTTAGGAAATATTCACAGTACCTACAGGTAAGCCTTATAGGCTTACCTGTAGTTACAAGTGGTAAAACTGCGTTTGCTACCACTTTTAATCTGCAGACCACTGTGGTGCCTCATAGCCTTTATATTGCTTTGTGCAGGCAGATCGTCCGTAGAGTCCTAAAAGTGTTTGTGTCTTTGCAGCCTTCCATGTAAAGAAGACCTTCAAGCATATTTCCACTTTTGCAGTCAAAATGGAGCAACCCATTATATGTTTGCTATGTTCTCCCATTCACACAGCATGCCTAAAAACATTCTTGCCCTTTGGATCGGATGTTTAAAAAAGGCTAGAATGTTTAGGCTACATTTACACTAGCCTACCCTGACTGCGGGTGCGGGAAAACACAAGTTGCGGCAAAAACGCAAACCGCAATTTTTGCCTCGCTTTGCATTTTCCCGCAACCATTCCTATTTTGAATGAGATTCTTCCACGTTTAGGTGAGGGAGGTTTAACCTCACCTAAACGTGGCAGCTCCTAAACTCTGCTACAAGTCTATGTGTACATTGACACACAGGCTCACATGGAGTTGAGGTTGGGAGCTTTTTTTGCATTAACTTGGAAAATGGCACTAAGGACTTATGATCTTTATCCCTTTGTTAGGACAGATTGTGTGCGCATCTAGTTTACAACTGATAATGAGCTCTGGCAGCACAGTACAGATAGGATTAATGATGGTAGACATAACTCCCCAGTCCCCTCCTTAACATTACATAGAAGTTTAAAGGTAAAAATGTAAGTAGCCATTTTTAAATATTATATGTGAATTGGAACATGTAACAAATACCGTATTTATCGGCGTATAACACGCACCCTAACTTTAAGAGGGAAGTTTCAGGAAGAAAACTTTCCACAGCCCCCTGCGTATAACACGTAGGCACAGTGTACCCTATATTTTCAAAGTAAAAAAGTGAGTGTTATATGCCAATAAATACAGTATATAAAGTAGGTGTACACTTTAGGTAATTGGGATTTTTGTGACCTTTTGAATAAATTTGTTTCCCTCTTTCCCTCTTTTTTTCCCTCCTTCTTCTTTTTTTTTTTTTTATTTTTTATTTTTTTCTTTCTCTTTCTTTTTTTTAATGAGTTTGTCTTGTAAATTTGCAGGATGTTTTGAGCAGTGACATCATCATCTTGACCATAACACGCTGCATTGCAATCCTGTACATCTACTTCCAGTTCCAGAACCTCAGGCAGCTTGGATCTAAATACATTTTAGGTGATGTATATGTCTGCATTTGAATACTATATTGAACTCGCTTCCTCTCTTTAAACTGATATGACTGAATTTAGATATTTTACTTTTGTTATGTTCACGTTTTAGGCATTGCTGGGCTGTTTACCATCTTCTCAAGCTTTGTTTTTAGTACCGTGGTGATTCATTTCCTAGATAAAGAGCTGACCGGTTTGAAGTAAGTGCAGAATGCCTAGAGCCGATAAGACCATCCTTCCTTTTTTTTTTTTTTTACTGAAATTGTGATCTTATTTCTGTCTTCTTTCCAGTGAGGCTCTTCCATTTTTCCTGCTGCTCATAGATCTCTCTAAAGCTAGTGCATTAGCCAAGTTTGCCCTGAGTTCAAACTCACAGGTCAGCATACACTATATCTTGCAATTTACAATGGCGTTTCATTTTATTTATATTCCATGTTTTGTCTATAATGTGGCATTGTATATTTTTTTTTTTTTTTTTTTTTTTTTTTTTGTTAGGATGAAGTTCGAGCGAACATTGCTCGCGGTATGGCCATTCTGGGGCCCACCTTCACTCTGGATGCTCTTGTTGAATGTCTGGTTATTGGAGTGGGCACAATGTCAGGTGAGTGTGTGTAACTTGCCCAAAGAGACCAGTCAACCCGGTTCATGCACAAAATACAGCTTTTCATCTGTATCAGACATCAAGTATATATGCATGTGAGAGGTCTCTTTTACATGAAAATACAGTGCCTTGCGAAAGTATTCGGCCCCCTTGAACTTTTCATCCTTTTGCCACATTTCAGGCTTCAAACATAAAGATATAAAATTTAAATTTTTGTGAAGAATCACCAACAAGTGGGACACAATTGTGAAGTGGAACGAAATCTATTGGATATTTTAAACTTTTTTTAGCAAATAAAAAACTGAAAAGTGGTGCGTGCAAAATTATTCGGCCCCTTTACTTTCAGTGCAGCAAACTCACTCCAGAAGTTCAGTGAGGATTTCTTAATGATCCAATGTAGTCCTAAATGACTGATGGTGATAATTAGAATCCACCTGTGTGTAATCAAGTCTCTGTATAAATGCACCTGCTCTGTGATAGTCTCAGGGTTCTGTTGAAAGCGCAGAGAGCATCATGAAGACCAAGGAACACACCAGGCAGGTCCGTAATACTGTTGTGGAGAAGTTTAAAGCTGGATTTGGATACAAAAAGATTTCCCAAGCTTTAAACATCCCAAGGAGCACTGTTGTGCAAGCGATCATTTTGAAATGGGAGTATCAGACCACTGCAAATCTACCAAGACCTGGCTGTCCCTCCTAAACTTTCAGCTCAGACAAGGAGAAGACTGATCAGAGATGCAGCCAAGAGGCCCATGATCACTCTGGATGAACTGCAGAGAACTACAGCTGAGGTGGGAGAGTCTGTCCACAGGACAACAATCAGTCGTACACTGCACAAATCTGTCCTTTTATGGAAGAGTGGCAAGAAGAAAGCCATTTCTCAAAGATATCCATAAAAAGTCTCGTCTAATGTTTGCCACAAGCCACCTGGGAGACACACCAAACATGTGGAAGAAGGTGCTCTGGTCCGATGAAACCAAAATCGAACTTTTTGGCCACAATGCAAAACGATATGTTTGGCGTAAAAGCAACACAGCTCATCACCCTCAACACACCATCCCCACTGTCAAACATGGTGGTGGCAGCATCATGGTTTGGGCCTGCTTTTCTTCAGCAGGGACAGGGAAGATGGTTAAAATTGAGGGGAAGATGGATGCAGCCAAATACAGGACCATTCTGGATGAAAACCTGTTGGAGTCTGCAAAAGACCTGAGACTGGGACGAAGATTTATCTTCCAACAAGACAATGATCCCAAACATACAGCAAAATCTACAAAGGAATGGTTCACAAATAAACGTATCCAGGTGTTAGAATGGCCAAGTCAAAGTCCAGACCTGAATCCAATCGCGAATCTGTGGAAAGAGCTGAAAACTGCTGTTCACAAACGCTCTCCATCCAACCTCACTGAGCTCGAGCTGTTTTGCAAGGAAGAATGGGCAAGAATTTCAGTCTCTCGATGTGCAAAACTGATAGAGACATACCCCAAGCGACTTGCAGCTGTAATCGCAGCAAAAGGTGGCTCTACAAAGTATTAACGCAAGGGGGGCGAATAATTTTGCACGCCCCACTTTTCATTTTTTTCTTAGTTAAAAAAGTTTCAAAAATCCAATAGATTTCGTTCCACTTCACAATTGTGTCCCACTTGTTGGTGATTCTTCACAAAAAAATAAAATTTTATATCTTTATGTTTGAAGCCTGAAATGTGGCAAAAGGATGAAAAGTTCAAGGGGGCCGAATACTTTCGCAAGGCACTGTATATTATAGATGTGCATGGCTACTGTAAAATATACCAGCCAATAGGACATATTATTTTTTTTATTTTTTTTTAACTGCTGTTTCTTTATCGTACATCATGGGACACAGAGCCTTAAGTAATTTATTTAATGGGTAATAGGCCTACCTTCAGGTGTTGACACTGGTAAACCCTAATTAAGGAAGTTTACTCCCTATATAACCCCTCCTCCTTCCAGGAGCACATCAGTTTTTTTCGCCAGTGTCTAAAGGTGTTGGTCACGAGTGAAGATGTGCTCTGAGGAGCTCCAGGAGGGATTCATGCTGGATTTAAATTCCTCCATAAAAAGAAGCCAGATCCACCACAGTGCCACTGTGGCCTAAATGGATGGTACCTAGGACCTTGTATCCGAAGCACGAGGTTTTGCCTGTAACGCCTCTCTTTGTAGGGCTGGACCCCAGGAAATCAGGGCTTAGGTCTTGTTACATTACCTATTTGCTTCCTAATGGGGTGCTATACATGGCCCAAGGCAGTGGAAATCCCTTTTCAGGGACCCCCGTCCTTGAAGGTTTGGCTAAACACAGACCACCGTGATGGGTGAAAGCTGGATTTTTTCTGTTAATTCAGAAAAATCCTGCGACGATGATAAGGTAAGGAAGAAACTTAGGTATTTTCAATGTCTATGTATTTCTTCCATCATGCCTTAAAGTCTCCACTAGAGGGAGCCTATGCACTTACCATACTCTGTCGTCTTCACTAAGCTCAGTCCGTGCTTGATTGGTACAGCAGGTGGAGGGGATATTCTTACCAAGGTAAGATAAAGAGTTTTTTTTTCCCCCCTCTGATGGGACCAGTGGGTTAGGGAGACAGCAGCGCTGCACCCCCCTTACTTACCCCCTCCCCCCGCCGTGGGGGACGCAGAGGTCCCGCTATGTACCACGATAGGATTGTCTGGCTGTTTTTTTGTTTCTCTGCCTCATTGCAGTCTCTGCTCCCCTCCCCCTCCCCTTCTCTTGTTTGGTCAGGGATCCATAGAAAAAAAAAAAAATCTTTTTTTTTTTTTAAATGGGAAAAATGGGGCGGAATTTTTTCCGGAGGGGGTGGAGCCTAAACACAGTACCGCGAAAATGGGAAACATATAGCCATGTCAGTCTCTCCGCTGCTGAGGAGGAAGCATACACAGAGACACACGAGCTGTCAGACACGTATGGGTTGCACTGGCATTCCTGATTCAGGAAAGACCCACTTTTCAGCACTAGGCTGAAACTTTATAGCGGCTTTTAAAGTCATGACCATTTTCAGCGATTTAGTGCAAATTGTATAGCGCCTCTGTTTTTGTACTTAGGACTATGCCTACCAAAAAAGACACCTCAAAAGCCAAAAAAGCAAAGATTTCACCCCCAGGCATTGAGACTTCTAGCTGTAATTCCATGCTGTCATTCTCGCCTGAATTACCAATTATGGCAACACAGGGTGAGCCATTGGAACAAATTGATGGTGCAACTGCCTCTCACATCTCAGCACCTAGATATGTGACTGAAGATGCCCTCTCCTCCTCCCTCCAGGGTATGGAAGAAAGATTAGCGGCTTTAATCGCATCCTCTATTCAGAGTGATAAGAAACAAACTAGCCCTACCCCCACTTTAGCTTTATTAGGGGAACAGTGGACTCATGATGAGGTGTTGCCCTCAATCGATCAGGAAGAAAGACAAACTGATGATTCCTCCTTGGAGGAGACAACGGTAGATGAACCTTTTTCAGCTTCCCAAACTGAGAAATTGCTGATACAATCTCTTACAGAAATGGTTCGCTCCACCTTCATGCTGCCTCTAACAGAGTCTCATGAAAACCCGACCTCTTCCTTAGGTTCTTTGAAACCTTCCCATGCTTTGCATGCGTTTCCAGCACATGCATTGCTAGAACAGCTTATTTTTCCAGAATGAGATCATCCGGATAAACATTTTCTCCCTCCTAAGAGTTTTGCAAATGGCTATCCTCTGGAGGAAAGATTCTCCAAAAGATGGAAAGTACCAGCAGTTGACGCTGTGATTTCCAATGTGAATAATAACTTGACTTGTCCTGTAGACAATGCACAAATGCTTAAGGATCCAACAGATAAGAAGTTGGAATCCCTGCTAAAATCTGCCTTTTCCCTAGCAGGTGCCGTCACTCAGCCAGCAGTCGCCGCAATAGGCGTCTGCTAATCCCTAAAGGACCAATTTAAATTGGCCTTTAGAGAACTTCCTATACAACAAGCTCGGGATTTGGCTGAACTACCTAAGGCATTATGTTTTGCCATAGATGCCATTAAAGATTCCATTCACCAGGCATCCCGCCTTACACTTATACATAGTCGCATGATCCTGTGGCTAAAGAATTGGTCAGCTGAAACACCATGTAAGAACCTCCTAACTGGGTTTCCCTTCCATGGGGAGCAACTTTTCGGAGAGGACTTGGATAAATATATCAAGACAATTTCTAGTGGGAAAAGCACGCTTTTACCCGTCAAAAGAAAATACAAACGCCCTTCATTTAAACGGGCCCTTTCCCCTGCGCCAAGGGCTTCCGCCTCTAAGCAGTGGCGACGGCTTCCGCCGTCAGACTCTAGAGGAAGACCTCCGAGTCAGACCCAGGCTCAAAAGAAGCCCTGGGGTAGGAAATCTGCAAAACAGAATCCTAAAGCCTCGTCATGAAGAGGCAACCAAGGTGGGGGGAAGACTTCTGCACATTTCAGAAGTCTGGAAAAAGGAAATTCAGGACACATGGGTCATCTCCACGGTAATGCTGGGATACAAGCTGGAATTCCGGAACTTTCCACCATCTCGTTTCCTAAGATCAAGCGTACCCAAGGATCCAGAGAAGAAACAATCTCTGTTTCAAGCACTAGACCGATTAGGATCTCAAGGGGTGATCATACAGATCCCCCACAAGGGAACAAGGTCTGGGGTTTTATTCAAATCTTTTCATGGTACCAAAACCAAATGGAGACGTCAGACCCATTCTAGATCTAAGAAAGCTAAATCAATTCCTGAAGATCCGCTCCTTTCGCACGGAGACAATCGGATCAGTAGTTTCTATCCTTCTAGGAGGAGAACTTCTCGCGTCAATCGACATCAGGGATGCATATCTGCGTATCCCTATATTCCCTGCTCATCAAAAATTTCTGCGGTTCGAATTAGAACAGCATTTCCAGTTTGTAGCCCTGCCCTTTGGGCTAGCCACAGCACCCCGGGTGTTCACCAAGGTGCTGGCCCCACCTCTAGCCAGGTTAGGGGCACAGGGCATAACAATCATAGCGTACCTAGACGATCTATTACTTATAGATCAATCAGTGATTCGCTTGGAGCAAGCTGTACACACTACAACCGACTATCTGAAAGCATTGGGTTGGATTCTCAATCTGGAGAAACTTTCCTTAATACTGCTAAAAAGACTGGAGTACTTGGGTCTGATCATAGACTCAGCCCAGGAAAAGTTGTTCTTGCCTCTAGCAAAGATCAACTCCATAAAAGAATTGGTACGGCGGGTCAGGTCAAATGGCAATCTCCCATTTTCCTCAGCATGAGGTTACTAGGAACCATGGTGGCTTCATTCGAAGCAGTTCCTTTTGCCCAGTTCCATTCAAGACTGGTGCAAAACAGTATCCTGTCTGCTTGGAACAAAACAATTCAAGCCTTAGACTCGCCAATGTGGCTGTCCCCAAGAGTGGCCCAAAGCCTCACTTGGTGGTTACTAACCCAGAATCTGCTGAAAGGAAGATCCTTCAGACCAGTTATCTGGAAGGTCGTAACGACGGATGCCAGCCTCTCGGGCTGGGGAGCAGTACTAGAAAGGACAACTGTCCAAGGACAATGGTCAAGGATCGAAAGAGGCTTGCCCATCAATATCCTAAAGATTCGGGCAGTATGTCTGGCTCTAAAGGCCTGGACTTCCAGGCTACAGAATTACCCTGTCAGGATTCAATCCGACAATGCCACAGCTGTGGCCTATATCAATCACCAAGGGGGCACCAAGAGTCTCTCAGCGCAGAGAGAGGTGAACCATATTCTAACTTGGGCAGAAAGGAATGTTCCTTGCCTTTCTGCAATATTCATTCCCGGAGTAGAGAATTGGCAGACGGACTACTTAAGTCGCCAGCAGTTATTCCCAGGGGAATGGTCGCTTCACCCCGACATATTTCGGGCTGTTTGCCAAAGATGGGGGACTCCGGACGTAGATCTCCTAGCATCCAGATTCAACACAAAGTTGGTCAACTTTGTGGCCAGAACAAGGGATCCATTCGCATGCGGAACGGATGCGTTGGTGACCCCATGGGATCAGTTCTCACTGATATATGCATTTCCCCCCATCCAGTTGCTGCCTCGACTTCTTTGCAGAATCAAGCTGGAAAGGAAGCCGATTATTCTGGTAGCACCAGCATGGCCCAGAAGGTCATGGTATGCAGAAATCGTAAAGATGGCAGTGGAGGGCCCATGGTCCCTCCCACTACAGTCAGATCTGCTCTCTCAGGGACCGATATTCCATCCTTCCTTACGGTCTCTAAATTTAACGGCTTGGCTATTGAAACCCACATTCTAAAGAGACGTGGGCTTTCCGGGTCAGTTATCTCCACCCTGATCAATGCCAGGAAGCCAGCTTCCAGAACAATATATTATAGAGTCTGGAAGGCTTATGTTTCCTGGTGTGAATCCAAGGGTTGGCACCCTCGGAGATATATCATAGGCAGAATTCTTGCCTTTCTACAATTAGGGGTAGATATGAAATTGGCCTTAAGTACTATTAAGGGCCAAGTCTCAGCTTTATCGGTCTTATTTCAGAGACCACTTGCTACTCATTCTTTAGTCCGGGGCTTTTATACAAGGAGTAACGCGGCTTAATCTGCCCGTCAAACCTCCCTTGAATCCCTGGGACTTAAATTTAGTTTTGTCTGTGTTACAAAAACAGCCATTTGAACCGATACAACATATTCCCCTAGTCCTTCTGACAAGGAAGTTGGTATTTTTGGTTGCTATATCCTCAGCAAGGAAGGTATCAGAGTTGGCTGCTCTTTCTTGTAAAGAGCCGTATTTAATTTTTCATGAGGACAGAGTGGTACTACGCCCTCGTCCAGGCTTTTTGCCAAAAGTAATTTCAGGTTTTCACCTGAACCAAGATATTGTCCTGCCATCGTTTTTTCCAAAACCATGTTCCAGGGAAGAAAAGTCACTACATTGTCTTGATGTGGTGAGAGCAGTGAAAATCTATTTAAAGAAAACTGCTCAGATTCGTAAGACTGATGTCTTATTTATTCTGCCAGTGGGTCCTAAGAAGGGACAGGCGGCGTCGAAATCCACTGTCGCTAAGTGGATTCGGCAAGTGATAATTCAAACTTATGATTTAAGGGGCAAGATTCCCCCGTTTCGAGTTAAGGTGCACTCTACCAGGTCGGTTAGTGCTTCTTGGGCAGTGCAACATCAGGCCTCCATGGCTCAGATCTGTAAGGCCGCAACTTGGTCTTCAGTGCATACATTCACAAAATTTTATCAGGTGGATGTAAGGAGGTATGAGGATATCGCCTTTGGGCGCAGTGTGCTGCAAGCAGCAGTGTAGATCCTCAAGTCTGGGTGTACCCTGCGGGTTGTTTCTCCCACCCCTCAAGTGGCATTGCCATGGGACGTCCCATTAAGTAAATTACTTAAGGCTCTGTGTCCCATGATGTACGATAAAGAAAATAGGATTTTTATTACAGCTTACCTGTAAAATCCTTTTCTTGGAGTACATCATGGGACACAGAGGTCCCTCCCCTCTTTTGGGATTTAGACATATTGCTTTGCTACAAAAACTGATGTGCTCCTGGAAGGAGGGGTTATATAGGGAGTAAACTTCCTTAATTGGGGTTTACCAGTGTCAACACCTGAAGGTAGGCCTATTACCCATTAAGTAAATTACTTAAGGCTCTGTGTCCCATGATGTACTCCAAGAAAAGGATTTTACAGGTAAGCTGTAATAAAAATCCTATTTTTTACGATCTGTTTTGTCCATTTATTGATGGGCCTCATGCAACGCTTTTATAGGCATGTAGCTTTTGTGTCCATGCACACATTGGCGTTCTCAGGCGTATTAGAAGTGGAGTCTTTTCAGGCTGAAAAAAAAAACATCAAAAGTGCTTTCGGGAGATAAGATTTGCAGAAAAATGCGTTTAGAAGTATTTGAGCATTAATGGATTCCATTGACCATAATATAACTTTTTTTTTTTCTGGTCATTGGAATGCAATAATTTTCTAAATCCTGCATGTAATACCCGACTTTTTGAAGCTACTTTTCTCCTGCCAGAAGTCATGGTGTTTAGAGGAGAAGAGCAAATGCCCTGTGTGCATCCCAGTCATCCAGCAACCTGCATATAGGTTGTAAAGCTTTATTCCTTCTTTAAAATACTTTTTTTTGATCTTTAGCACTTCCCTACAGCAAGACTGTTTCTGTAATATATGCACTTTTTTTTTTTAACACAGGTGTGCGCCAGCTGGAAATAATGTGCTGCTTTGGTTGTATGTCAGTCCTAGCAAACTACTTTGCTTTCATGACTTTCTTCCCCGCTTGTGTGTCCTTAGTCCTGGAGGTAAGTGTTTTGTTTGTTTTTTGTTTTTTTTTCTGCTGCCCCAGACTATTCCTTCTTCAAGAAACAGATTTTGCCTTTTATAGCATATTAAATATGCCATCACCCCTGTAGATCACATTTGATTGATATCTATAAATTATCGTGGAATCATTGTCAATTTTTTATTTTATTTTTTCCCCCAGCTATCCAGGGAGAGTCGGGAGGGCCGTCCCATCTGGCAGCTAAGTCAGTTTGCAAATGTGTTGGAGGAAGAGGAGGATAACAAACCAAACCCTGTCACACAGAGAGTGAAAATGATCATGGTGAGTGTCCTTTTAATTGTTTTGGGCTTTTTTATGTACCTCCTTTTATTGGTTATCTAGCTTTTATTTTTTTCTCGAATTAACCAGTTTGCGGTTTTCAATTTATGCTTCCTCCATTCCATTCAAGTATTTTTAATTTTTTTTTTGCTGCTTCTCTGCCTTTTAAGTTATGATATGCCCCAAGTTATGTTTCTTTTCAGTGGTCCTTTATCCAGCTATCTGCAGGATGCTGGCGATCATCCCTGCTCCCTCTGTCTCATTGTTTAGTTGCTCTGACAGTAGTTTGTATTGCCAAGTTACAGAGCACCAGTAGAAAGCTAGGGGGCAAGTTATAAGCACGGTGGCTGGGAATCAGTACACAGGTGCTGGAGTCTGCTACAGGCACCCCAGTAGAGGCTTATATATTGGCCTCCTACTGGCTAACTGTAAGCTCATTGTGCTACATTATTTGTATGTTTTCTAACTAAACACGCTTTTCACTGCCTGTTTCCTGAACTTTAATTATTTTAGAGGGTTGCAAAAAAATCCCTGTCAGTGGGTATTGTCTGTTGTGGAGACGTAAGAGACTGAAATCCAATATGTGCTTCACTGAGCTTTTCTTTTAGCAGAATAAACAGCCTGCAGGACCAGGTATTGCTTGCATTAGTTTAGAAAAGAGGCGGGTCATATGTCCCATCATAAAGCCTTCAGCTAGGTCTGGCTACGGGTCCTTCCCCCCCCCCCCACATATGAGCTTCAGGAATAAGTTGACAGCGTTAAGTGTCCAATTATTTTTTTTTTCACTATTCTAAACCCAGTCCATCCAGATCAGATTATGACTCGCCATAAAGTTGTACATAAACTGCTTAATCTACATAACTCAGAACGCTAAAATATTTGCCTTTTTATCTTGTCTTCAGTCTTTAGGCTTAGTTCTTGTTCATGCTCACAGCCGATGGATAAGTCAACCTTCTTCTCAAAACAGTACATCTATTCAAGACAATAAAGTCTCCATTGGCCTGGATGACACAATTCCAAAGAGGATTGAGCCCAATATGCCTCTCTGGCAGTTCTATCTTTCTAGGTAACACAAATGATTCATAGAGTCTTAATGTTATCTGATCTTGTTTATTCAGACCATTCTTGCTAAAAAACACACGTTTATTCCACAGAATGGTCACCATGGACATTGAGCAGGTCATAACTTTGAGCCTAGCTCTTCTCCTGGCTGTCAAGTACATATTCTTTGAGCAAACTGAAACGGAATCCACCCTTTCCCTGAAGAACCCAATTACATCTCCTGTGACCATGCAAAAGAAACCAGTGGAGGGATGCTGTAGAAAGGAACCTATAGCAGAAAAGCCAGAAAAAGAAGTTAAAGTGGAGGATGTCTCCTCAAAGGAGGAAAAAGGTACCAGCCTTCAGGAGTCTACACAGTAAAATCTTGGTTTAACCTTTATTTAAAGTAACATTGTGTGGTTATTTTTTTTATTTATTTTTTATCCTCCCATTTCAGAGGCTGTTATAAAGCCATTGCCTCTGGAGACTATACCAGCCAGGCCAAACTTTCTTTTGGGAGATTCGCCATCACAAGACTCAAGTGAAGAGGAAAAGGAAACCAATTTAGATATACCAGAAGAGCCACGGCCCATTAATGAATGTATTTGCATCCTCAAAAACCCAGAAGTAAGTTGTTAGATAGTACTTAATTGATGCTGTTTGGGAGTTGTATGTAATTTTGTCCTTTTTAAAGTTTTAGATTTTTATAATTCAATATTGAGGCCAGCTGTGACCTATAGTTTAAGCTGGGATGCTTCCATGTAAAGAAAGTGAATGAAAACCCCTTTTTATGGTTCATCTAGAAAGGTGCTCGGTACCTGAGTGACACCGAGGTGATCAGATTGGTGAATGCTAAACACATCCCAGCCTACAAACTGGAATCTATGATGGAGACTTTAGAAAGAGGAGTTGCTATCCGCAGACAAATGTTGTCTAAGAAACTGCCAGAGTCATCTGCCCTTCAGAACCTGCCTTACAAGAACTACGACTATTCCTTGGTAGGTCCTTTTTTATGTAATGTTTGCATTCTAAGGTTATGCTTTCTAAACGTTTTATCATTTTACAGCAGCCAAGATCTGTAAATCATCTTCTTGCAGTTGCAATTTGGTGATGGTGAAATTGTATTACTACTGAATGGAAAATAAGCATTGTGAATTAATGGTAATTTCCTTCTTTAGGTGATGGGGGCATGCTGCGAGAACGTTATTGGATACATGCCCATCCCTGTTGGGGTAGCCGGACCTCTTATTTTGGACAACAAAGAGTATCAAGTTCCCATGGCTACAACTGAAGGCTGCCTTGTGGCTAGTACCAACAGAGGCTGCAGAGCCATACTGGTGAGTGTTATTCCATTTTTAAATCGTCTTCTAAAGTAAGGACTCTTTAGTGGCACACGGCAAAGCTCAGCATTTACATATCAGGCAGCCTTGTGCGATTTTTCTTTTGGGGTCGGCTTCCAGTTGCAGGCTCTGGAAGAAATGTTGCTGTAGATGCCATACTGATTCTAAGGACCTGTTGCAGGGTATGTTATCCTGCCAGAAAACTGCAGTGACATCCAGTGGGGGGGGGGTGGCTTTTTCTGCTGTGATCAGACTTTTTGTTAGAGGGTGGCTACACTTCATTCTCCATGGTCCACTGGATGTGGGAATGAATCCCCCTCTTGTTCCTCTCTCCCGGTGTAGACTGTGGGATGTGCAACGTACATATTGTACACCTGACTGCAACTAATGTGCGCCGTTACTGCTCGTTCCAAAGAAATGAAGGGGGGGTTCACAGAGGTTGTTACAAGGAGGCTAAAACGCAGTAAGACACAATGTCATTACAGGGCCAATAAGTAGTGGATGATCACTGTCCCTTTTTAAGCTACACCTCTTCCATCAAGCTTCTCCCTCCTTTTCTTTGTGGTGTCATGACTGGTACAAAGATGTACAGAAGTTTCATGAATACTGGAAAATGTTTGAACTGTCTTTTCTGCCCAAAAGAGAGAAACGGTTCATATATAAGCCAAAGGGTGGATACGGAATAATCAAAATATCCGTTCTTAGTACGGAATAAATGTTGAGACCAGTTGCAAATTAATATCTGTGGCATTTTTTGTATAATGTAGAAATCCAGTGTAGACTGGTAGCGTACCCTGCTGGTGTGTGTGTGTGTGTGTGTGTGTGTGTTTGGTTGTTTCAGCTACTGTCTATTTCCAGAATATAAACAAACTATATGCTCCTTTTCAGCTGGGCGGTGGTGCTCGCAGCCGTATCCTGGCTGACGGAATGACTCGAGGGCCAGTGGTGAGGTTGCCATCAGCTTGTGATGCAGCTGAAGTAAAAACTTGGCTGGACAGTCCTGAGGGATTTAAAGTAATCAAGGATGCCTTTGACAGCACAAGTCGGTAAGTGTTTTATTTAACCTCGGTGTTAACTTTAAGGTGTGTGTGTTTACGTACTAAGATTATCCCTATTTCACAAAGTTAAGCTTTGTGATTTAAATTGATTTAAAAGTTGGCCAAGCTAGGTGGAACATTTTGGCTGAACTGTGAATGCATCCTATCAGGTGCAGTCACTGTAAAGCTTCACAATTGTATTCAGGGTGCTGCAGCTGCCTAAATACAATGGAGATTTCTGAGTCCACACTATTATAGCAGAATCAACCTGATTTTTCATCCCTGCTGAACTGGCCAAGATTTGATCCATGTATGGGCAGGCAGATTGTGCCCAAGTCAATTCATCGATTGACTTGGTTACAAACACGTTATAATTGCCACCTCTGTGTAGTTGGTTTTGCAGAGAGCAGCCCGGATCCTCCTCCTTTCGGGTCCCTCTTTGCTGCTCCTGGCCCCTCCCTCCTATCGAGTGCCCCCACAGCCAGCGGCTTTCTATGGGGGCACCCGAGTCGCAGCTCTGTGTATCCATTCAGACATGGAGCCCCAACCTGGCCCTGCCCCCTTTCTCCCCTGATTGGCAGCCCATGGCGCCGCTGCTGTGTCTCCGCCAATCAGGAGGAGTGTCCTGGACGGCTTAGACATTCGTGGCTGGAGAGAGAATGGGGCTCAGGTAAGTAATTAGGGGGTGCTGGGGAGGCTGCTACACACAAGGTTTTTTGTTCATGCATAGAATGCATTAGGATAAAAAACCTTCTGCCTTTACGACTCCTGTTACACACTGAATCTTTAGGTTTTATGCTTATGTTGAGTCTGTATGATGATTTGTGTGCTCTTCTGTCTTCTAGGTTTGCCCGACTTGGGAGACTTCAATCCACTGTAGCTGGGCGCAACCTTTACATCCGTTTTCAATCAAAAACCGGAGATGCTATGGGAATGAACATGATATCAAAGGTAGGAGGCACAAGTTCACTTTAAAAATATAAACACTTTTTTTTTTTTTTTTTGCAGATAAAAAAAGTGCATTTGTGGTTTTATTCCCCCCCCCCCTACTTTTTTGTAGGAGCCTGGAAAGCATTGCACCCGCGAACAACAGATCACGGGTGTTATGGAGGACTCCTACAGGCTATCAGTGTGAGCCGTCTGCCTGCCAGTTTTAGACTGACAGGATGAATCGATGAACTACCACAGTGCTCAACAGCGCCATAGTAGTTCATTTATAACAACAAGCCAACAGCTGCAAAGGACTGACGGAGCCCTGCATGACCATGTTTAAAAAAATAATAATATAAACCTGACTATGACTGCTGAACCCGACTGAGTATATTACATTTATAAGAGAAAAAGCACCAACGTAGTTATTAAACGTGTGTGTATATGTGTGTGTGTGTGTGTGTGTGTGTGTGTGTGTATATGTGTATATATATAAAATCACACACACAGTATTTCCTCATTAATGTACACACAGCACCCCATATTGACAGAAAAACACAGAATTGTTAACATTTTTGCAGATTTATTAAAGAAGAAAAACTGAAATATCACATGGTCCTAAGTATTCAGACCCTTTGCTCAGTATTTAGTAGAAGCACCCTTTTGATCTAATACAGCCATGAGTCTTTTTGGGAAAGATGCATCAAGTTTTTCACACCTGGATTTGGGGATCCTCTGCCATTCCTCCTTGCAGATCCTCTCCAGTTCTGTCAGGTTGGATGGTAAACGTTGGTGGACAGACATTTTTAGGTCTCTCCAAAGATGCTCAATTAGGTTTAAGTCAGGGCTCTGGCTGGGCCATTCAAGAACAGTCACGTTGTTGTGAAGCCACTCCTTTTTGTTATTTTAGCTGTGTACTTAGGGTCATTGTCTTGTTGGAAGGTAAACCTTCGGCCCAGTCTGAGGACCTGAGCGCTCTGGAGAAGGTTTTCGTCCAGGATATCTCTGTACTTGGCCGCATTCATCTTTCCCTCAATTGCAACCAGTCGTCCTGTCCCCCACAGCATGATGCTGCCATCACCATGCTTCACTGTTGGGACTGTATTGGACAGGTGATGAGCAGTGCCTGGTTTTCTCCACACATACTGCTTAGAATTAAGGCCAAAAAGTTCGATCTTGGTCTCATCAGACCAGAGAATCTTATTTCTTACCATCTTGGAGTCCTTCAGGTGTTTTTTTTTTTTAGCAAACTCCATGCAGGCTTTCATGTGTCATGTGTGCACTGAGGAGAGGCTTCCGTCGGGCCACTCTGCCATAAAGCCCCGACTGGTGGAGGGCTGCAGTGATGGTTGACTTTCTACAACTTTCTCCCAACTGCATCTCTGGAGCTCAGCCACAGCAATCTTTGGGTTCTTCTTTACCTGTCTCACCAAGGCTCTTCTCCCCCGATAGCTCAGTTTGGCTGGACGGCCAGCTCTAGGAAAGGTTCTGGTCGTCCCAAACGTCTTGCATTTAAGGATTAGAGAGGCCACTGTGCTCTTAGGAACCTTAAGTGCAGCAGAAATTTTTTTTGTAACCTTGGCCAGATCTGTGCCTTGCCACAATTCTGTCTCTGAGCTCTTCAGGCAGTTCCTTTTGACCTCACGATTCTCATTTGCTCTGACATGCACTGTGAGCTGTAAGGTCTTATATAGACAGGTGTGTGGCTTTCCTAATCAAGTCCAATCAGTATAATCAAACACAGCTGGACTCAAATGAAGGTGTAGAACCATCTCAAGGATGATCAGAAGAAATGGACAGCACCTGAGTTAAATATGAGTGTCACAGCAAAGGGTCTGAATACTTAGGACCATGTGATATTTCAGTTTTTCTTTTTTAATAAATCTGCTAAATAGTCAACAATTCTGTGTTTTTCGCTCAATATGGGGTGCTGTGTATACATTGATGAGGGAAAAAAAATGAACTTAAATGATTTTAGCAAATGGCTGCAATATAACAAAGAGTGAAAAATTTAAGGGTTTGAATACTTTCCGTACCCACTGTGTGTATGTATGTGTGTGTGTGTGTGTGTGTGTATGTGTGTGTGTGTATATATATATATATATATATATATATATATATATATATATATATATATATATATATATATATATATATATATATATATTTATATATTTTGTGTGTTATTTCCGAAAGGCAAAGTGTACTTGGAAGTGCAGTCGCTGTAAATCTAATGGGTAGATTTTGAAATGAGGGGAAGCGCTGCTGATTTTATTATCCAATCATGTGCAAGCCAAAATGCTATATTTTATTTTCCTTGCATGTCCTTCGGATCTACAGCGACTGCACTTTCAAGTGCACTTGTAGTTTGCACTTTGCTAAATTTGGCTTTAGCCATCTGTACATTTTGGTTAATGCTCTCCTATGTCCCTTGTTCAGAATAATGTCAAAACTTTTAAACTGTAAGTCCTGCTGAATACTAAAAATTTTTTATGTTTCAAATTTTCATTCTAATAGTTAAAGTTAAGAGACTGAACTAAAATTTTCTATTTACTGCTACAGGGAACTGAAAAGGCTCTGTCTAGATTACAAGAAGAGTTCCCTGAGCTGCACGTCCTTGCTGTAAGTGGCAACTACTGTACAGACAAGAAGCCAGCTGCCATCAACTGGGTGGAGGGGAGAGGAAAGTCTGTGGTGTGTGAAGCTATTATTCCAGCGAATGTTGTACGAGAGGTAAGAACAAGGTCTTGCATTATCCTACCTAATAATAGGTTACAAGGATTTCTATTTGATTTAAGATGACTTGTATGACTAAACACTGAGTTGTGTGTGTGTTTTGTTTTATTTTTTATTTTTTTTGTGTTTATATAAAAATAATCTATACTGAAAAAAGACCCCACTGTGCTATTTGCAGGTGTAAAAAGTAGGCAGTGCACATTTATCTAATCTAAGCTAATAGTTCCTAATTCACTGTTGTAACTGTTTCCAGTATACACACTCATATGTACTTGTATCTGCAGGTACTGAAAACATCAACGGCTGCACTGGTGGACGTTAACATTAGCAAGAATCTGATTGGCTCAGCCATGGCTGGCAGCATTGGAGGGTACAACGCACATGCAGCTAACATTGTGACTGCAATATACATAGCTTGTGGACAGGTGAGGGAAGAAATAGATGTTTTACAATAACACTCTTTTATGAGAATGAAAACTGAATTTGTGATGGTTTTTCCTTTTTGTAGGATGCTGCTCAGAATGTAGGGAGCTCCAACTGCATCACATTAATGGAGAACACAGGCCCTACTAATGAGGATTTATACATCAGCTGCACAATGCCTTCTATAGAAATTGGAACTGTTGGAGGTGGAACCACTCTGATCCCTCAGCAGGCTTGCTTAAAGGTAATATAGAAAGTTTTATGCTGTCATCTTTTCAGTAAATTTTGTAATAGTTATACAAATCTGGATTTCTTAGCTCACTATTGTACCATTTTATGCTCTGAATTGGATCAGCCTTTACATTTACTAGAATAATTTCTTTGGACTGTTTCTGGGACTGTGAATAAATTATTTTGATCATGTTTTATAGTTGAGTTCAACTTATTAATTTCATATTTGTTTATGAATAGATGCTTGGAGTACAGGGTGCAAGCACAGAGTGTCCTGGTAAAAATGCATGCCAACTTGCACAAATCGTCTGTGGCACAGTGATGGCAGGAGAACTTTCCCTAATGGCTGCTTTGGCAGCAGGGCATTTGGTGAAGAGCCATATGGTCCACAACAGGTAATGCGACTTTTATTGATAATAATAGGACTGAATACCACCGGTCTCTTAAAAAGATTCTGTCATGTTGCTCATCTAGGTTTTCTTTAATAAATAATAAAGAACCCTGACCCCCACCCTCCAGAGATGCTTAACCACTTCAGACCCGGAAGATTTGGCTGCTCAATGTCCAGGCCATTTTTTGCGATATGGCACTGCATCGCTTTAACTGACAATTGCGTGGTCATGCGACGTTGTACCCAAACAAAATTGACTTCCCTTTTTTTTTTCTTTCCACAAATTGAGCATTCTTTTGGTAGTATTTGATCACCTCTGCGTTTTTTTTTATTTTTTGCGTTTTAAACAAGAGTGACAATTTTGAAAAACTTTTTTTTACTTTTTGCTATAATAAATATCCCCAATTTAAAAAACAAAAATAGATTTTTCCTCAGTTTTAGGCCGATATGTATTCTACATATTTTTGGTAATAAAAAGAGCAATAAGCTTATATTGATTGGTTTTGCGCGAAAGTTATAGCATCTACAAAATAGGGGATAGATTTATGGCATTCTTAATAATAATAATAATAATAATAATAAATATTATTTATTATTATTATTATTATTATTATTATTATTTATTTATTTTATCGGAACTGCGATATTGCGGTGGACAAATTGGACACTTATGACGCATTTTTGGGACTACTGACAGGGAATGAGTTAACACTAGGGGACGATCAAGGGGTTAACTGTGTTCCCTAGGTGTGTGTTCTAACTGTGGGGGGGGGTGGGACTGACTGGAGGAGGAGAGAGATCAGTGTTCATATTTGAACACACGATCTCTCTCCTCTGAGAGAACCGCAATCTGTGTTTACACACACACATCCCGGTTCTCGCTCTGTCACGAGCGATCGCGGGTGCCCGTCGGTCATCACGCCCGTCGGGTACTACTCGCATCGGCTCTGGGCACATGCCTCTTACAGCGTCTTAAAGGACCGATGTACAGTTACGGTGGCTCACCCAGGGGAGCCATTCTGCCGCAGTATAACTGCGGCGGCTGGTCATGAAACCAGTTAAAGAAGAACTATAGACAAAACTTTATTTTTTCATTTTTGAATAGAGTAGGGGTTATAACCCTCCCTTTTCAGCTTTTTATTCGCCATCTGTATGCCATTGTGGAGATTTCCCTTCACTTCCTGTCCCTTGGGCAAAAAGGAAGTGAGAGGAAATCCCTGCAAATTTAGGGAATTACTTGAGGGACCCCCAGGTCACCAGAACTAGTGTTGGAAGATTTCCCCTCTATTACTTTTCGGGGAACAACCCAAAATTTTAATGATAAATGGGACAAATGGAAAGGGTGAATCTCCCTGACAGGTGTGGCCTCACCTCACCATTCTATCCAAAATGTAAAAAAAAAGTGTTGCCTTTAATTATACTTTAACTACCGCATGGTTTGTGTCAAAGGGTTGATGGTCAAACCATGTTTGACATCTTACAATGAGCTTAGAGCTTACACAGGGTTAGTAAAAGTATTTGGGCCTAGGGAGTGACTGTTCAGGCCCAAGCTCTGCATCATTAGAGCATGTCACATGCTCGCCCATTCTTGGAAACATCAATATTTCCTGGGGGCTCCAACAGATTACCCTCTAAATTTGTGAATTAACTCTTGATTTCCTTTTAAATAATTGGGCACTGTTCTTTTCTTGCAGGTCAAAAATAAACCTTCAAGATATGCCTGGCACATGCATAAAAAAAGCTGCCTGAGCCCAAGAAATATTGGGATGAATACAGGATCATGAGAGAGAGCGGAAAATAAAACGGAAACTTCTCTATAGGGAATGTGCTTTGTCACGGTTGGGAAGGGATGGTATGCAGGCAACCTGAAAGGAAGACTTATTACAGCCTCAACACAAGTCTGTGTGCCTCATGTCTCGTTTTGTCTCACAGGGTCCAGTTATCACTGCTGGCCCCAATTTGTCTGCTGCTAAGGCCTAAAAAGCCAAATCAACTGAACTTGGACATGTACATTATTATTTTATTTTTTAACACAGCTTGCATAAAACCTTTCAGTTTGAAGCTACATTTCATTAAGTTCAAAGAATGGTTATTTTTATCTTATTTAATAATTTTGAACATTGTAATATACCTTGGTTTTAGTTGATAAAAAGGAATAATTTATTTCTTCTTCATCCAGCTTCTCTTCTATTTTACTTCTAACTTCTCTTCTTTTTTTTTTTTTTTTTAAGGCCACAGCAGTTTAGAAAGAATGTTTCTAAAATTCTGACATAGAGGTGGGCAACCTATGACTTTCCTGCTGTTATTAAAGCCCAAGAATTCCACGTTGAACTCGGCATGTCTTTTTGTTTCTATTAAATTGTAGACTTTGGGTCCTCAAATGTTTTGATCATGTGGTAATCTCGCTCACATTGGTGTCCCTGTTGTGCTAGGGACTCTGTTTTGAGCACCTCTGAGTTTTTTTTTTGCTCACAGAATTCTTTACTGTGTCTTTTTGCCATGAAGTTCAGTCAGAGAAAGTGAAGTCTAGTGAGATTCTGGTGGAAAGCACTTCAAACATACGTTTTTATCCCTACAGAACAGGTGTATATAGGTGTGAGTGAAGTTATCATCATCCAAAACTTCCTTTATCCAATTGTTTACTGTTTGGGTGTGTTTTTTTCCTTTTACGTGTTCTGGGAGGCGAAAGTATCTGCATATGTTCTACAGCTAAGAAATTGTATTAGTTTCACATTCTCGGAAGTAATTGTTTCCCTATGCTTTCAAAAGCTACACGATTTGGAAAAAAAAATTGTTGGAAGTGTGGTTTTCTGGTGCTGGTGGCCAAAGTTCTTTTTGGTGGTCTATCACTACCTCATTCAGAATAGCTATGACCTTCCAATGCCAAACAAGTGATGACATCACAGCCTGACCACACCTCCTGGGCATTGAACACCAAGCCCCAGACTAGGCTAGTTTACAATTCCATACAATTTTATATGGCTGTATACACTGTCTGAGATTTTATACTTTTTGTAACTTTAATTTTTCTTTTTGTATCACATTTATTTTTCTGTTTTAATACTTGGTATTCATCAGAGGTATTAAGTTGGTTCAGAGGAGCATCTGTCACCCTGGAAGCAATGTGTTAACTACAGAAAGTGGTGCCTGTGTCACTTTTTATGCACTGGTAAAGAGCTGACATCGTGATGAATAAAGCATCTGTTTCCGTTTTCCCAATCTAGTATTTATTGGAATATAAATTAAAAGGGTCACTTTATTTTTATTTATTTTTCTTGTATTTTAACAAATAAGCTATCTTTTAAGTTGCTGGAATAAATGTACCTATTTTTCTAAATGTCCTGTTTCTTCTGGTGCCTGTTTCGTTCTTCCCAAAATTGCCTAGGGTGGTTGTGTCAGGAGTACACGGGACACTACATAGCTAATATTTGAAAAGAATAGCCAGGCGGGTTTTATCTTTGTTTTGTTTTTTGTTTTTCTTTAATCTAAACATTAGGCAGGTTAAGTCAGTTATGCATTCATTAAATCTTCAGTAAATGTGTTCTAAACTGTATATAAAGCTGAAGACAGATATTCATGTAAAACTTGTATAGAGAGATTTGTTTCATCTCTGTGTATCATCTGAGGCGGTTCACTTCACTGGGTATATGTGAGGGTTTACATTCACTTTAAGGTTAAACAACTTCCATATACAGTATAGAAAAGGTATTGCCCCCCCCCCCTTTTTAAAACCTTAAGGTGGAAATTAGGACAGACAGCTTTTTTTTTGTTTTTATCCAGCTGTATTTACTTATAAGTGCACCTTTTTATAACATCCAGGTGAAAAATAGAACGCCAACATATCGGAAAAAAAAAAAATCGCCCTCCCCTTCCTCCTAAAAATGACTTGTAAACTCAATCAGGTGTAGCTAATCACCTTCTCAATGGCACACAAAGCCATTTGACTTTCAACTGTGATCAGCTGTGGTCATTTTGATTAGCTCAGCATGAAAAGAGCTTTCCTGGAGCATTTCGGGTCCCTGAGAGTGCAACTGAAGCAAACAATCAATGGGTGGCAAGATCTCTGGGTTAAAGTTTTGTGAGCAGGCACAAGTCAGGAGATGGATACAAATTTTTTTTTCAAAGGTTTTATCAATGTCTAGAATCATAGTGAAGTATATTTATTAAGAAGTGGAAGGTATTTGGTACAACATGGACCCTCCCTAGATCAGGACATGGCTCCAAACTGGATGAAAGTGCCAGGAGGAAACTGGTGAGAGAGACTACCAAGAGGCCTACAGCAACTCTGAAGCAGTTACTGGAATTTATGACAAAGTGTTCATTGTGTGCATGTGATGACAATATCACAAATGTGGCATGTATATGGGGGGGGGGGGTTGCAAGAAAAAGCCACATGCCGTCACCACTGAGCTCTGCCAAAACGCACCTTGAAGGTGTTTATTTTTTTTTTATTTTTTCTTTTTTTTTTTTTTTCTTTTAATTCTTTAAAGTATCCAGCATACACAGCAGTAAATCACATTAGACAGATGCATGAAGTGGCCCCAGAGATCGTGAACTAACCGGAAATACAATATCTGTTATAATTGGCATGAACGACCTTTCTGGAACACCCAGCAATAACAAAATCCAACAGAGCTTAAAATGGTGTAGGAGGGGTAGCCTCTCATGGATCAAAAGGAAAAAAAACGGGGGGCGGGGGAGTGAGACTGGTGTAGTTGCCAGCAGAGCGCTGAAGGACCCCGATGGTGGGACATTAGGATACCGTGTCTTAGTACACTCATGATGCGAAGAGGGCCTTCCCTTCTTCCGAGAATGTGAATATGTTCCAATGGACCCAGGTTTTGGAAAAAGTCTCATGCCTGTTTTGCGCAGAAAGAAACACCGGTTTTTCCATCTTGTTTCCCTCTTCAATTTTTGAGAGTAAGACAGAGGGAGGTTGTGCGTCTCTCTGACGCAGTGCAATGCACGATCTGACAGCATTAAAGAGGTGGCGTAGAACCATTTGTTGTACACTTTGAAGATTCTGAGGCCACATGGAAAAGTGTTATGGTCAGAGGAGACTAAAACTGAATTATTTGTCCTCAACACCAAACAATGTTTGGTGGAAATCCAATACAAATCTCATCATCCAAATAACACCATTCCTAAAGTAAAGTATATCCTGTTATGGGGGTGCTTCTCTGCAGCAGGGACTGGAGCACTTGTCAGGATAGAAGGAAAAATGGATGGGGCAAAATACCATCAAATTCTTGAGGAAAATCTGCTGCCTTCTGCCAGAAAGCCATCAATAGGAAGGTGGTTTCCCTTCCAACATAATGACCCAAAGCACACAGCAAAAATGGCCACAGTGGTTAAAGGAGAAAAAGGTGAATGCCCTTGCATGGCCTAGTCAGAGCCCAGACTTAAACCCCATTGAAAATCTGTGGAATCACTTGAAGACTGCAGTCCACAAAGGGTCGGCGTAAAATTTTAGCTGAACTGAGCAGCTCTGCAAAGAGTGGGTAAATATTGCAAAGTTTTTAGTAGTTAAAGCAAAAGGTGGTTCACCAACATACTGATACAAGGGGTAATCCTTTTTCCAACTAGGTGATTCTGTTTTTTTTTATTTTTATGACCTGTTCGCGTTATCGTTCACTTGGATATTATAAGTTGCACTGAGTAAATACAGCTGGATAAAACAAAAACTGTCTTCAGTTCAGGCTGCAAAGCAGCTAAATTATTATTTTAAAGAGGGCGATTCTTTTATATACCCACTGTATGCATCTCAATTGTCTTTTAGTGGTTTTCCTGGACTTCAGCTTTAAGAAAGGGAGGAGGGAGACATGGGATCTAGTGGCTAAGTGCAACAGCTGCTCTTTAGGCAGGCCATAGATTATATGATTTTCTTTCCTGCAACCACGGACTCCCAGCAGAGCTATTGCATTCTCCTGGTGGGAGGGCATGGGAAGCTTCCTCTGCCGGGAGAACACAATGCACTAGTGGCTATAGCTGCTGGCAATAATCGCATGCTAGAAATCCGACATGCTGGCTGTACCCAAGTTGATTGTTCCCAAGTTGATGCATCAATCAACCTGCCCATAGATGACTCTTGGCCAGTCCCTGCTAAATCAGACAAGATTCTGTGCACTTGTTTCAGACTGTTGACTCGCTGAATAGTAAATTAGGAATCAAGATTAAAGCCCTGCTCCTGCAGCTTTAAAATTATGACCATTTTTGTTATTAATGTGTGAAGTAAACAAATTGTCTGGAGCCTTCGGGTAGGGTTGATATGACTTGTAGGTTTGCTTTGGCATGGTTGCCTTAAAACATGGGCCAAGTCTTTGGTAAATATTTGGGAAGCGCAAAAAATTAGCTGTGAAGTCCAGAATACATTTTTGTTCAGAAGATGCATTGCTGTAAAAGTCAATATGGTTGTGGGTTTGAAAGGTCCACCTTTATTGGGACTAAAAATAAAATTTATATAAAATTGCATAAATGGCAAGTACACAAGAGTTTCTAAGGATTCACAATTATTACTTGAAAGTGTACATAATCAGTTTTTTTAAAATCAAAACTATATACAAATCTGGGAATAGTTTAAAATAGTCCTTAATCTCATAATAGTAGTTACAATAGCATATCAAATGTCATTTAATATAATAATGAGAGCCATGCTAAAGAGTAACATAAAACAGCACAGGTATAATAGGGCATGTCCTGCAAACACCTTAATTTGATCAACTAAAAATTTAACTTGGTGTATGTAAGGGCTGGAATTTGGTACAGAGGATATATAAAAATTGTTTCAATTGGAGAAGTTCTTGCATATATATTGGGAGCAGCAGTTTGGATTGGCTTTCACAATCTTATCCATTTTTAAACTATGTGCAGAAAGACATATCTGGAATAGAAAATGTGCTGTGAATTTACTGGAGCACTAGCGATTATTCATAAAAGTGCCTAAAATAGGAGCCCTCTATATTTTCTCATATGCCCTGTACACATGATCGGTTTTACAGATGAAAACAGTCCGATGGACTTTTTTCATCGGACAAACCGATCGTGTATGGGCCCCATCGGTCTTTTTTCCATCGGTGTTAAAAAATAGAACGTGTTTTAAATTTATCCGATGGGGGAAAAAAAGCGATAGCAAATTACTATCGTCTGTGGGAAACTCCATCGGATAAAATACCCACGCATGCTCAGAAGCATAGAACTTCTTGGCTCGTCGGAGTGTTTTATGTCACAGCGTTTGGAACGATCGGTTTTTTGACTGATGGTCTGTAGGCAAGACTGATGGAAGTCAGCTTCATCGGATTTCCGATGGAAAAATCCATTGGTTTAAAATCCATAGGAAATCCGATCGTGTGTACAGGGCTATAGTCTAACCTTACTGTGAAACGACCGTTGGATGCCTGAACCTGACCTCTGTAAGGAAAATACAGACCGTTAATATGTGAATAAATGAGGCTTTGTCGGGTCATTTCAGTAAGATGCGTCATGTACACAAAATAGGATCATTTTTGTTTTTATTTTTAAACTGATGGCGTGTTCGTGTGTCTATCCCCCTGACGGGCCCTTTTCTTCAATGTATTTGAAAAATTTTATTGAAACTAATAACTAAAATTAGTAAGCTATTAAGTTAGGGATAGTTTTAAATATGAGTGAAAACCTGTGTTAATGTAAATACCTGACACATAAGGCATGCAATAAAGCAGAAAAAACCTTTCCTGGTGCCTATCAATGACGGTGAGCATGTGGTAGTAGCCCCGCCTACTTCCACTTACAGGACCAGTGCATAGCTGTAAAGAGTTAACACCCATGCAACAGCCCATTCCCTGTGCATTGCTAGGAACAAACTGGGTGGGTTTAGTATGTTGCCATGGATAGGCACCAGGAAAGGAAAATTACAGTAAGTATAATGCAATTTTCTGTTTTCCTGGTGCCTTCATGGCAGCATACATGTGGTAGATCAATAATTAGCTACCAGGGTGGGAAGCTTCAGCAAAGCCTATCGTTAGAAAATCTTAAAACTACTGGCTTACCGCCAAAGACAGTTGTAGTGAGGGCTGCTAAGCCCATCAGTAGTGCTAAAACAACGCACCATAATAGAACCTGATTGGCTCTCTTACTTATTGTGTTTGCGGATGTACAGCAATTCCTCTTGGTGGTTGCAGGCCAGCCATATAGTGGAACCTTGGAATTAACTTTAGGAACTGCAATGCAATTGTGCGCTGGAGCCTTCTACCATTGTTGGTTTCTAAGAAACTAAGTAAAGCTGCTATGGCTAGCGAATGACTGTTTGCAAGTGTGCTATCATTGATCTGGATGTCTTAAAGGAGTACTTCACCTAAGTTGGTCAAAGCAATCCTACTTTGGTATAGGCCAGTGATGGCGAACCTTGGCACCCCAGATTTTTTGGAACTACATTTCCCATGATGCTCAACTACACTGCAGAGTGCATGAGCATCATGGGAAATGTAGTTCCAAAACATCTGGAGTGCCAAGGTTCGCCATCACTGGTATAGGCGAACAAACGCCCACAGGCTGTTGATGCCATGACAACAGCAAAGCTGTGAACTGCCTGCAGCTTGAAGAGCCTTCCCAAGAATTCTTATACCAGAAGCTGGCTTCAAGTGAGGGCGAATGTCCACCTGGTAGAAAAACAATTGAGCACCTTCCGCGTTACCTTCCCCATCCGCACCAACATCCGAATCCCCAGGACAGGCCTCCAAAAGCCTGCCCTAAAAAATGCCAGTGCAGACAGAAAAAGGACAATGGACTGCACCTAAATGCAGCCGTAGCAAGTGCACTAATCTGGCTACAATCACCTCAAGTCCCTGGTAGAACACAGGGAAAGTGGGGATAGAAGTCTAGGTGGCAGCCTTGACGATCTGAGAAACAGTCTGCAGCCAAAAGCTCAGGATGCACTCAGATTTAGTAGCATGCATCTTGTCCGGACAGGATGGAACCTGAACCTTAGACCATGGAGATGGTTGATGGTCTGCTGAGTCGACTTGACATGATGGAGATAGAAATCAGTACAGGGTCCATCTTGAAAAACAAGAGGAAATTAAAGGCTGAGAGATAAACTTTCCATCCCAACCAGGTTCAACCAAGAGATGGAAACTTTCTTTGGGTGAAATGGATGCAGACCAAAGAAATGAAGAAGGATGTCCTTCTCAAACAGGACATCCTTCTTCATTTCTTTGGACGACAGATAGAAACTACCCAAAGCAAGATGGAGAACTGGGTTCTAACAACCTTGTCTTATGTTAAACCTGTGAAAGGTTCCATGCCAGACAAGGCCACCAGTCTTGAACAGTCCCCTCCCCAAGTGAAGTCTCCATGTAAAATACTTAAGATCCCACGAAATTACAAGGGCAGCAATAGTAAGAGCTAAATGCTGACCAAGGCCCAGCTGCAGAAGAGGACTTGTCCAGCGAAGAAAGTCACAAGGCTTACATCAAGATAAGCTTGCATCACATGTCCAGCGAAAGATTTAACATTAAGAAGTAGACCTTCATTAAAAAGGAAGTACTGAGAGTCACTGGAGCATCCTACTAGAGGACCACTGCACCTGAGCCAAAACTGCCTAGCTTTTAGTTTGACCTCAGGGGCCAGGTAGTCAACCTCTCAGAGAGGAGATGTAACTCACAACTTTTAAAGGCTATTCACAGCTAAATTCCAAAAAAACTATAAAACATACTTGTCCTGGAAATGCAGTGTCACAGTTCCATGGATCCACTCACTTCTGGGAGGCAGGCTCTAGACACTGACAGCTCTTCTGAGGAACATAGCCCTGGCTGCATTGCTGTATGTGGGGCTAGTTAGCACCTGATTTTTTTCACTCCAAAAAATCCACAGGTGTCCCCTGCCTTTTTAGAGCATTTAGAGTCCCAAAGTCGGGGACTGCGCTACAGGAGAGGTTGAACCTACTCGGAAAACAACCAAAAATGGTAGGTAAAGGTTTCTTCACTTCACACGGGCTGTGAGTTCCATGAAGACAAAAGGGGAAATGGGCTGTTTTGTGGGTGGTAACTCTTTATAGCAATAAACTTGTCCTGTGGATGGAAGTAGATGGGGCTACTACCACATGTATGCTGCCATGCACCAGGAAATTAGGGTCCTCCAAGCAATGAATCCTTTAATGAATTAAAGATTTTTGATTGGCACATAAAACCAGTGGTGAAAATACTGCATATGTTGTGTTTTACGGATTTGACACTTTTGTGTACTGAGACAGATTACAGGAATCAGCCACTAGGAGTGTGGCCTTTATATATCACTTAGCACAAAACATGAATTTTGGTTTACTTCATTTGGTGTTTTCCTGCAGGAACATAAAAAAAATTACATTTGGAATGATGACTGAATACAGTATTGTGCAAGTTTGTAAGGAGGTTATTCCGATTCTAGAAACTTTGTGTTTACCAGAATATGTTGGGAATTTCAGCTACTCCTGCCCACTGTGTGTTTCCCAGCTCCTCTTTTATTCTCCAGAATTTAAAATAAAAATACAAACACAGAGAGTAAGACCCCTTATAATTGCCACAGCAGACCCAGAAACACAAGCATACAGCTCTCAACAATGCAGTCCTTAGTTATGACTTAACAATGTAACACTCTGCTAGGATACAGCATCTCGGGTGCCATTGTCCAGGCTGCATTTACCATAATGTACAGTGGGGTTAGAGGGGAGAGTGCCAAGCCTCAAAATGTGGTTGCTCAACCCTTCACCTTGGCACATTTGTGGCTAAATTCCAGCATGAGAGCCGTAGGAGCAAGGCAGTGCCATGATGTCGATAGCACTTGGAAGGATGTCTATAGTCCTGGAAACCTGAAGCCATCTCTTTTGTCTGGCTTGGTAACCTGTACAGTTGAACACTAGCTCTGCAATGAAGCAGAGTATTGTTTTTACTAAAATAAAAGACAGTTGTGTTGTGCCGAGGGCATTGTGGTACCTAAACAGGGTCCTGGTCATGTGGTGTTCACCAGAAAGACCAATTTGCAACACAGAGGTATTGTTAAAATGCTGCTGTTTTTGCTGACTGCAACTGAGAACCAGGCACTGCAGCTATGGCGTGAATAAATAATCACAGAACAAAAGTTTTAGGCTGGCCATTATTGGCTCAAATTCCTGCCTAATCAGCAGGAGCCCTGCAAGCACCACCCAGCTTTACAAAAATTGGTCTAAAAATCGACAGAGCCGATTAGAAGATTTTCAGCCAAACAGTGACTACATCTGACTGTTTGGAGGTGCCACTGCACTCAGGGTGCCACTGTTTTCAGAGTACAAATGCTGTCAGTGGAAATTCCTCCGTCTATGCTGTTCGCATGGAAAAGGGAATTTGATTGAGATTTTCTTGTTAATCCCTTCGGCCGAACAAGAGAAAATCGTGCTGTGTATGGCTACCTTTAGTCATTATACACTTTTAGGGCCCGTTCACGCCACAAAAACATCCTTCCAGAGCCGTTCAGGATGTGTGTTTTTAATGCATTTTTTTTTTATTATTTTATTTTATTTTATTTAACACATAATTATTAACATACACAACAGCATACATTAACATTGCATAAATTTTAATCTAGTATCCCCCTATCCTAAAGACAAAACAAAACAAGACAAAGAAAAAAAATATATATATATTTTCCCCCTCCCTTCCCCCCCCCACCTCCACCCCTTAATTACATCCCCCTCCCCCCCTTCATCCTCACTATTGCTGGACCTTCACACACACACCCCCCCCCCCCAAAAAAAAAAAAGGGAAGAAGGGGGGACCAGTAAACCTTACAATGTTCACTAAACCATCTTCCCCCTTCTATTACACGTGATATAAACCATATCTATTCCATCACCCTCTCACCCATATGTAATTAAGGGGCTATACACCCTACCCCACCAAATATCCCTAATTATTAGTGAGGAAAAAAAAAGGGGGATTAATATACCTTACGAGGCTTCTAGAGCCATCATGCCCCTTCTATTACACATAATGCAAACCTTATTTGTTCCCACCACCCCACACCCAAAAAAAATAAAAGGGAGGGGGAACGGGGGGATGAGGGAAGGGGAGGAAAAGAAAAGGAGAGGAAAAAAAGAAAAAGGAAAATCCTCTCCTCCCAGGGGACTCAACACAGCTCAGTCAGGGGAAGCATATAGGGTATTCCTTTTTATTCATCTATTTAGTCTAATCTCACCTATTTCTTTTCTTTTACCTATCTTACCTCTGAGGAATGCTGCTCCCACCCTGCCCATATTTCATAAAATTTATCTTGTTTATCTTTAACTACATATATCCATTTCTCAGCCTCTTTAATTAAATTACCTTCCCTCTTCCATTCCAGCAAGGTAGGGCCTCGAGTTTGTTTTCATAGCCTAGGAATTAGAAATTTAGCTGCATTCAGTAAGTGTGGAGTAATACTGTTCTTGTATGATTTAATGGATCTTGTAGTCCCATGGAACAAACAATATAGTGGTGTTACCTCTATGGGATCCAAAGTTAATTTCATAACCCATGGGATGTTCGCGTCCCCAAAAAACTTTAATTTTGGGACATTCCCACCACAAATGTAAATACGTCCCTTTTTGACCACATCCTCTCCAGCATTTAGCATCTAGAGTTGGAAACATTTGTGCCATCTTAACTGGTGTCCGATACCACTTTGCCAGAAATTTATATGACATTTCTTGTATTCGTGTACTTCTGTAGATAGAGTGTACCAAATCAATAAGTCTCCTCGCCTGCGCAGAGGAAAAAACCTGATTCAGCTCACTCTCCCATTCCCTGACAAAATAGGGAACTGTTGTATTTTGGGCCCCTAAGACCAATCTATACATTTGCGATAATAAGTGTCTGTCATCCGGTATGCTAATACATAGGGACTCGAATGTGGTAAGGGACTTTCTAGGCCTCAGGCCTCGTACACACGACCGAGTTTCTCGGCAAGAACCAGCAAGAAACTTGCTGGCAGAGATGTCTTGCCGAGAAATTTGTTCGTGTGTATGGTTTCTCGTCAAGAAAACCGACAAGTAATCTCAACGAGAAAATAGAGAACCTGCTCTCTATTTTCTCATCGAGATTCTCGTCGGCCTGTTTCTCAACGAGAAAAGTGAGTGTGTGTACACTTACCTGTCCTCCGGGAAGCCCGCGCATGTTCGAAATGAATTCGACGCATGCGCGGTAGCTTCCTAGGCATAGATAGGGTACACCAAGATGGCGGCGACGGCATCTAATGTGACGAGCGCATGCTCGTCGTAGTCGATGACATCACCGCGTACGCTCCATTCAAAGAACCGCGGGTTCTTTGAATCGAGCATCTGTACACTCGGCCGGGACAAGTTTCTTGTCCAAGAATCTCGTCGAAAAAAACGACATGTTTTTTTCGACGAGAATCTCGGCCGTGTGTACGAGGCTTTAGTAATGGTTTTAACTTGGCAAAAAAAAACTCAATTGGTGATATCTCCATTCGCCCATAGGTGTATTCCCCCACCTTAATACCAACTCTGAAAAAGGGATCAACTCCCTTCCTGGTGCAAATTTGCCACATGTCCTATTTCCATGACTCCCCCATGATCCCAAAAACCCAGCTTCATCCCCCGGGGGGAACCAAGGGAATTGCTCCAGTGGCGTCAGGGGGAGACCTGGGGGGCGTACTCCCCCATTTTGTTCAATTTATCCCATATCTTAAGAGTGTTCCACGTCAGAGGAGAGGTCCATTCTGCAAGACCCCTAGATATGCTCGGGATCCATGGCGCCCCCGCTAGGTTCCGTCCTGCTATTTCCTGCTCTTACGCGACCCACCTTTTACCCGTGGAGTCGTGACACCAATTTAGAATCCTTACCAGTGACATTGCTCTATAATATAGAGCAATGTCCGGTAATCCAAGTCCTCCTTTTTTTCCCCTGCGTAATATGTCATGAGAAAGTCTTGGCCGCCTATCGTTCCATACAAATGCAACGAACGCCTTTCTCAGATCTTTAAAAAAGGCCTGTGGGAGTGATATGGGGATCGTATGCAGGAAATAGATTAATCTGGGCAATATGGTCATTTTTATAGCACTCCACTCTCCCTACCCATGGTAAGACTAGACCCTTCCATTCCTGCAAATCTCTTATTATCTCTTTCAATAGAGAACCGTAATTCAAATCATACAATAGCCCGAGATCCGGCGTAATGTGTGTCCCTAGATGGACCAAATATTTTTCATTCCAGACAAAGGGGTACATGCTCTTCAGAGTTGTTGCCATTGCCGGGGGAACGTGGCTAGGTAGGAGCACTGATTTCTCAAAATTAATTTTAAAATTCTATAGCCTTCCATATTCAGCTACCTCGGCCATCAGAGCCAGTATGGAATTCTGTGGTGAATCTAAAAAAAATAACAAGTCGTCGGCATATGCCGACACTTTATGTTACATTGCTCCTACACATACCCCTACTATTCCCATATTTCTCCTGATTTTACACAAAAAAGGTTCCAACATTATGGCAAACAACAAAGGAGATAATGGACACCCTTGTCTTGTCCCATTCTGTATTTTAAAATAATTCGACATTGTCCCATTTACCTTCACTCTGGCTCTTGGATTCACATACAACGCCGATACCCAGCCCATCATTCGCTCACCCATCCCCATCCCCCTTAACACTTCCGTCATGTAAGGCCAGCTCACCCTGTCAAAAGCCTTCTCGGCATCCATAGATAATACCACTCTAGGGGCCCTATTCGGGCCGTGTTCTATCTAATGAAGGATATGAAGAGCATGTATCGTGTTGTCTCTGGCCTCCCGGCCCTTCATAAAGCCCGTTTGATCAGGGTGAACTAGCTTTACTATGTGATTTTGTAATTGGAGAGCCAGTATTTTTGCTAACAGCTTAGTGTCTGAATTAAGTAGGGAGATGGGTCTATAATTAGCGCAATGTTGGGGGTCCTTCCCTGCTTTGGGAAGTACTGTGATATATGCTAATAGGGCTTCAGGTGGTAGAGGGTTAGAAGCATTGATTGTGTTGAAGTATCTACATAGTGGAAGTCCCAGTTCTGCCATGAATTTTCTATAAGATATACAGGTCCTTCTCAAAAAATTAGCATATTGTGATAAAGTTCATTATTTTCTGTAATGTACTGATAAACATTAGACTTTCATATATTTTAGATTCATTACACACAACTGAAGTAGTTCAAGCCTTTTCTTGTTTTAATATTGATGATTTTGGCATACAGCTCATGAAAACCCAAAAATCCTATCTCAAAAAATTAGCATATTTCATCCGACCAATAAAAGAAAAGTGTTTTTAATACAAAAAAAGTCAACCTTCAAATAATTATGTTCAGTTATGCACTCAATACTTGGTTGGGAATCTTTTTGCAGAAATGACTGCTTCAATGCGGCGTGGCATGGAGGCAACCAGCCTGTGGCACTGCTGAGGTGTTATGGAGGCCCAGGATGCTTCGATAGCGGCCTTAAGCTCATCCAGAGTGTTGGGTCTTGCGTCTCTCATCTTTCTCTTCCCAATATCCCACAGATTCTCTATGGGGTTCAGGTCAGGAGAGTTGGCAGGCCAATTGAGCACAGTAATACCATGGTCAGTAAACCATTTACCAGTGGTTTTGGCACTGTGAGCAGGTGCCAGGTCGTGCTGAAAAATGAAATCTTCATCTCCATAAAGCTTTTCAGCAGATGGAAGCATGAAGTGCTCCAAAATCTCCTGATAGCTAGCTGCATTGACCCTGCCCTTGATAAAACACAGTGGACCAACACCAGCAGCTGACATGGCACCCCAGACCATCACTGACTGTGGGTACTTGACACTGGACTTCAGGCATTTTGGCATTTCCCTCTCCCCAGTCTTCCTCCAGACTCTGGCACCTTGATTTCCGAATGTACTTTGGACCACTGAGCAACAGTCCAGTGCTGCTTCTCTGTAGCCCAGGTCAGGCGCTTCTGCCGCTGTTTCTGGTTCAAAAGTGGCTTGACCTGGGGAATGCGGCACCTGTAGCCCATTTCCTGCACACGCCTGTTCACGGTGGCTCTGGATGTTTCTACTCCAGACTCAGTCCACTGCTTCCGCAGGTCCTCCAAGGTCTGGAATCGGTCCTTCTCCACAATCTTCTTCAGGGTCTGGTCACTTCTTCTCGTTGTGCAGCATTTTCTGCCACACTTTTTCCTTCCCACAGACTTCCCACTGAGGTGCCTTGATACAGCACTCTGGGAACAGCCTATTCGTTTAGAAATTTCTTTCTGTGTCTTACCCTCTTGCTTGAGGGTGTCAATGATGGCCTTCTGGACAGCAGTCAGGTCGGCAGTCTTACCCATGATTGCGGTTTTGAGTAATGAACCAGGCTGGGAGTTTTTAAAAGCCTCAGGAATCTTTTGCAGGTGTTTAGAGTTAATTAGTTGATTCAGATGATTAGGTTAATAGCTCATTTAGAGAACCTTTTCATGATATGCTAATTTTTTGAGATAGGATTTTGGGGTTTTCATGAGCTGTATGCCAAAATCATCAATATTAAAACAAGAAAAGGCTTGAACTACTTCAGTTGTGTGTAATGAATCTAAAATATATGAAAGTCTAATGTTTATCAGTACATTACAGAAAATAATGAACTTTATCACAATATGCTAATTTTTTGAGAAGGACCTGTATATTTGTGAAGCTTTTGCCCAGAGACAGAGAATTTATTGCCCTGTCCAGTTCCTTAATCGTAATTTTCTCGTTCTAGTTCTTCAATCACCCAAGATGGCAGCTGGGTCAGATCCAAGCTTTTAATGCATTTTTGATGCGTTTCTAGATGCATTGTAGATTATTTTTTTCTTCTTTTTTCAATTTTTTCCCACTGTACTTTGGTCGAGTGCATTTTTGATACATTTTGATGCTTTTTACCATGTTTCAATACAGTTCTGTGCAGGAAAAAAGCAGCATGTTATTTTTATTTCTAAAACTGAAAAACACTGAAACACACTGCGCTGGTGTGAACTATGTCATTGGAACCCATATAACCTACTTTGCATGCATTTTTGATACAGAAAAAAAAGCACTGCACTGCATGTGGTGTGAACGGGCCCTTACAGTGATACGACATGAGGATCAAACCTATTATTTAGCACTGTACACACAGGACCACATAGCACACTTTTTAACAAATGCTGGATAAAGGCCTGAGTGAACATAGAGTACACATTGCAGAGCTCTGATTGGATGGCATTGTATTTGAGTATCATTTTCATTGTGCGCTTATTTCTACATTTGACATAATACACTGGACTCTAAAGATATATATCGAATGGAAGAAGTAGAAGGGCAGATTACTTAGTATCCAGCTGGTCTATTGATACAAATATCGGGTACATCCACACGAGGACGCAACGCGTATGGAGTAAGAAGTCAGCAGCTGACGCTATCCCATGACCATTCCTAACCAGACGGCGGTAAGCTGGTGTATTTTACATTGTGCTATTTTTAGCTGGCACGGCTTTAATGCCTTTTATGTGAGTGAACCCACTATAAGATTTTATGGCAATAAAATATTTTTTTACGGAGCGCACTATAGATAGTATGTTTTCTATTTTATATGGCCAGTATTACATGTGAACATCCCATGAAGGAGAGAGCTGAGCTGTGAAAGCTATATGGATAGCCATCCATCCATCTGCACAGATCTCCATATATCCCTCAAGGGGAACTGCATGCTTTGATATCCCTCAAGGGGAACTGCATGCTTTGACTCTTTGGTAAAACAGGAGTCAAAGCTGGAGGTGAGCTGCTAGAGAGCACTGGTGGTGCATTGCACGAGCACCTATTTTTGATTTATTGTGATCTTTGCACGCAGAGGTGGCAAGAATATTCGATCTAAGGATTTAATTGTTTTTGCCTAGTTTTGAAATGTTTTTGTTTTTTTTCACGGTTCTGGGAAGAAGTGAATTGTGTTGATATACTTAGATATTAACCACTTCAGCCCCGGACCATTTGGCTGCCCAAAGACCAGAGCACTTTTTGCAATTCGTCACTGCGTCACTTTAACTGACAATTGCGCAGTCGTGCGACGTGGCTCCCAAACAAAATTGACGTCCTTCTTTTGGTGGTATTTTGATCACCTCTGCGGTTTTTATTTTTTGCGCTATAAACAAAAATAGAGCGACAATTTTGAAAAAAAAGCAATATTTTTTACTTTGTGCTATAATAAATATCCCCAAAAAAAAAAGAAAAATTTTTTTTTCCTCAGTTTAGGCCGATACGTATTCTTCAAAATATTTTTGGTAAAAAAAATCATACTAAGCGTTTATTGATTGGTTTGCGCAAAAGTTATAGCGTCTACAAAATATGGGATAGTTTTATGACATTGTTATTAATATTTTTTTTTTTTACTAGTAATGGCGGCGATAATCGATTTTTATCGTGACTGCGACATTATGGCGGACACAACGGACACTTTTGGCGGTATTTTAGGACTATTAACATTTACACAGCGATCAGTGCTATTAAAATGCACTGATTACTGTGTAAATGTGACTGGCAGTGAAGGGGTTAACCACTAGGGGGCTAGGAAGGGGTTAAGTGTGTCCTAGGAATGTGTTCTAACTGTGTGGGCGCGGGGCGGGGCTTACTGTGACACGACACTGATCGCTGCTCCTGATGAGAGGGAGCAGACGATCAGTGTCCTGTCACTAGGCAGAACAGGGAGATGCTTGTTTACACTGGCATCTCCCCGTTCTGCAGCTCCATGACACACGATCGCGGGACACCGGTGGACATCGAGTCCGCGGGCACGATCACGGAGCTCGCGGCAGGGGCGCGCGCCGCCGGCGGAAAATTTAAAGTGACGTATATATACGTCCATTTGCCTGTCCGTGCCATTCTGCCGACGTAAATGTTCGTGCGGTGGTCGGCAAGTGGTTAAGAGACTTCTTATTTTTGGTACACTTATATTGTGTTTTATGTATGTTATATTATAACTTTATTGATGATTGTGCTGTACTAAATGTATCCTGTATGAGTATAGAGGGAATCCAAAGCCATTTTTTAAATATACATTTAGCATACTTCCTCCCTTCCTCCCATTAACTTTATACTCTCGGGGAGATATAAAACTGTCAGGGAGATTTAAAACTGGTACACACAGAATCTGGTGCAGCGGTGCATGGTAGAAAATCAGCTTTTAACTTCAGCTTATTCAATTAAGCTTTGGCAATAAAACCTGGAAGCTGATTGGTTTCTATTAGGGCTGTGGAAATTAACTATTAATTCCTCGATTAATCGATCAATTTTTTTGATCGATCAAAATTATTTTGATCAGTACTCACCTCCTTGCCGGCTTCCGGGTCTTCAGTGAGTTCCGTCGGAGATCCGGTGACGTCACGGACACCGGTGGGGCTTGCCGTGTCCATCTGAAGGGCTCCTTTGCTGTGCCTTCATATCTGCATGCCGGCGGGACCTTACTATCTGCCACACGCAAGGGCTGTTACACTTCCCTCTATCACTTCCCTCTATCAACCTGGGATTCTACAGCCATCCACTGGAAGTTGTGATAGTTCCCTTTACGGGACATCTACATGCCGACGGACTGATGTTAACCCCTCCTCATCTGGATTCAGCAGTGGTATCGTTGTACACATTTTTATACCAGTAGCATACTTAGCTACATGTTTTTATGACTGCTTTTTCTACCGTTTGGTATAACTCGCACCATTTTTACAGTTTATGTAGCTACATCGATTTTATCTCCAGAGTAATATTTATTTTGTTACCTACTTGAAGACTATAAAAGTTTTAATACTATTCCCATCGAGCGCTGCCTTTGTGTGTTTTTTGTATCCTGCTACCCATTTTTCCAGTGGTTGGGAGCTGCACTGGGAATCAGCCTGCAAGGAGATCAGCTAATAGTAGTTGGCTCTGTATGTGCGTTATAATTAATCAAAATTAGTCGATTAATCGATTAAAAAAACAAAACGATTAATCGAACACAAACATTTTAATCAGTAGCAGCCCTAGTTTCTATGCAGAGTTGCACCAGATTTTGCACTCTCTGGGTTTAGTAAATGACTGTGTGTGCTCAGTCTTATTCATACTCTGCTGCCTCTTTAACTTTGTTCTTTAACAATGAAAACTGCATCTACAGAAATGGAATTTCCTGTAGGTATATAACTTAAAACTGTACTCCAGGTTTCATTTACCTTGAAATAGTTTGATTGGACCAGCTTGGTTAAAAAAAAAAAACTATTTAGAATTAAATGTAACCTGGAGATTGACTTAAAAGGAAACCTTCACAAGGCTAGTTTCCTGGCTGTTACATACACAGGAACAAGTATACAGAATTATAGTTTTAACACTTGCTGCATACTTATACTGGGTCTGCAACATTTAAAGTAGCTATACACGTTTTATGATATTATGGGTGAATCAAGAATACAAAAAAGCCCTAGCTGCTAATTCTAACTTGCACGCTATCATTGGGACAGCAGCCTCTGGGCCTGCCTACCATCATTCATGGTGTGTCCTCAGCAGAGCTGCCTCAGCCAATGATTTCCATAGACATCACATCTCCTCAGCACACAGCCTGACCCCCAGGCTTAACTTTCTAAATGGAGGGGAGAGGCAGAATTTCCTCTGAACATGTAAACCATGCACTAAAACAGACACGGCTCTTATATTCAACACAGGACGACTCAATTTACAAGTATTGGATGAAGCGCTGCATTTTTTAAAAGCTGAAGTTTTTAAACCTAAATAGGAAGTGTAACTGAAAATTTGATCAATTACATGAGCAAACAATTCACCTTTAATTTAAACAGTTAAACAATTAAACTTTTAACTGCCTTGAACTAGCTGTATATTACAGTCTCATACCCTCCAACTTTCTGAGATGGGGAAGTGAGACACATTATAGCACAAAGTACGGGGCCAATGGAGACACCCTCTGCCATGCCCCATTATTCAGATCACGCAAAAATAATTGCTGAAACTCACAACTATTTATTTTCTTTTGTGGGCGTGGGGCTGCTCTTGTGTGTGTTTAGGGTGCCAGTGCTTGTGCATCTTCCTTAACCACTTAAGCCCCGGACCATTTGGCTGGCCAAAGACCAGGCCACTTTTTGCGATTCGGCACTGCGCCGCTTTAACTGACAATTGCGTGGTCGTGCGACGTGGCTCCCAAACAAAATTGTCGCCCTTTTTTTCCCACAAGTAGAGCTTTTTTTTGGTGGTATTTGATCTCCTCTGCGGTTTTTATTTTTTGCGCTATAAACAAAAATAGAGCAACAATTTTGAAAGAAATGCAATATTTTTTACTTTTTGCTGTAATAAATATCCCCCAAAAATATATAAAAAAACTAATTTTTTGCTCAGTTTAGGCCGATACGTATTCTTCTACATATTTTTGGTAAAAAAAATCGCAATAAGCGTTTATTGATTGGTTTGCGCAAAAGTTATAGCGTCTAGTTAAGCGGTTAAAGCAGAGTTCCACTTGTTTTTTTGTTTATTAAAAGTCAACAGCTACAAAAACTGTAGCTGCTGACTTTTAATAAACAGACACTCACCTGTGTCCCATGGTCCAGCGATGCGGCTGCTCGAACCCTCGCTTCTCTCCCCCTCCTGTTTGCGGGGGCCGGCATTGCAAGTGTGGGCACCCGGCTGTGACAGCTTGCAGCTTCAAAGCCAAGTGCGCATGCGCAAGTCGTGCTGTGGGTCCTGAATGGCCGGGCAATCTTCTGGGACATGTCCCAGAAGATTGCAAGGAGGGGGAGAGGAGGAGTCGCCTAGGTGGCCGAGCGGAAGTGGGAGCTGGGTACCTGTCAAAACTAGGTACCCCTCAGGGGGTCAGGAGTCTTTAAAAAGCTAATTTCCACCTAAAAGTGGAACTTCCGTTAACAAAGTACTCTATTTAATAAACGGTAGTACCACAAATTGTATTATTAAATAAAAAGTGACAAGTGCTATGAGATATGTCAATGACAATCCAGGTGTGTTCCTTCCAATCAAGTGACAAGTGCTGGTTGTTTGTGAACAATCCACAAAGCAAATAAACATATGCAAACCATCAATGGTAAATAAATTAAAAACGAACAACTAATTAATAAAGTGAGAACTGGTGAAAAAGACTCTGTAATAGTAATCTAAATCGATTGATAAGTAATCGAGTCCTGGTATTAATGATCAATCCATGTATGTTGACATAATATGAAACCATCATTCAAAATCAAAATGACTTGTGCCTTTTATCCATGCTTGTAAACAAATTGAAAGTGCAGGTGTTCCACTCAGTGCTCCTCTATGTTAATGCACTCCCCAGAGAGCTCACCCTTCAAGAGGGTGTTACGCCTTCACAGCCAAACTGCTGTATTTTAGGATACAGACCCCCCGCTGGTGTATATCCTTGCTTCCTTATGCAATTGGCCCCTTCATCTCAATTAATGCAGTATATGTGTAGCGGGGTATTGCCTTTTAAATCCCTCAGAGACTACATTACCCAGTACACTTTTAGGCACCCAGGGTGCCTTGCCCCGCGCAAGGACTGTTGGGGTGGACTTTATAACGGAGAGGCGGGGCCCAGTTCTTTCTCTTTGGACACCGCCCGCCCAGCAAGTTGAACTGCTGTCTGAGCTCCTGTGACTTTAGGCCAGAAGCCTGGCCGTTTTCTCCAAAGAGCCTTCCGCACACACCGAGGAACCTGAGGGACGTCTCTCCTTGATACTGCACCTTTGCCAGGAGGACCGAAGACCCGTATGTCGATGGATCGGTGTACTTAGGCACCGCAGCAGAAGAAACGGACGCAGACTGGTCCGGTTGGGTGAGAGAGCACCTGCTCATAGACAGACACAGTACCTTTGTTACCTTGGTGGATTACAAATTCTGTTCTTCAAGTGCATCACCGTTGCTAGCGAAGATTTCCCTACAGAACTTCCACTTAGTTCAGTCAGGCCTGACTGGGTAGCGCAGACATTCTTGGGTGCCACTTTTTCGTTGTTTAGGATGGGTAGTTGGCACCTCAAACCAACGAAAGGTCATATGGAGTAGGTCAGCAACCAAACAGGGGATCCTACAAGACAGCAAAGGAGTGTGGATATTATATTATACAGGAAGAATGAATTACTGTGCTGTAAACACCATCATTGCCCTTTTCAGCACCGTTCACTGAATTAACCTGCATGCTACCCACATTGCCTCCAGTTACCAGCCCATAGGCAGATGTCAGCATCAGGATCTCGCATTCATACTTCACGTTTCGTGTCCTGGAACATTAAGTATCTGCAGATACTGGCAAAGGTGGCAGGTTTCTCCCATGCCAGGGGCCCATGGCGATGTGCCAGCTGGAAGGTTTAGTTTAGAAGGAAAGCTGGATGGGGTTCTTATTGACTGGAATATTTCTTTCTTCATCATCTCTGTTAAAGTAGAAGTGAACTAAGCAGTGAAAACAAGTGTAGTTTTGTATAATGTTGATAAAATTTAATAAAATTGTGAATTCTGTTTAAAATCCTTTTTTTATAATTAAAGAACACCCAAATAGAATTGATAAGAATACATGTACAGTATTTGTTTAGGATTAAATGTTATTTTGCCATTAAAGCAGATTACCCATAGCTCAAAGCTTTAAATGTTCCATAACCAGGTACAGAACAGGGTGTTGTCATTAAGAGTGTTGGGTAGAAAGGCAGAGTATTTAATTTCATAATAGAACATGATATAAAAAAAAAAAAAAATACACATACACTAATGTGTCTAAAGTTGGTGGACCCTTCCAAATGATAGAGTTCAGGTGTTTACAGGGAAGGATACTAATAATGTTACAGCCTTCATAGACATATGTATACATTTGTGTTCTTCCACCCTCGTAGCAATAGGTTGATGAAAGCTCTTTTCTATTCCATCCTGACTGTGGCCCTGTGCACAAAAAGCCAGGCCCATGAAGATATGGTTTGGTGAGTTTGTCCTTCACAGATTCCCTGATATCAACTGTACTGAACATCGATGAGATGAATTGGAAAGCTTATTGTGAATCAGGTCTTCTTGTCCAGCATCTGTCTCTATACTTGCAAATAGTGATGAGCCGAACACCCCCGGGTTCGGTTCGCACCAGAACCCGCGAACGGACCGAAAGTTCGCACGAACATTAGAACCCTATTAAATACAATAGATGCGAACGTTCGAATTCTAAAGTGCTAATTATAACGACTATTATGCATGTTATTGTCCTAAAAAGGGTTTGGGAACCCAGGTTCTACACCAGGGGACATGTATCAATGCAAAAAGAAGTTTTAAAAACGGCAGTTTTTCGGGAGCAGTCATTTTAATGATGCATTAAGTGAAAAAAAAATCAAATATTCCTTTAAATATCGTACCTGGGGGGTGTCTAAAGTATGCCTGTGAAGTGCCACGTGTTTCCCGTGTTTAGAACTGTCCCTGCACAAAATGACATTTCTAAAGGAAAAAAAAAGCCATTTAAAACTGCTTGCGGCTGTAATGTAATGTCTGGTCCTGGTAATATGGATGAAAATCTTTAAGAAAAATTGCATAACTACCCCATCACATCCCCCCCCCCCCACCCCTACCCCAGCCCATTACCAGCCCCTTTGGGTCTTGTATGGATATTAAGGGGAACCCCGCACACAAAATAAAAAAGGCCCTATATACTCTGAACAGCCGTATACAGGCGGTGCATACAAGACAGGGACTGTAGGTTTGTTCTTATATAGAATCTGTTTGTAATTTTGAACTGGTACATTGTTTAAGTGTAGCTCCAGCCAAAAAATATATTTTTAAGCTTTTTGGAAAACATAGGGAAGGGTTATCACCCCTGTAACATTTTTTTTGCTGTCTGTGCCCCTGTTCAGAACATTTCACCTCACTTTCCGTCCCAATGACAACTGTTTTTGAAATGTGGTGTTTTTATTGAAACAAGGATTGGTGATAAAGCATCAGTAGAGAGGAGACACCTTTCTCCCATATTAATTCTTACAGGAGAGAATTTTCCTTCCTAGGGGTAGATTTCCTCTCACTTCCTGTTGTCTTCTTCCGTTTGCAAGTAGGAGTCGTTTGAAAGTTGGATGTTTGAAAGTAGGGACCTGCCGTATATACTCTGCAGAAATTGGCCCCTTAGGTGTTGGTGTTGGCACAACACTGTAAGCACTCACAGTTACTCTTGGTGGGTGCTGGAACGCCCTGCTGTCAACTATTATATCAGGAATTGTAATTACATATAATTGTTGAACAGTAGTAGGAAAAATTGGGCCTTTGATGGTGGTGCTGGTGCCACAACACTGTAAGGCCTCACAGTTACTCTTGGTGGGCGCAGCAATGGGCCCTGCTGTGAATTATTAGATCAATAATTATAATTGCATGCCCCTGTTGAACAGGGGCTGAAAAATTGGGCCTTAGGCACTGGTGGCACAACACTGCAACCCCTCACAGATACTGTACTTGGAGCACAGCAATGAGCCCTGTTGCAAAGTATTGCATCAAAAATTGTAATTACACGCCCCTGTTAAACAGGGACTGAAAAATTGGGCCTTAGGCACTGGTGGCACAACACTGCAACCCCTCACAGATACTGTACTTGGAGCACAGCAATGAGCCCTGTTGCAAAGTATTGCATCAAAAATTGTAATTACACGCCCCTGTTAAACAGGGGCTGAAAAATTGGGCCTTAGGCACTGGTGGCGGCACCCAGAAACAAAAATGTTCTTCCAAGCTATCATCATCAATCGGATCATTGAGGAGGAGGAGGATAGCCAGTCAACATAACAGCACAGGCACTCAGCATCAGCATCAGTCTTGAAGGGATGTGACATTTTAAAATAAATTAGTCTGTTATATCAGCATCAGGTGTGTGGTAGCTGGTGGTGATCCAAGATTGGTTCATCTTGATGAAAGTCAGTCGATCAACCGAGTCGGTGGACAGGCTCACCCTGTGATCCGTGACAAATCCTCCAGCAGCACTGAATGTGCATTCTGAAAGAACGCTGGATGCAGGACAGGCCAGTAGCTCAATTGCATACTGTGCAAGCTCTGGCCAGTGATCCATCCTCAAGACCCAGTAAGCCAGAGGATTTTCGGTGGGGAAGGTGTCCAAGTCTGACCTTGCCCCTAGGTATTCCTGCACCATGTATATCAGACGCTGGCGATGGTTGCTGGAACCGATCATACTTTGGGGCTGCGGACAAAAGAATTGTCTGAACGCATCGGTCAGACGGCCACCTTCCCCACCGCTCCTTCTTTGACTGACCGAAGCCTCAGCAACTCGTTGTCCAGGACCAGGAGTTTGTAACCTCCCAGTCTCTGGGAACGCGTTGCACAGACCTTTCTGCAAGGCCTCCCGGAGTTGTCTCATCCTCTGCTCCCTCTGCGACGGTAACATAAGGTCCGCAACCTTACCCTTGTACCGTGGATCAAGGAGAGTGGCCAGCCAGTAATGGTCCCTCTCCTTGATCCGAAGAATACGAGGATCCTTCCGCAGACTTTGCAGGATCAGGGAGGCCATGCAGCGTAGGTTAGCTGAGGCATTCAGTCCGGAGTCCTCTGGGTCACTAAGGACGACATGATCCGCAGCCACCTCCTCCCAGCCACGTACAAGTCCACTGGTTTCTTGGGACTGTAAATCATCCCTAAAAGACTGCTGCTGATGATGCTGAGTGCCAGGCTCCACCTCCATGCTGACACAATCCTCCTCCTCCTCCTCCTCCTCTTCCTGTGCGATGGGGGGGACAGAAGGAACACTGTCTGGGTAAAGGGGGCCTTGAGAGGCAAGGAAGTCCTCCTCTTCCTGCCTCTGTTCTGCCTCAAGTGCCCTGTCCATTATTCCACGCAGCGTGTGCTCCAACAGGTGGACAAGAGGTACAGTGTCACTGATGCATGCACTGTCACTGCTCACCATCCTCGTGGCCTCCTCAAATGGTGCCAGGACAGTGCATGCATCCCTGATCATGCCCCACTGGCGTGGTGAAAAAAAACCAAGCTCCCCTGACCCTGTCCTGGTGCCGTAGTCGCACAGGTACTCATTGATGGCCCTCTGCTGCATGTGCAGCCGCTGCAGCATGGCCAACGTTGAGTTCCACCTGGTGGGCATGTCACATATAAGGCGGTTCTTGGGCAGGTTCAACTCCTTTTGCAGCTCAGCCAGGCGAGCACTGGCATTATAAGATCTGCGGAAATGCACACAGACTTTCCTGGCCTGCCTCAGGACATCCTGTAAGCCCGGGTACCTGCCCAAGAAGCGCTGCACCACCAGGTTAAGGACGTGAGCCACACAGGGCACATGGGTCAGTTGTCCCTGTCGGAGGGCGGAGAGGAGGTTGGTGCCATTGTCGCAAACCACCATTCCTGGCTTAAGCTGGCGTGGCGTCAACCACCTCTCGGCCTGCCCCTGCAGAGCAGACAGGACCTCTGCCCCAGTGTGGCTCCTGTCCCCCAAACACACCAGCGCAAGCACGGCATGGCAGAGTGGCCGCAAGTACTGTGTGCTGCCCTTACGCTGGCCACCCAAGGGCATCCTGCCTCGTTGGAGATGTGCCTCCTCCTCATCCTCCTCCTCCTCCTCCTCTCTCCTATTAGGCACCCACGTGGAGTCAGTGACCTCATCATCCCCTCCCTCCTCATCACTGGAGCCAATCTGGCAGTATGCTGCAGCTGCTGGAACATGACTGCCAGATTGGTGTCCTTCTTGAGCATCCCCTCTCTCTGCTCTCACGCTACTGCCTTCCTCTAGCTGGGTATCATCATCAGATCCTTCGAAACGCTGGGCATCCTCCTGGAGCATGTACCCAACACTGTGCTCAAACAGGTCGGGGGACTCCTCAGGAGGAGGACATGGTGGGTCTAGGGAAGGAGTGACTGATGATGACATTGATACCAGGGAAGAGGACGCTTTGGCAGCTGCTTTGCCAGTACCCTGAGCCTGGGTGAGAGAGGATGAGGAGGATATGGAGGGCTTGGTCATCCACTCTACCAAGTCTTCGGCATGATGTGGCTCAACATGTCCAGCTGCTGAAAAGAAGGACAAGCCATGGCCATGTGCTGATGACAATGCACCACGTCCACGACCAGCACTGTTGCCCCCAGACACAGAGCCTGCTTGCCCTCTTTTATTGGCTCCTGACTGTCTGCCTCTCCTTGTTTGCCTTCCAGACATTCTAATGGATGGCCTGCAGGGAGATGGGAAAAACAGCAATAAGGGCTAGCTTCAGGTGTATACTGTGCAGGAGGCTTAGCAACAATGACACTGACACTGTCCCCTGCCTATCCTTCTGTGTCCCTAAACACAAGGATTTGCAATATGCTTCAGCAAGATTGGTTTAGCACAGAATGGTACACTGACACTTTCCCTCACTGAGTGTCCTTCTCTGTCTCTAAACACAAGGATTTGCAATATGCTTCAGCAAGATTGGTTTAGCACAGAATGGTACACTGACACTTTCCCTCACTGAGTGTCCTTCTCTGTCCCTAAACACAAGGATTTGCAATATGCTTCAGCAAGATTGGTTTAGCACAGAATGGTACACTGACACTTTTCCCTCACTGAGTGTCCCTCTCTGTCCCTAAACACAAGGATTTGCAATATGCTTCAGCAACATTGGTTTAGCACAGAATGGTACACTGACACTTTCCCTCACTGAGTGTCCTTCTCTGTCCCTAAACACAAGGATTTGCAATATGCTTCAGCAAGATTGGTTTAGCACAGAATGGTACACTGACACTTTCCCTCACTGAGTGTCCCTCTCTGTCCCTAAACACAAGGATTTGCAATATGCTTCAGCAAGATTGGTTTAGCACAGAACGGTACACTGACACTTTCCCTCACTGAGTGTCCTTCTCTGTCCCTAAACACAAGGATTTGCAATATGCTTCAGCAAGATTGGTTTAGCACAGAATGGTACACTGACACTTTCCCTCACTGAGTGTCCTTCTCTGTCCCTAAACACAAGGATTTGCAATATGCTTCAGCAAGATTGGTTTAGCACAGAATGGTACACTGACACTTTCCCTCACTGAGTGTCCCTCTCTGTCCCTAAACACAAGGATTTGCAATATGCTTCAGCAAGATTGGTTTAGCACAGAATGGTACACTGACACTTTCCCTCACTGAGTGTCCTTCTCTGTCCCTAAACACAAGGATTTGCAATATGCTTCAGCAAGATTGGTTTAGCACAGAATGGTACACTGACACTTTCCCTCACTGAGTGTCCCTCTCTGTCCCTAAACACAAGGATTTGCAATATGCTTCAGCAAGATTGGTTTAGCACAGAATGGTACACTGACACTTTCCCTCACTGAGTGTCCTTCTCTGTCCCTAAACACAAGGATTTGCAATATGCTTCAGCAAGATTGGTTTAGCACAGAATAGTACACTGACACTTTCCCTCACTGTCCTTCTCTGTCCCTACAAACAAGGTTTAGCACAGAATAACACACTGACACTCTCCCTACCTATCCTTCTCTGTCCCTAAACACAAGGAATCCAGGATTAGTAAAGAAAAAAATGACACTGTCCCTGCCTATGCTTCTCTTTCCCTGCTCCGGAACACACTACACAAGGCCGCCGCGCTGACGGCCTTTTATAGTGTGGGGCGTGTACTAAATCCCCTCATCAATAATTGGCCACAGGCATCCTGCCTGTGGCCAATCATTGCTCTCCTCGCTGCCGGCGCTGTGATTGGCCAAGCATGCGGGGTCACAGTGCATGCTTGGCCAATCACAGCGCCTGGATGACACTGCGATGGCATAGTGCATTGTGGGCCGTTCGCGTCACTCGAATTTGGCGCGAACGGCCCAAATCGTTCGTTGTTCGCCGAACGATCGAACAGCCGATGTTCGAGTCGAACGTACGTTCGACTCGAACACCGAGCTCATCCCTACTTGCAAATGCTCTTTTGGCTGACTTGGCACACGTTCCAACAGACACCCTCCAAAATATCTTTTGATCTTACCCAAAAATCTCTGTGTGAGAACCATAGTTCCTTCCATAGATACAGTGCAGAGAATAGTCGTAGCAAGCCTAGGACAGGAAGTGTGTTATTCGCAGGATTACCAGGTGAAAATAAATATAAAAAGACTGTAAACAAGAAAACGAATGTAGCTATCACATCTAAGAACTGGTAAGCTGAAATATATTACATTTTTGTTAATGGGTTTCGATACATTTGAATGGCAATGGTTTTAGAATACGATACCAACAAGCTGAAACAGGTGTGATTTTCATGTGTTCACAAACCTTCAGCTATATAGTATTTTTTATGTTTCAAAAGCTGACCATACACTATAAAATTAGATTTGTACAATGTACAATCTCCTTTGGATCTACTGCATAACTATGTGGGCAAGGATCTGCCAATTTATTTTTATTTTTTTCAACTTCAATGTATTGTTTAGGTGTGCCCTAAACTTACATAGTTTTGGAAAATCTAAATTCTGTACAACCAGATTGTATAATGTATGGCCAGTTTTAGGTCAGTTTATAGACCATTATGCATTCATATGATATGCTCTCCTGAGAGCAGTTGTATCATGTCTGCACATGGTGTGGAAAACTTCAGAGCCTACTTATAAATGTAAGAAAAGATCTGCATTGTATGTATATTTATATATACATGTACGGTATATATATGTGTGTGTACTGTATGTGTGTATATATGTATATATAAGCTTTAAAGTGGATGTAAGCCCTCATATATACACAGCTTTGGCTGATACTCAGAGATTAAAAAAATCTCCCTACATATAGTTTACATGTATATCTGCTGTCTTCAGCTTTCTACATTCTCTATAAAGTGCACATCATGTTAGAATTTTTTCTTCCTGTTTCAGCAGTGGGAGGGGAGTCTGGGCTTACGCTGTGTGACAGCTGATTGGAGGAAAGGCACACACCCCTCCCTCCACATAGGCAGAAGTACGAAGAAACTTGCAGAGCTGTATTATGAATAGACAAGCTCTCTGCATATCTATCTCTGAGCTCCCTCCCCAACAAAAATTTCCAGCTGCTTTTATCTCCGGTGTGGGAGAGCTTGTCAGAAGTTATTATGCTGATAACAGAGGAATGGAGCAGCAGAAAGACACGGGACTTAGGGATTTAGAGATAGATAAGTAAACACTATAGATATACTGTATGTGTCCAGGTAAGATTTCATGAATGGGGTTTACATCCACTTTAAAAGTGAGAATGTGATAGGCAGCCACCTTGGCACGTATCCCTACAATGCAGGGGCCTAACACCCTATCACCACATCCCAGGTATTTAGGGGTTTGGGTGGCTGTAATACTCAGGTGTGCCATTGCTAACATTATTAGACATTGTCGTCAATTGTGAAAGACCGTACACAGGAGATGAGGATGGGAGTAGTGGTAAGTATTGTAGGATGATGTCGACATTGATGTGTGGTTTGAGAATAAATTTTTAGGACAGTTTTATTTCAAGCTGCATAAACATTTGGATCTGCTGAAAATAACCGTTGCCTATGCATTTGCTAGGCTTTTAAATCGCACCTACTTTAAAATGGGGCACTTGTCAAGCACCCTGCCCACTACCATGCCTTAAAGTGGTGTTTCTCAACCTTTTTCAGTCAAGGCACCCTTTAAAATTATCTGGAAGCAACCATTCAAAAATGTAGAAAACTAAACTAATAGTTTTACATAACAAAGCAGCATCCACACATGTAGGACACCCAACATTAGAGGTGATTTGTGTTTACACACAGGGATATTGATAGTACTACAGTATAAGTATTTCTCTTCTCCCTCAGTTTCTCTCTGTCATTCAGCTAATGTTATCCCAGTGCTGACAGAGAGGGGCAGGAAATGGGCAAAGAAGGATGCCTTTAGCCTGGCAGCAGACCCGCACAGTGTCCAATGTTGTAATGCTGCACAATAAAAACCTGTGGCTTAGTTTAAAAAAACAAAGACTTGATCCACCTGTCGACTTGTTGACAATTCTTGGGCAATTTGAGGCAATGTTTAGGCATTTTACCAAGGGATCCCTAAAGAATACAGAAGGCACCCTGGTTGAAAAAGGCTTTCTTACAATTAGTACTGAGAATCAGCTTCAGTCCATACCTCCCAACTTTTTGAGATGGGAATGAGGGACACCTATCAGCAAAAGTATGCAGGCATAGGACACGCCCCTTGCCACGCCCCCTTAAAGGAGAATTGTACAAAAAATAATAGATTGGTAAAAACTCACAAGTGCTTTTTTCACCACTACTATTCCTTTATACTGGCTTTTGGAATTTAGAAATGAAGCAATTTAGAAATCAGTTGAAAGGTTTTGCACTGGAAACACTTTTTGATAGATAAAAAGTGCATTTTATATACATCTATATAGATCAGACCAAAATGAGGGACAAATGAGGAGAAATGAGGAGGAATGAGGGACATAGGGACAGTGCTCCAAATCAGGGACAGTCCCTCGAAATTAGGGACAGTTGGGAGCTATGGCTTCACCCTTCCATGGTTTTCTGCCTTTGGGCTTAAAGTGGTTGTAACCCTAAAAAAACAAAAAAATACCCTGTAAATGTTTTTGTACACAAAAGCCTGCAAATACCTTATCTTTTATTTCTTCTGGCCAGTGTTTTGCTTGCGTCTATCTAGCAAGGTTACTCTGTGGTATAACAAGGAAGCTGAGACTTCTGCAGTGTGTAAATGTGCTTTTACTATACAAGATGCTGTACATACAAAACTATGACAATATTAGGACTACAATACAATACAAGACTGACAGATCTCTATAACAAGCAAAAATACCTAGCAAATGAACAGCCTATGGTCTATAACAGTACAAATACATTTAAAGGTTACCTAACTTCGATTGCGCTATGTTCATGATCTCCATTCCTGGTGACCAGGCATCTTCTTATTATGATGAGTGGCTTCTTCTGATCTTACAGCAACATGATGTGTGTGTGTGTGTGTGTGCAGTATGCCTGCTTTTATGTGTGTCAGGCTGAGTTACCAAACAACAGAAAACATACCTGTTTACTGTAGCTGTATTTCAACAATAGCAATGAATACAACAATGCTATCTACCTATTGTCTACTGAAAACAAAACCTATAATCTAAACTGTGATTTATTTTCAGTTTGAGAGCTGAAAGAAATCTCTAACAAGTAATGTCTTACTTGTTTACTAAATACAACAATGGTATCTAACCCCATTGTATGAAAAAGCATTTGTTTGAGAAATCTACTCAAACCAAAAGACTGACAGGTAATCTCACTATTGTAAAATTGTCCCATGTATCCTATGTCTGATTAATATAATAAAAATCATATTTTTAACAAACGCAACACAGCCAGTCACAGCGGTCACGTGATCTCCCTGGCTGACCTCGGAGGGAAAACTCGGCCTCTCCCTCTGTAGCCCGTAGATAGAGGAGCCGGAGGTCACGTGACTGGCCATAATAGATAAGGTATTTACAGGCATTGTTTTATAAAAAACAATTACACGGTGTAGAAGAGATTAAAAAAATAGAAGAGTTGGCTGTAATTGTTCTTTACGTTTACAACCACTTTAATGTACAACTAAATGCTTAGCTTTTTAAATTAGAAATACATCCTTCTTGATCCACTATTTACTGGACAATTAATGATTTTTAAAAACAATAACACTCACATTTAATTAATTTTACTGGTGCAGCCTCCCCCCGAGCTTCCAGTTGGGAAGCACACACTCCGTAAACAAAGGTCTCCTTCTCACAGAAACGTGTCCCATCATTCCTGCTGCCATTGTCTATGGAATGATAGAACATCAGGTCATTGTTTCTATCCCTCAGGGCTGCCTATAGGTGCCCAGTGCAGGTGATCTGCCAAGCTGGTTCCGCCTATCTGTATGGTTCCGAGCTTGACTGCGCAGGCGCAATCCAAGGCGACGGAAATCTCCGAGCTTTAACAGCTGTTCGGCAGCGCCTGCGCAGTCAAGGGGGGGAAGCATATCGATAGGACGCGCTCGCTCCCGTTGCTTAGATACACACGCCGCTTTCCTCTTCATACAGCAAGGGGCGGCTCAGATGTGATATTGAGCAGTGCGATTTGTTTGTTTATCCACGACGCTCTATCCAGCAAGGGGCTGGATAGAGCATCGTGTATAAACAAACAAATCGCACTGCTCAATATAACATGTGAGCCGCCCATTGCTGTATGAAGAGGAAAGCGGCGTGTGTAATGAAGCATCGGGGGGCGAGCGCGTCCACAGCTGTCGAGCCTATGGTTCCTCCTATCGATCTGATTCCCTCTTGACTGCGCAGGCGCAAGCCAAGCCGACGGAAATCTCAGAGCTTGAACAGCTGTTCGGCAGCGCCTGCGCAGTTGAGCTCGGAACCATATCGTTAGCGGAACTAGGTCGACAAGACACAGGCAGCCCCTGCAAGTATTCTGTGAACGTACATGCAATAGTGGCTCAGGTGGGAGTCTATAAGACCTCCAAGGAGTCATTCTTACAACAGATATCCTGGCCAGCGATCGGAGGACCGAGTAATAAGAGAGGATTAAAACAATTTACATTCAAAAGAAGCAGAACTAAATGTCTTACTATCATGTACCTGGTAGAAGAGCCTGATACAATGAGGGCCTCTGACTCTCCGGGGCACCTCTGACTCTCCAGGGCACCTCTGACTCAGTGCCCCTGAGAGTGTAGAGGAGGCGCAGGAGTGCAGAGTGCCTGTAAGTCATCAGATGGCTTCAGCAAGCAGGCAGGCAGCTGGTGCTGGCAAAAGCAGGCAGAGTAGCAAGGTCAGGCAGGCCGCGTCATACACAGATGGGATGGATCGGGTACAAGGCACAGACAGGAACATGGTCAGGAGACAAACTGGAACCGATCATTGGAACAGGAGCTAAAGGAGCAGACAGAAGTGGAGGCCAGGGGACAAGCTGAGGTCGATGCAGGTGGAGTTCAGAGAATGGTCAAGACAAGCCGGGTAAGCAACTGGAAGCAGGATACAGGATCACAGGTACACAGGAGGCTGAAGACAAAGCAGCAGTGATCCTGAGCACTGGCTAAGTTTAGTCTGTTTGGCACCAGCATCTATCACTGCACGCAAGCTCCGGCATGCACGAGAATGCGGGACTGCTCGTGTGTGGGGGAAAATTTGCGTATGGGCATATTTATTAGCCAGTGCCCAATTCTTTTGAGCATGAAAGGGAATATGTTTTAGCCTGTGCACAGAAGTTCGTCCAGAGGAGTTATCTTGTTTGCTGGCATGTGTATCCTGTACCATCAGCAGTTATGGACCAAAAACAGAGAAAAGACAGCTCTCAATGTCCAGAATGACTGTTTACTGGAGTCCCATATCAGCAAAAAAGTTTTGCTTATATATATATATATATATATATATATATATATATATATATATATATACATACAGTATCTCACAAAAGTGAGTACACCCCTCACAATTTTGAAAATATTTTATTCTATCTTTTCATGTGACAACACTGAAGAGAAAGAAATGACACTTTGCTACAATGTAAAGTAGTGCGTGTACAGCTTGTATAACAGTGTAAATTTGCTGTCCCCTCAAAATAACTTAACACACAGCCATTAATGTCTAAACCGCTGGCGACAAAAGTAAGTACACCCCTACGTGAAAATGTCCAAATTGGGCCCAAAGTATCAACATTTTGAGTGGCCACCATTATTTTCCAGCACTGCCTTAACCCTCTTGGGCATGGAGTTCACCAGAGCTTCACAGGTTGCCACTGGAGTCCTCTTCCACTCCTCCATGATGACATCACGGAGCTGGTGGATGTTAGAGACCTTGCGCTCCTCCACCTTCCATTTGAGGATGCCCCACAGACAGGGCCGGCCCTACCATGGGACCCGATGGGACCATTGTCCCAGGCGGCAGATTCTGAGGGGCGGCACATTGACGCCCATAAATACAGTAATCCCGCCCAATCGGGCTCCGCTACGCCCACCCGCTCCGCTCTTCATCCCACTATGTGGATGGCCCAGCGCCGCTGCTATTAGAAGTATTGGCAGACCATTCGCTGCCATAACCACACAGCTGGCCGCCCGCCCATCCTCTCCACGGCTCCCCCCCCCATGCTGCTGACGAGAAAGTCAGCTGACGAACAACAGCGTAAAGGGGGAGGAGCTTTCGGCTGAGCAGAGACCCCATGATGGAAGAGGGATCGCTATAGGCGCGGCGAACACTGAGAGAAAGTAAGTGTCACTAATCCTATCTCCACCACCCCTGCCTGTTTCTAACCTCCCCTACCACCCCTGCCTGTGTCTAACCCCCCCTACCACCCCTGCCTGTGTCTAATCCCCCTACCACCCCTGCCTGTGTCTAACCCCCCCTACCACCCCTGCCTGTGTCTAATCCCCCCCTACCACCCCTGCCTGTGTCTAACCCCCCCTACCACCCCTGCCTGTGTCTAACCCCCCCTACCACCCCTGCCTGTGTCTAATCCCCCCCTACCACCCCTGCCTGTGTCTAATCCCCCTACCACCCCTGCCTGTGTCTAACCCCCCCTACCACCCCTGCCTGTGTCTAACCCCCCCTACCACCCCTGCCTGTGTCTAACCCCCCCCTACCACCCCTGCCTGTGTCTAACCCCCCCTACCACCCCTGCCTGTGTCTAATCCCCCTACCACCCCTGCCTGTGTCTAACCCCCCCTACCACCCCTGCCTGTGTCTGATCCCCCCTACCACCCCTGCCTGTGTCTAACCCCCCCTACCACCCCTGCCTGTGTCTAATCCCCCTACCACCCCTGCCTGTGTCTAACCCCCCCACCACCCCTGCCTGTGTCTAATCCCCCCCTACCACCCCTGCCTGTGTCTAATCCCCCCTACCACCCCTGCCTGTGTCTAACCCCCCCTACCACCCCTGCCTGTGTCTAAACCCCCTACCACCCCTGTCAGTATCTAAACTCCCTACCACCCCTGCCTGTGTCTAACCTCCCCTACCACCCCTGCTTGTGTCTAATCCCCCCTACCACCCCTACCTGTGCCTAACCTCCCCTACCCCCCCTGCCTGTGTCTAATCTCCTCTACCACCCCTGCCTGTGTCTAACCCCCCTGCCTGTGTCTAACCTCCCCTCCCCCCTCACCACAACCGCCGCTGCCTCTGTCTGAACCCCACCACCACTATTACGTGGAAATCTGACTTCCTAATAAATGTAATTTTGTTTTTTATTGTCATAATATAAAATAATAAATGTGGGGGCCTTTTGGTGGGCGTGATTATTATTATTTAATTTTTTGGGGGGGGGCGGTAGGGAGGAGAGGGGCAGCATTTTGATCCTGGGCCCAGGCAGCACAATGTCTTGGGCTGGCCCTGCCCACAGATGACATACTTGGTCAGTCCATCACCTTTACATTTAGCAAGTTAGTGGTCGTCTTGGAGGTGTGTTTGGGGCTGTTATGTTGGAATACTGCCCTGCAGCCCAGTCTCCGAAGGGAGGGGATCATGCTCTGCTTCAGTATGTCACAGTACATGTTGGCATTCATGGTTCCCTCAATGAACTGCAGCTCCCCAGTGCCGGCAGCACTCATGCAGCCCCAGACCATGACACTCCCTCCACCATGCTTGACTGTAGGCAAGACACACTTGTCTTTGTACTCCTCACCTGGTTGTCGCCACACACGCTTGACACTATCTGAACCAAATAAGTTTATCTTGGTCTCATCAGACCACAGGACATGGTTCAAGTAATCCATGTCCTTAGTCTGCTTGTCTTCAGCAAACTGTTTGCAGGCTTTCTTGTGCATCATCTTTAGAAGAGGCTTTCTTCTGGGACGACAGCCATGCAGACCAATTTGATGCAGTATGAGGCGTATGGTCTGAGCACTGACAGGCTGACCCCCCCCCCCACCCCTTTAACCTCTGCTGCAATGTCGGCAGCACTCATACGCAGTAGTGTATTTAGGTTTTGTGCTGCCCAAGGCCTGACTAAACTTGTGCACCCCCTAATTTAAATATGACCCACCCCTTCCTGTCAAGGCCACACCCCTGTCTGTTTAAGACTTGCCCTGAAATTTTCGAGTGGGGACACTAGTTCTGAGGGCCTGGGGGGGGGGGGCAATGGATTCCCTTAATTTGCATAGATTTCCTCTCACTTCCTGTCTGGCTATGGGGCAGGAAGCGAAGGGAAATCTCTGCAAGGGGACAGGGATGGTAAAAAATAAACTGACAGGGGCTATAACCCTCCTTTACTCTATCCAAAATGGAAAAAAAAGTGTTGTCTATAGTTCTTCTTTAAGCACAAATTTCTGATAATTTTATGGAGAGGACTAAGAAGATATAACCATGCCAATGGTGCAGTACAAAACATATAGGACAGTGATGAAGGTTTGTTGTCCAGGATGATAGGACAGTCAAAATAACAAGCAGCCCCCCCCCCCTCCACAGTTGAAGAATGCCGGCTGCCCGCATACTGGAAGCAGTGTGGCCGCTTTATGGGGGCGCTAGACTAATTTGCCTCTCAGCCCAGTCCGCCCCATAAGACTGGCACAGTGTAGCGCAAGCCGGCGGAGGCTCTTTCCGTGCTCCCCCCCTGCAAAGTGCTGCCTTAGGCCTGGGCCTTGTTGGCCTAGGCCAGGATACAGCGTTGCTCATACGTCTATTTCCCAAAGACAACCTCTGGATATGACGCTGAGCATGTGCACTCAACTTCTTTGGTCGACCATGGTGAGACCTGTTCTGAGTGGAACCTGTCCTGTTAAACCGCTTTATGGTCTTGGCCACTGTGCTGCAGCTCAGTCTCAGGGTCTTGGCAATCTTCTTATAGCATAGGCCATCTTTATGTAGAGCAACAATTCTTTTTTTTAGATCCTCAGAGAGTTCTTTGCCATGTGGTGCCATGCTGAACATGTGACCAGTGACTAGTATGAGACAGTGAGAGCGATAAAACCAAATTGAACGCACCTGCTCCCCATTCACACCTGAGAACTTGTATCACATGACACCGGGGAGGGAAAATGACTAATTGGGCCCAATTTGGACATTTTCACTTAGGGGTGTACTCACTTTTGTTGCCAGCGGTTTAGACATTAATGGCCGTGTGTTGAGTTATTTTGAGGGGACAACAAATTTAGTTATACAAGCTGTACACTTACTACTTTACAGTGTAGCAAAGGGGGTTATTTACGAAAGGCAAATCCACTTTGCACTACAAGTGCAAACTACAAGTGCAAACTGCACTTGAAATTGCTCTGAAAGTGCACTTGGAAGTGCAGTCGCTGTAAAGGGGTAGAACTGAAATGAGGGGAAGCTCTGCTGATTTTATCATCCAATCATGTGCAAGCTAAAATGTTCTTTTTTATTTTCCTTGCCTGTCCCCCTCGGATCTACAGCGACTGCACTTCCAAGTGCGCTTTGCACTTGTAGTTTGCACTAGGGGTGCTGAAATTAATCGTTGCATCGGTGCATCGCGATTCGGGTGTCCCCGATGCGATTCCGATGCATGCAACTGGGAAAATCGATTACCGGGATGATGTCATCCTGGTACCGTTTTTAGAGCGGGCGGTCGGCTTTCCAGTGATTACAACCGATGCGGCTAAAAGCCGCTCAGTTGTTACCCCGGAGGAGCGGGAGGGGACATCCCGCTGCCTTTCATCCCACCGGGAGACCCGATCCGCAAGCCGCTACTTCCAGCGGCTAGAGACAGACTGAAACGAAGCGCCGGCTTCGTTCCAGTCTGTATGTAAACACGGAAGCGACGTCACAACGTCACTTCTGCTTTACTCGGCTGCCAATGGCCCAAGTTTTAAAAAAGAATATACAGTATTCAGAATCGCCGTTTTTCGCGATCTGAATACTTTGAAGTGCAAAGGAGGGATTTGGGGTCTTTTAGACTCCCGATCCCTCCATAAAGAGTACCTGTCACCATCTATTACTGTCACAAGGGATGTTTACATTCCTTGTGACAGCAATAAAAGTGATCAAACATTTTTTTTTTGTTTGTTTAACACAATGTAAAAAAAAAAAAAAAATAGAAAAAATTCTTTTTTTTTAAAGCGCCCCTGTCCCCGCGAGCTCGCGCAGCAAAGAAAACACATACTCATGCCGCGCCCGCATATGTAAACGGTGTTCAAATCACACATGTGAGGTATCGCCGCGATCGTCAGAGCGAGAGAAATTATTCTAGCACTAGACCTCTTCTGTAACTCTAACCTGGTAAACGTTATTTTTTTTTAAAGCGTCGCCTATGGAGATTTATAGGTACCGTAGTTTGTCGCCATTCCACAAGTGTGCGCAGAAAGACACTCACCTGTCCCACAATCCAGCGACGTGGCCACCCGAACCCTCCATTCTCTCCCCCGCCTGTCCACGGCGCTGGCAATACTACTGTAGGCATCCGGTTGTGACAGCTTGCAGCTTCACAGCCGGGTGCGCATGTCTCACTGCGCTGTCCTGCATAGCCGGGCAATCTTCTGGGACCTGTGATGTGTCCCAGAAGATCACAGGGAGGAAGGGACACCTAGGCGGCCCAAGCGGAAATGGGAGCTTGTCGGTAATCGTGATGCATCGTGATGCATCGCGGAATCAAATCAAAACGCTTATCAGATAATCGAATCGTGAGACCAGTGAAGATGCGCACCCCTAGTTTGCACTTGTAGTGCAAAGTGGATTTGCCATTCGTAAACAACCCCCAAAGTGTAATTTCTTCAGTGTTGTCACATGAAAAGATATAATAAAATATTTACAAAATGTGAGGGGTGTACTCACTTTTGTGAGATACTATATATGACTTCAGTAAACCGTCATTCTGGAACATTGTTGCAGTGTTGATTATTCTCTACGTTTTGGGTTTGTGTGGTGTCACCCTTTAAAAAGGGTTACATAAGATCAGTGCAATGTGGTTAGATGCATTACAGATTATGATTCCAGGCGGTGAATGTTGTTTGATCATCTTTTAATAAAGTGAATATACTGACATTGGTGGTCTCAATGTTTAAGCTCTTGATGGGGTGAAACGCTTTGGAGGCAGGACAGGCAAGACTATATGCTGTGAATCCTTTATTTATTATATCAAACCTGTTTCTTAAGCCCCGTACACACGGTCAGACTTTTGTCCAACAAACTTCGTTTTAAGCAAGTTGGACCAACAATCCGACCGTGTGTACGCTCCATCGGACAAACTTTTTTTCGTTTGGTTTCGTTTTCATCGGACAAAAGTTGGGTCTGCAAACGGACAAACTTTTGCCCAACAAAAGTCCGATGGAGCAAAGTCCTACCGTGTGTACAGAAAACCATAGGACTTTTGTCCGATGGACAAAACAACTAATGTTAAAATCAACCAACAATAGCAGAAGTTGACCAAAGGGTGGCGGTAAAGAGCAGAAAAGAGCAGAAAAACCATGTGATGTTGCAAAAAGTTTTGGGAAAGTTTGCAGAAAAGTCCAGTGGTGTGTATGCTATGCGTGTGCCCGGCCAACTCCGTTCGGACAAAAATCTACGGAAAAGTCAGATGGAAGTCCGACCGTGTGTACGAGGCTTTAGTTGGTGACTGCATCAGTGTGCAGCTGCTCATTTTCACTTGACAATTGGTGTGAGATGACTTTGATCATAAATCGTGCACTATACACAGAGCTCAGGGAAGAACAGACCCTGTTGATATACAGCAAACTTCATGGAATCATCTGGTGTGAATGAACCTCCATGAGATGTTTCAGTTCTTGTGTCTATATTAGTTAGGATGAAGTCTGTAATGAAAAGTTTAATTAAGAGGGAATTAAAGGAAATGATGATTTTGATATAATTGGAATGTTTATTTTCAGGACAGGTATTGGATATTTTACATACATGTTTACCATTCCTTTCATTTAATGAGTGCGGCAGAGTTTTGTAGTCTTGCCAGGGATAAGGGATGTATTATGGGATTAGTTGTAAGAGGCTTAATATGACACCTTTTCTGCTGCTATCAGCTCTACTGTCCTTAGAAGCCATCAAGGAAACACAAAACAAAAAGACATAAAAGCATACTGTCACCTGGGCCAATACTATCAGTGTTATATTGATGATCACTGAACAACTACTAGGATGACAGTCTCATAGACATGCATGAAGTAACTATTTCTGGATATCATGCATAAGTTTTCTGCTTAATTTTCTGCTTAAAATATATTATCAAAATTTTCAGTTCTATTATCCGCTTGCCGACCACGCCACGCACATATACGTTGGCAGAATGGCATTGCTGCGCAAAGCAACGTATATATACGTTGCTTTGAATTTTGCGCTGTGCGGGCGCGAGCTCCGTGACCGTGCACGTAGGACTCGCGGGCTCAATGTCCGCCGGTGTCCTGCGATCGTGTCATGGAGCTGCAGAACGGGGGGGATGCCTGTGTAAACAAGGCATCTACCTATTCTGCCTAGTGACAGGACACTGATCGTCTGCTCCCTGTCATCGGGAGCAGTGATCAATGTCATGTCACAGGTAGCCTAGCCCCCACACAGTTAGAATCACTCCCTAGGACACACTTAACCCCTTCCTTGCCCCTTACTGGTTAACCCCTTCCCTGCCAGTGTCATTTACACAGTAATCAGTACATTTTTATAGCACTGATCGCTGTATAAATGACAATGGTCCCAAAATAGCATCAAAAGTGTCCGATGTGTCCGCCATAATGTCGCAGTCACGATAAAAATCGCTGATCGCCGCCATTACTAGTAAAAAAAAAAAAATAATAAAAATGCCATAAAACTATCTCCTATTTTGTAGACGCTATAACTTTTGCGCAAACCAATCAATAAACGCTTAAAAATATGTAGAAGAATATGTATCAGCCTAAACTGAGGAAAAAGTTTTATTTTTTTTTTATATACTTTTTAAGGGTTTTTATTATAGCAAAAAGTAAAAAATATTGCTTTTTTTTCAAAATTGTCGCTTTATTTTTATTTATAGTGCAAAAAATCAAAACCGCAGAGGTGATCAAATACCACCAAAAGAAAGCTCTATTTGTGGGAAAAAAAGGACGTCAATTTTGTTTGGGAGACACGTCGCACGACCGCGCAAGTTAAAGCGACGCAGTACCAAATCACAAAAAAATTGCCCGGTCATTTGGCAGCCAAATCCTCCGGGGCTGAAGTGGTTAATAAATTATAGGGCTTTATTTACAAACATATTGGCACCTCAAAGCTGAACCCCAAGTACAGAAATGAATTCAACTCTGTATTTAGTAATACATTATTAACCACTTAACGACCGCCCACCGCCGATTTACGTCGGCAGAATGGCACGGACAGGCAGAATCACGTAGATCTACGTGATCGCCTTTGTGCAGTTGGGGGGTCCATCCGGACCCCCCTTCACTGCAGTGAGCGGCCGTTAAGTGTTTGGGAGCGATCAGGCATGAGGGGGCGGCCGCTCGATTCCGCCCCCCCCCCTCGCGATCGCTCCCGGCCAATGAAAATGCTTCCTCCGCCATGTGATGTAAACAAGGCTGGAGGAAGTGATGTCATCTCCCTCGCTGCGGTCTTTTCGTTCCCGGCGCCGAGCAGAGAAGAAGCAGGTTAGTGCTCCAACAGTCCACTGACACGTAGGTACACATAGGCACACAAATCACCCCCCAGTCACCCCCAGATCACCCCCCAGGTCACCCCAAAGCCCCCAATCACAGTGTCACTGAGTGCAGTGATCATTTATTTTACTGATCACTGCATTTAGTGTCATCTGTGATTGTAAAAAGTTGCAGGGCAGTTAGGATTAGGCCCCTTTAGGTCCAGGGTAGCCCCCTAACCCCCCCCTAATAAAGGTTTAACCCCTTGATCACCCCCCCAAGTAACCCTTTCACCCCCTAACTTCAGCGTCACTAAGCGATTGTTTTTCCGATCGCTGTATTCGTGTCGCTGGTGTTTTAGATAGGCAGTTATTTTTTTTTAGGTTCGCCGCAGGTTTTTATTAGTGTCAGGTACCCCCATATATTATTTTAACCCCCTGATTGCCCCTAGAGTTAACCCTTTCACCAGTGATCGCCGTATAAGCGTCACTGGTGTCACTGGTTAGCCAGTAAGTTATCTAGTTATTTAGGTAACCCGTCAGGTTTTTATATAGCGTCGGGTACCCCCATATTTAACCTAATAAAGGTTTTAACCCCCTGATTGCCCCTAGTTAACCCTTTCACCAGTGATCACCATATAAAGGTTACAGGTGACGCTGGTTGATTAGTTTGCTTTTTATAGCATCAGGGCACCCGCCGTATATAACCCAATAAATGTTTAACCCCCCTGATCGCCCGGCGGGTGAGATCAATTAGGTTTTAGCGCCAGAGAGGGTCTGCGTCGCCCCAGGCAGTGTTAGGTTAGTTCCAGTAACGCTAACACCCACGCGCAAAGCATACACCCCCCTTAGTGGTATAGTATCTGATCAGATCTATACTAGCATCCCCAGCGGTTTAGGGTTCCCAAAAACGCAGTGTTAGCGGGATCAGCCCAGATACCTGCTAGCGCCTGCGTTTAGCCCCTCCGCCCAGCCCAGCCCAGCCCACCCAAGTGCAGTATCGATCGATCACTGTCACTTACCAAACACAACACACATAACTGCAGCGTTCGCAGAGACAGGCCTGATCCCTGCGATCGCTAACAGTTTTTTTGTAGCGTTTGATATATTTGCTGACGACAGTCAGGTGCTTTTTTTCCTGTGAATCTTACTAGTGTACCCCTAAATTTAGAGCCCAAAATGGCAAGACGAAGGTACACTAGTAAAGAGGCCTACGAGATTCTGAGCATGACAGATAGTGAAGAGGAGGTCACGTATCTGTCAGATTCAGGCTCAGAATATCTTCCCGTAGAAGACAGTGACGTCAGCGGCCCCACGTCAGATAGCTCTGACGACGAAGTTGAGGTCCCTGCTAAGGTCAGGTGTACCCGATCCCGATCTTCTGAGGTTGTTGAGGAGCAAGAACCGCAGGTCTCTCGTATCATGGAGCAGAGTAGTACTAGCGCCGCTATTCCTTCTGGTGAACTGGCAAGCACCAGCGGCCTAGTACAGCCTGGACGTACATCCAGCACTGCAGTAACACTTGGTGACGTGGCGATTCCCATAAGTGCAGTTCAAGCTGGCGAGGTGGCAAGCACAAGTAGTGTCCCGCTGCCACCAAGAAGACAAAGGCAGGCCCGTCGTGCCCATACTGCCCTTCCTGCAGAATTCGCCTATCCTGATTGGGTCCCCACCACTTCTGCAGAACCCGTACTTCCCCCATTCACTGCCCAACCCGGTATTCAGGTGGAAACAGCTGATTTTATTCCAATTGATTTTTATTCGCTGTTTTTCACGGAAGATCTCTATAGATCTATTGTGGACCAGAGTAATTATATGCTGGTCAATTTATCGCCGCTAACCCCCAGTTGCCTAAAATTGCCAGAAATTGGAAACCAATTACGGTTTACGAATTTAAGACCTTTCTGGGCCTTTCCCTCAACATGGGCACACATAAATTTCCGTCATTGCGTGCTTATTGGTCCACGCACCCAATTGACCACATGCCCGTGTTCTCTGCCTCCATGTCCAGGGCACGATACGAGCAGATTTTGCGGTTCATGCACTTCAACGACAATGAACTTTGTCGTCCACGTGGGGACCCTGAATACGACCGGCTCTATAAAATTCGGCCCCTCATAAACCACTTCAACGAACGTTTTGCAGCCTTGTTTACTCCCGATCAAGTTGTCTGCGTTGATGAGTCCCTGATTAAATTTTCTGGCCGCTTGTCTTTCAAGCAGTACCTTCCCAGCAAGCGTGCCAGATACGGGGTCAAGCTCTACAAGTTCTGTGACAGGGCAACAGGCTATGTAGTGAACTTTACGGTTTATGAGGGAAAAGACAGTCAGATTGAGTCGGTCAACTGCCCGGATTACATAGGGAGCGCTGGCAAGATAGTGTGGAACTTGGTGTCACCCTTATTCGGAAAGGGGTACCACTTGTATGTGGACAATTATTACACGAGCGTGCCACTGTTTAGTCACTTGTTTGATCATAAGATTGGAGCATGTGGCACCGTGCGACCTAATCGCCGGGGCTTTCCCCAGCGGCTTGTAGATGCCCGTCTTAGGCTGGGGGAGAGAGCCTGCTTGAAGTGTAATAACTTGCTCGCTATGAAGTGGAGGGACAATAAGAATGTTTTCCTTCTTACCTCCCTTCATGCAGACACGACAGTCCAAATTCGTACGGCGACTGGTGTTGTGGAGAAACCCCTCTGTGTCCACGAATATAACCAAAATATGGGAGGGGTGGACCTCAACGACCAGTTGATGGCGCCGTATCTAATTGACCGTAAGGCGAGACGCTGGTACAAAAAAGTGTCTCTATCATTATTCCAATTGGCTTTGCTGAACGCTCATGTGCTATACAGAGCTTCAGGCGGGACGTTATCTCTTCTAAAATTCCAGAATGAGATAGTCACAGAACTCCTGTATCCAGGCGGTTCTGCACCTCACCATCCCCAACCAAATGCAGTAAGCCGGCTGCATGAGAGGCATTATTCGTATGTCCTCCCGAGTACCCCTACCCAAAGCCACCCCCAAAAAAGATGTTGTGTCTGTAGCAAGCGCGGATTTAGGTGTGACACCCGTAGTTTTTGTCCACTCTGTCCTGACAAGCCTGGTCTTTGCCAAGGTGAATGTTTTGAACGCTACCACTCAAAAGTGAAGTTTTAGCGTAGGGTACAGCATTTCACAGACTAGGACACACTTACACAGGGTCTCCCAAGATGCCATTACATTTTGAGAGACCCGAACCATTACAGTTGTAAAGTTACAAAAAAAAGTGTAAAAAAGAAAAAAAAATACGTAAAAAGCAAAACACAAAAAAAATATAAAATAAAAAAACCAAAAATAGTTGTCGTTTTATTGTTCTCTCTCTCTCTATTTTCTCTCTATTGTTCTGCTCTTTTTTACTGTATTCTATTCTGCAATGTTTTATCATGCTTGCTTTTCAGGTATGTAATTTTTTGTTTTCAGGTGCGCCATTCAACTGCAGCGCGGAATTATTTATCTTGACAGCAACAGCGTTTGCTCCCACGATACATAAAGCCGTGACTCCAGTGCTGTAGGAGGTGATTTCACCACCACAGTTAAAAAAAAGAGCATATATGCCGAAGCATGGGGGCAGCAGGGGCGGAGGAGCGATTTTGCTCCTAATGCCGCGTACATACGGTCGAAATTCCGACGGAGGCCTGCCCGTGGAAAATTCCGACCGTGTGTACGCGGCATAACTTTTTTGCGGGAGGATGCCCCCATGCTTCGGCATATATATATTTTAGGCACAGGTTGCGTTAAAACATTTTTTTATTTTTTACTAGGTTTTGTTTTGGTATTTGCTTTGCAGGTATGGCATGGTAAGGTCTTACTGTTGTACTGTAATGTTACTTTGTTTTAATGTTAACCACCATTTGCTTAGCAGGTACGCCATTCAGTTGCAGCGCGGATCTATTTATCTTGACAGCAACAGCGTTTGCTCCCACGATACATAAAGCCGTGACTCCAACACTGTAGGAGGTGATTTCACCACCACAGTTAAAAAAAAAAGCATATATGCCGAAGCATGGGGGCAGCAGGGGCGGAGGAGCGATTTTGCTCCTAATGCCGCGTACATACGGTCGAAATTCCGACGGAGGCCTGCCCGTGGAAAATTCCGACCGTGTGTACGCGGCATAACTTTTTTGCGGGAGGATGCCCCCATGCTTCGGCATATATATATTTTAGGCACAGGTTGCGTTAAAACATTTTTTTATTTTTTACTAGGTTTTGTTTTGGTATTTGCTTTGCAGGTATGGCATGGTAAGGTCTTACTGTTGTACTGTAATGTTACTTTGTTTTAATGTTAACCACCATTTGCTTAGCAGGTACGCCATTCAGTTGCAGCGCGGATCTATTTATCTTGACAGCAACAGCGTTTGCTCCCACGATACATAAAGCCGTGACTCCAACGCTGTAGGAGGTGATTTCACCACCACAGTTAAAAAAAAGAGCATATATGCCGAAGCATGGGGGCAGCAGGGGCGGAGGAGCGATTTTGCTCCTAATGCCGCGTATATACGGTCGAAATTCCAACGGAGGCTTGCCCGTGGAAAAGTCCGACCGTGTGTACGCGGCATAACCTTTTATGCCGCGTACATACGGTCGAAATTCCGACGAAGGCTTGACCGTGTGTACGCGGCATAACTTTTTTGCGGGAGGATGCCCCCATGCTTCGGCATATATGCCCATCATTAGAAGTGGGTGGATGAAGGGAGGTATTCTAATGGTGGGCATACCCACCAATCAATCTCTTTTTTTCGTTCAGCCAATAGGCTGTATGAAAAAAAAGATTACAATACATGTCCAACAAGGACCAGCAACGTACTGGTATGTTGCTGGATTTTGAATGTTTATACCAGAATGATGCCTGCGGGTTTAGGTATCATCTTGGTATCATTCTTTTCAGCCAGCGGCCGGCTTTCATGTAAAAGCAATTCTAGCAGATAATTAGCCTCTAGACTGCTTTTACAAGCAGTGGGAGGGAATGTCCCCCCCGGATATAAAAAGCGCCATTGGGAAATTGGGAAAGCATTTTATCACACCGATCTTGGTGTGGTCAGATGCTTTGAGGGCAGAGGAAAGATCTAGGGTCTAACCCCCCAATTTTTTTCAAAAAAAGAGTACCTGTCACTACCTATTGCTATCATAGGGGATATTTACATTCCCTGAGATAACGATAAAAATGGTAAAAAAATAAAATATGGAAGGCACAGTTTAAAAATAAAATAAAAAAGCCAAATAAATAATAAAAAAAAAAAAAAAAAAAAAAAAGCACCGCTGTCCCCCCCTGCTCTTGCGCAAAGGCGAACGCAAGCGTCGGTCTAGCGTCATATGTAAACAGCAATTGCATCATGCATGTGAGGTATCACCGCGAAGGTCAGATCGAGGGCAGTAATTTTAGCAGTAGACCTCCTCTGTAAATCTAACGTGGTAACCTGTAAAGGCTTTTAAATGCTTTTAAAAATGAATGTAGTTTGTCGCCGCTGCGCGTTTGTGCGCAATTTTAAAGCATGTCGTGTTTGGTATCCATGTACTCGGCCTATGATCATCTTTTTTATTTCATCAAACATTTGGGCAATATAGTGTTTTTTAGTGCATTAAAAATAAAAAAAGTGTGTTTTTCCCCCAAAAAATGCGTTTGAAAAATCGCTGCGCAAATACTGTGTGGAAAAAAAAATGCAACACCCACTATTTTAATCTGTAGGGCCTTTGCTTTAAAAAAATATATAATGTTTGGGGGTTCAACATAATTTTCTTGCAAAAAAAAATTTTTTTTCATGTAAACAAAAAGTGTCAGAAAGGGCTTTGTCTTCAAGTGGTTAGAAGAGTGGATGATGTGTGACATAAGCTTCCTAATGTTGTGCATAAAATGCCAGGACAGTTCAAAACCCCCCCAAATGACCCCATTTTGTAAAGTAGACACCTCAAGCTATTTGCTGAGAGGCATGTTGAGCCCATTGAATATTTTTTTTTTTTGTCCCAAGTGATTGAATAATGACCAAAAAAAAAAAAAATGTACAAAAAGTTGTCACTAAATTATATATTGCTCAAACATGCCATGGGCATATGTGGAATTACACCCCAAAATACATTCTGTTGCTTCTCCTGAGTACGGGGATACCACATGTGTGGGACTTTTTGGGAGCCTAGTCGCGTACGGGACCCCAAAAACCAAGCACCGCCTTCAGGATTTCTATGGGTGTAAATTTTTGATTTCACTCCTCACTGCCTATCACAGTTTCGGAGGCCATGGAATGCCCAGATGGCACAAAACCCCCCCAAATGACCCTATTTTGGAAAGTAGACACCCCAAGCTATTTGCTGAGAGGTATGTTGAGTATTTTGCAGATCTCGCTTTTTGTCACAAAGTTTTGAAAATGTAAAAAAAGAAAAAAAAAAAGAAAAAAAAATGTCTTTCTTAATTTTCAAAAACAAATGAGAGCTGTAAAATACTTACCATGCCTCTCAGCAAATAGCTTGGGGTGTCTACTTTCCAAAATGGGGTCATTTGTGGGGGTTTTGGGCTATTTTGACATTTTATGGCCTTCAAAACTGTGATAGGTAGTGAGGAGTGAAATCAAAAATTTATGCCCTTAGAAACCTTGAAGGCGGTGCTTGGTTTTTGGGGTCCCGTACGCGGCTAGGCTCCCAAAAAGTCCCACACATGTGGTATCCCCGTACTCAGGAGAAGCAGCAGAATGTATTTTGGGGTGTAATTTCACATATAACCATGGCATGTGTGAGCAATATATCATTTAGTGACAACTTTTTGTACATTTTTTTTTTCTTTTTGTCATTATTCAATCATTTGGGACAAAAAAAAAATATTCAATGGGCTCAACATGCCTCTCAGCAAATAGCTTGGGTTGTCTACTTTCCAAAATGGGGTCATTTGGGGGGGTTTGTGCCATCTTGGCATTTTATGGCCTTCAAAACTGTGATAGGTAGTGAGGAGCGAAATCAAAAATTTATGCCCTTAGAAACCTTGAAGGCGGTGCTTGGTTTTTGGGGTCCCGTACGCGGCTAGGCTCCCAAAAAGTCCCACACATGTGGTATCCCCGTACTCAGGAGAAGCAGCAGAATGTATTTTGGGGTGTAATTTCACATATGCCCATGGCATGTGTGAGCAATATATCATTTAGTGACAACTTTGTGCAAAAAAAAAAAAGTTTGTCATATTCCCGCAACCTGTGGCAAAATATAAAATATTCCATGGACTCAACATGCCTCTCAGCAAATAGCTTGGGGTGTCTACTTTCCAAAATGGGGTAATTTGGGGGGGTTTTGTGCTATTTTGGCATTTTATGGCCTTCAAAACTGTGATAGGTAGTGAGGAGTGAAATCAAAAATTTATGCCCTTAGAAACCTTGAAGGCGGTGCTTGGTTTTTGGGGTCCCGTACGCGGCTAGGCTCCCAAAAAGTCCCACACATGTGGTATCCCCGTACTCAGGAGAAGCAGCAGAATGTATTTTGGGGTGTAATTTCACATATAACCATGGCATGTGTGAGCAATATATCATTTAGTGACAACTTTTTGTACATTTTTTTTTTCTTTTTGTCATTATTCAATCATTTGGGACAAAAAAAAATATTCAATGGGCTCAACATGCCTCTCAGCAAATAGCTTGGGTTGTCTACTTTCCAAAATGGGGTCATTTGGGGGGGTTTTGTGCCATCTTGGCATTTTATGGCCTTCAAAACTGTGATAGGTAGTGAGGAGCGAAATCAAAAATTTATGCCCTTAGAAACCTTGAAGGCGGTGCTTGGTTTTTGGGGTCCCGTACGCGGCTAGGCTCCCAAAAAGTCCCACACATGTGGTATCCCCGTACTCAGGAGAAGCAGCAGAATGTATTTTGGGGTGTAATTTCACATATGCCCATGGCATGTGTGAGCAATATATCATTTAGTGACAACTTTGTGCAAAAAAAAAAAAGTTTGTCATATTCCCGCAACCTGTGGCAAAATATAAAATATTCCATGGACTCAACATGCCTCTCAGCAAATAGCTTGGGGTGTCTACTTTCCAAAATGGGGTAATTTGGGGGGGTTTTGTGCTATTTTGGCATTTTATGGCCTTCGAAACTGTGATAGGTAGTGAGGAGTGAAATCAAAAATTTACGCCCTTAGAAATCCTGAAGGCGGTGCTTGGTTTTTGGGGCCCTGTACGCGGCTAGGCTCCCAAAAAGTCCCACACATGTGGTATCCCCCGTACTCAGGAAAAGCAGCAGAATGTATTTTGGGGTGCAATTCCACATATAACCATGGCATGTGTGAGCAATATATCATTTAGTGACAACTTTTTGTACATTTTTTTTTTCTTTTTGTCATTATTCAATCATTTGGGACAAAAAAAAAATATTCAATGGGGTCAACATGCCTCTCAGCAAATAGCTTGGGGTGTCTACTTTCCAAAATGGGGTCATTTGGGGGGGTTTTGTGCCATCTTGGCATTTTATGGCCTTCAAAACTGTGATAGGTAGTGAGGAGTGAAATCAAAAATTTATGCCCTTAGAAACCTTGAAGGCGGTGCTTGGTTTTTGGGGTCCCGTACGCGGCTAGGCTCCCAAAAAGTCCCACACATGTGGTATCCCCGTACTCAGGAGAAGCAGCAGAATGTATTTTGGGGTGTAATTTCACATATGCCCATGGCATGTGTGAGCAATATATCATTTAGTGACAACTTTGTGCAAAAAAAAAAAGGTTTGTCATATTCCCGCAACTTGTGGCAAAATATAAAATATTCCATGGACTGAACATGCCTCTCAGTAAATAGCTTGGGGTGTCTACTTTCCAAAATGGGGTCATTTGGGGGGGGGTTTGTGCTATTTTGACATTTTATGGCCTTCGAAACTGTGATAGGTAGTGAGGAGTGAAATCAAAAATTTGCGCCCTTAGAAATCCTGAAGGCGGTGCTTGGTTTCCGGGGTCCCGTACGTGGCTAGGCTCCTAAAAAGTCCCACACATGTGGTATCCCCGTACTCAGGAGAAGCAGCAGAATGTATTTTGGGGTGCAATTCCACATATAACCATGGCATGTGTGAGCAATATATCATTTAGTGACTACTGTTTGTATTTTTTTTTTGTCATTATTCAATCACTTGGGACAAAAAAAAAAATATTCAATGGGCTCAACATGCCTCTCAGCAATTTCCTTGGGGTGTCTACTTTCCAAAATGGGGTCATTTGGGGGGGTTTTGTACTGCCCTGCCATTTTAGCACCTCAAGAAATGAGATAGGCAGTCATAAATTTAAAGCTGTGTAAATTTCAGAAAATGTACCCTAGTTTGTAAACGCTATAACTTTTGCGCAAACCAATAAATATCCACTTATTGACATTTTTTTTACTAAAGACATGTGGCTGAATACATTTTGGCCTAAATGTATGACTAAAATTGAGTTTATTCGATTTTTCTGTTTATATCGCAAAAAATAAAAATCGCAGAGGCAATCAAATACCATTAAAAGAAAGCTCTATTTGTGGGAAGAAAAGGACGCAAATTTCATTTGGGTACAACATTGCATGTCCGCACAATTTACAGTTAAAGCAGCGCAGTGCCGAATCCCAAAAACAGGCCTGGTCCTAATGGCCCGAAATGGTCCGGGGCTTAAGTGGTTAAAGTGGAACTCTACTGGCTTCTGTAGATAGGGGGAAGTTAAGTTCCACTTTAAATGTATTGTTATTTAATTAATTATTTAATTCATTCTAATTCATTTTTATTCATTCTGATTTTATTGGGTTTCTCTTTTAAATAAATAACAAAGGAGAAAAAAATAAAGTAAAATGATTACATGCCTCACGTGTTAGAACAGTTCAGTTTCTATATAATACTTAAGAGTTTCAAATGTTTTTTTTTTTTTTAATGCAAGTAGTGTAAGCACTTGATTTCGACTTGGGATCAGCCTCTTGCTGATGTGTACTGCAAAGCTCAAACTGGAAGAGGAGGAAGCAGCACAAGGAGAAAGTTGGTTGTGCTGCAGTACTCATGTGCTAACAAGGGGCATGCTGATAGCAGGAAAGAGTAGAATGACAAGGAGATGAGCTCATCAGTGGGCATCTTCTCTTTCAGTGTCCCGTCAAAGACTGGGGGAGGAAAAAACCCTTTACATTTTATCTAAAGTGATACTAAAGTCTTTTTTTTTTATTTAATTCAAGCAAATTCAGATGTAGACATTGGGTTTGATTTACTAAAACTGGAGAGTGCAAAATATAGTGCAGTTCTGCATAGAAACTAATCAGCTTCCATTTTTTTTTTTTTTTTGTCAAAGTTTAACCACTTAAGCCCCGGACCATTTGGTAGCTAAAGGACCAAAGGTGAATTCAGAATTTTGCACTGCGCTGCTTTAACTGTAAATTGTGCGGACATGCAATGTTGTACCCAAACGAAATTTGCGTCCTTTTCTTCCCACAAATAGAGCTTTCTTTTAATGGTATTTGATTGCCTCTGCGATTTTTATTTTTTGCGATATAAACGGAAAAAGACCGAAAATTTTGAAAAAAAATGATATTTTCTACTTTTTGTTATAAGAAAAATCGAATAAACTCAATTGTAGTCATACATTTAGGCCAAAATGTATTCAGCCACATGTCTTTAGTAAAAAAAATGTCAATAAGCATATATTTATTGGTTTGCGCAAAAGTTATAGCGTCTACAAACTAGGGTACATTTTCTGGAATTTACACAGCTTTTAATTTATGACTGCCTATCTCATTTCTTGAGGTGCTAAAATGGCAGGGCAGTACAAAACCCCCTCAAATGACCCCATTTTGGAAAGTAGACACCCCAAGGAAATTGCTGAGAGGCATGTTGAGCTCATTGAATATTTTTTTTTTTTGTCCCAAGTGATTGAATAATGACAAAAAAAATAAAAAATTACAAAAAGTTGTCACTAAATGATATATTGCTCACACATGCCATGGTTATATGTGGAATTGCACCCCAAAATACATTCTGCTGCTTCTCCTGAGTACGGGGATACCACATGTGTGGGACTTTTTAGGAGCCTAGCCACGTACGGGACCCCGGAAACCAAGCACCGCCTTCAGGATTTCTAAGGGCGCAAATTTTTGATTTCACTCCTCACTACCTATCACAGTTTCGAAGGCCATAAAATGCCAAAATAGCACAAAACCCCCCCAAATGACCCCATTTTGGAAAGTAGACACCCCAAGCTATTTACTGAGAGGCATGATTAGTCCATGGAATATTTTATATTTTGCCACAAGTTGCGGGAATATGACAAACTTTATTTTTTTTGCACAAAGTTGTCACTAAATGATATATTGCTCACACATGCCATGGGCATATGTGAAATTACACCCCAAAATACATTCTGCTGCTTCTCCTGAGTACGGGGATACCACATGTGTGGGACTTTTTGGGAGCCTAGTCGCGTACGGGACCCCAAAAACCAAGCACCGCCTTCAAGGTTTCTAAGGGCATAAATTTTTGATTTCACTCCTCACTACCTATCACTACCTATCACAGTTTTGAAGGCCATAAAATGCCAAGATGGCACAAAACCCCCCCAAATGACCCCATTTTGGAAAGTAGACACCCCAAGCTATTTGCTGAGAGGCATGTTGAGCCCATTGATTATTTATTTTTTTTTGTCCCAAATGATTGAATAATGACAAAAAGAAAAAAAAAAGAAAAAATGTACAAAAAGTTGTCACTAAATGATATATTGCTCACACATGCCATGGTTATATGTGGAATTGCACCCCAAAATACATTCTGCTGCTTCTCCTAAGTACGGGGATACCACATGTGTGGGACTTTTTGGGAGCCTAGCTGGGTACGGGGCCCCAAAAACCAAGCACCGCCTTCAGGATTTCTAAGGGCATAAATTTTTGATTTCACTCCTCACTACCTATCACTACCTATCACAGTTTTGAAGGCCATAAAATGCCAAGATAGCACAAAACCCCCCAAAATGACCCCATTTTGGAAAGTAGACACCCCAAGGAAATTGCTGAGAGGCATGTTGAGCCCATTGAATATTTTTTTTGTCCCAAGTGATTGAATAATGACAAAAAGAAAAAAAAATGTACAAAAAGTTGTCACTAAATGATATATTGCTCAAACATGCCATGGTTATATGCGGAATTGCACCCCAAAATACATTTGTCTGCTTCTCCTGAGTACGGGGATACCACATGTGTGGGACTTTTTGAGAGCCTAGCCACGTACGGGCCCCCGAAAACCAAGCACCGCCTTCAGGATTTCTAAGGGCACAAATTTTTGATTTCACTCCTCACTACCTATCACAGTTTTGAAGGCCATAAAATGCCAAGATAGCCCAAAACCCCCACAAATAACCCCATTTTGGAAAGTAGACACCCCAAGCTATTTGCCGAGAGGCATGGTGAGTATTTTACAGCTCTCATTTGTTTTTGAAAATGAAGAAAGACATTTTTTTTTTCTTTTTTCAATTTTTAAAACTTTGTGACAAAAAGCGAGATCTGCAAAATACTCAACATACCTCTCAGCAAATAGCTTGGGGTGTCTACTTTCCAAAATGGGGTCATTTGGGGGGGTTTGTGCCATCTGGGCATTCCATGGCCTCCGAAACTGTGATAGGCAGTGAGGAGTGAAATCAAAAATTTACACCCATAGAAATCCTGAAGGCGGTGCTTGGTTTTCGGGGTCCTGTACGCGGCTAGGCTCCCAAAATGTCTCACACATGTGGTATCCCCGTACTCAGGAGAAGCAACAGAATGTTTTTTGGGGTGCAATTCCACATATAACCATGGCATGTTTGAGCAATATATAATTTAGTGACAACTTTTTGTACATTTTTTTTTTTCTTTTTGTCATTATTCAATCACTTGGGACAAAAAAATAAAAATATTCAATGGGCTCAACATGCCTCTCAGCAAATAGCTTGAGGTGTCTACTTTCCAAAATGGGGTCATTTGGGGGGGGGTTTGAACTGTCCTGGCATTTTATGCACAACATTAGGAAGCTTATATCACACATCATCCACTCTTCTAACCACTTGAAGACAAAGCCCTTTCTGACACTTTTTGTTTACATGAAAACATTTTTGTTTTTGCAAGAAAATTATGTTGAACCCCCAAACATTATATATATTTTTAAAGCAAAGGCCCTACAGATTAAAATAGTGGGTGTTGCATTTTTTTTTCCACACAGTATTTGCGCAGCGATTTTTCAAACGCATTTTTTGGGGGAAAAACACACTTTTTTTATTTTTAATGCACTAAAAAACACTATATTGCCCAAATGTTTGATGAAATAAAAAAGATGATCTTAGGCCGAGTACATGGATACCAAACATGACATGCTTTAAAATTGCACACAAACGCGCAGCGGCGAGAAACTACATTCATTTTTAAAAGGATTTAAAAGCCTTTACAGGTTACCACGTTAGATTTACAGAGGAGGTCTACTGCTAAAATTACTGCCCTCGATCTGACCTTCGCGGTGATACCTCACATGCATGATGCAATTGCTGTTTACATATGACGCTAGACCGACGCTTGCGTTCGCCTTTGCGCAAGAGCAGGGGGGGACAGCGGTGCTTTTTTTTATTATTATTATTTATTTTGCTTTTTTATTTTATTTTTAAACTGTTCCTTCCATATTTATTTATTTTTTATCATTTTTATTGTTATCTCAGGGAATGTAAATATCCCCTATGATAGCAATAAGTAGTGACAGGTACTCTTTTTTTGAAAAAAAATGGGGGGTTAGACCCTAGATCTTTCCTCTGCCCTCAAAGCATCTGACCACACCAAGATCGGTGTGATAAAATGCTTTCCCAATTTCCCAATGGCGCTGTTTATATCCGGGGGGGGGCATTCCCTCCCACTGCTTGTAAAAGCAGTCTAGAGGCTAATTATCTGCTAGAATTGCTTTTACATGAAAGCCGGCCACTAGCTGAAAAGAATGATACCAAGATGATACCTAAACCCGCAGGCATCATTCTGGTATAAACATTCAAAGTCCAGCAACATACCAGTACGTTGCTGGTCCTTGTTGGACATGTATTGTAATCTTTTTTTTCATGCAGCCTGTTGGCTGAACGAAAAAAAGAGATTGATCGGTGGGTATGCCCACCATTAGAATACCTCCCTTCATCCACCCACTTCTAATGATGGGCATATATGCCAAAGCATGGAGGCATCCTCCCGCAAAAAAGTTATGCCGCGTAGACACGGTCGGACTTTTCCACAGGCAAGCCTTCGTCGGAATTTCGACCGTATGTACGCGGCATAAAAGGTTATGCCGCGTACACACGGTCGAAATTTTCCACGGGCAAGCCTCCGTCGGAATTTCGACCGTATATACGCGGCATTAGGAGCAAAATCGCTCCTCCGCCCCTGCTGCCCCCATGCTTCGGCATATATGCTCTTTTTTTAACTGTGGTGGTGAAATCACCTCCTACAGCGTTGGAGTCACGGCTTTATGTATCGTGGGAGCAAACGCTGTTGCTGTCAAGATAAATAAATCCGCGATGCAACTGAATGGCGTACCTGCTAAGCAAATGATGGTTAACATTAAAACAAAGTAACATTACAGTACAACAGTAAGACCTTACCATACCATACCTGCAAAGCAAATACCAAAACAAAACCTAGTAAAAAATAATAACATTTTTTTAACGCAACCTGTGCCTAAAATATATATATATGCCGAAGCATGGGGGCATCCTCCCGCAAAAAAGTTATGCCGCGTACACACGGTCGGACTTTTCCACGGGCAAGCCTTTGTCGAAATTTCGACCGTATGTACGCGGCATAAAAGGTTATGCCGCATACACACGGTCAAACTTTTCCACGGGCAAGCCTCCGTCGGAATTTCGACCGTATATACGCGGCATTAGGAGCAAAATCGCTCCTCCGCCCCTGCTGCCCCCATGCTTCGGCATATATGCTCTTTTTTTTTAACTGTGGTGGTGAAATCACCTCCTACAGCACTGGAGTCACGGCTTTATGTATCGTGGGAGCAAACGCTGTTGCTGTCAAGATAAATAATTCCGCGCTGCAGTTGAATGGCGCACCTGAAAACAAAAAATTACATACCTGAAAAGCAAGCATGATAAAACATTGCAGAATGGAATACAGTAAAAAAGAGCAGAACAATAGAGAGAAAATAGAGAGAGAGAGAGAGAACAATAAAACGACAACTATTTTTGTTTTTTTTCTTTTATATTTTTTTGTGTTTTTGTTTTTTACGTTTTTTTTTTTCTTTTTTACACTTTTTTTTTAAACTTTAACAACTGTAATGGTTCGGGTCTCTCAAAATGTAATGGCATCTTGGGAGACCCTGTATAAGTGTGTCCTAGTCTGTGAAATGCTGTACCCTACGCTAAAACTTCACTTTTGAGTGGTAGCGTTCAAAACATTCACCAAGGCAAAGACCAGGTTTGTCAGGACAGAGTGGACAATAATAACGGGTGTCACGCCTAAATCCGCGCTTGCTACAGACACGACATCTTTTTTGGGGGGTTCGTTGGGTAGGGGTACTCGGGAGGAGATGCGTATATTGCCTCTCATGCAGCCGGCTTACTGCATTTGGTAGGGGCGGGTGAGGTGCAGAACCGCCTGGATACAGGAGTTCTGTGACTATCTCATTCTGGAATTTTAGAAGAGATAAAGTCCCGCCTGAAGCTCTGTATAGCACATGAGCGTTCAGCAAAGCCAATTGGAATAAGGATAGAGACACTTTTTTGTACCAGCGTCTCGCCTTACGGTCAATTAGATACGGGGCCATCAACTGGTCGTTGAGGTCCACCCCTCCCATATTTTTGTTATATTCGTGGACACAGAGGGGTTTCTCCACAACACCAGTCGCCGTCCGAATTTGGACTGTCGTGTCTGCATGAAGGGAGGTAAGAAGGAAAACATTCTTATTGTCCCTCCACTTCATAGCGAGCAAGTTATTACACTTTACGCAGGCTCTCTCCCCCAGCCTAAGACAGGCATCTACAAGCCGCTGGGGAAACCCCCGGCGATTAGGTCGCACGGTGCCACATGCTCCAATCTGATGATCAAACAAGTGACTAAACAGTGGCACGCTCATGTAATAATTGTCCACATACAAGTGGTACCCCTTTCCGAATAAGGGTGACACCAAGTTCCACACTATCTTGCCAGCGCTCCCTATGTAATCCGGGCAGTTGACCGGCTCAACCTGACTATCTTTTCCCTCATAAACCATAAAGCTCCATACATAGCCTGTTGCCCTGTCACAGCACTTATAGAGCTTGACCCCGTATCTGGGACGCTTGCTGGGAAGGTACTGCTTGAAAGCCAAGCGGCCAGAAAATTTAATCAGGGACTCATCAACGCAGACAGCTTGATCGGGAATAAACAAGGCTGCAAAACGTTTGTTGAAGTGGTTTATGAGGGGCCAAATTTTATAGAGCCGGTCGTATTCAGGGTCCCCACGTGGACGACAAAGTTCATTGTCGTTGAAGTGCATGAACCGCAAAATCTGCTCGTATCGTTTCCTGGGCATGGAGGCAGAGAACACGGGCATGTGGTCAATTGGGTGCGTGGACCAATAAGCACGCAATGACGGGAATTTATGTGTGCCCCTGTTGAGGGAAAGGCCCATAAAGGTCTTAAATTCGGAAACCGTAATTGGTTTCCAATCTTTGGCAATGGAAGGCAACTGGGGATTAGCGGCGATGAATTGACCAGCATATAAATTACTCTGGTCCACAATAGATCTATAGAGATCTTCCGTGAAAAACAGCGAATAAAAATCGATTGGCATAAAATCAGCTGTTTTCACCTGAATACCGGGTTGGGCAGTGAATGGGGGAAGTACGGGTTCTGCAGAAGTGGTGGGGACCCAATCAGGATAGGCGAATTCTGCAGGAAGAGCACTATGGGTACGACGGGCCTGCCTTTGTCTTCTTATTGGTGGCAGCGGGACACTACTTGTGCTTGCCACCTCGCCAGCTTGAACTGCACTTATGGGACTCGCCACGTCACCACGTGATACTGCAGTGCTGGATGTACGCCCAGGCTGTACTAGGCCGCTGGTGCTTGCCAATTCACCAGAAGGAATAGCGGCGCTAGTACTACTCTGCTCCATGATACGAGAGCCCTGCGGTTCTTGCTCCTCAACAAACTCAGAAGATCGGGATCGGGTACGCCTGACCTTAGCAGGGACCTCAACTTCGTCGTCAGAGCTATCTGACGTGGGGCCGCTGACGTCACTGTCTTCTACGGGAAGATATTCTGAGCCTGAATCTGACAGATACGTGACCTCCTCTTCACTATCTGTCATGCTCAGAATCTCGTAGGCCTCTTTACTAGTGTACCTTCGACTTGCCATTTTGGGCTCTAAATTTAGGGGTACACTAGTAAGATTCACAGGAAAAAAAGCACCTGACTGTCGTCAGCAAATATATCAAACGCTACAAAAAAAACTGTTAGCGGTCGCAGGGATCAGGACTGTCTCTGCGAACGCTGCAGTTATGTGTTTTGTGTTTGGTAAGTGACAGTGATCGATCGATACTGCACTTGGGTGGCCTGGGCTGGGCTGGGCTGGGCAGAGGGGCTAAACGCAGGTGCTAGCAGGTATCTGGGCTGATCCCGCTAACACTGCGTTTTTGGGAACCCTAAACCGCTGGGGACGCTAGTATAGATCTGATGAGATACTATACCACTAAGGGAGGTGTATGCTTTGCGCGTGGGTGTTAGCGTTACTGGCACTAACCTAACGCAACCTGGGGCGACGCAGACCCTCTCTGGCGCTAAAACCTAATTGATCTCACCCGCCGGGCGATCAGGGGGTTAAACCTTTATTGGGTTATATACGGCGGGTGCCCTGATGCTATAAAAAGCAAACTAACCAACCAGCATCACCCGTAACCTTTATATGGTGATCACTGGTGAAAGGGTTAACTAGGGGCAATCAGGGGGTTAAAACCTTTATTAGGTTAAATATGGGGGTACCCGACGCTATATGACGCTATTAGACGGGTTACCTAAATAACTAAATAACTAACTGGGTAACCAGTGTCACCAGTGACGCTTATACGGTGATCACTGGTGAAAGGGTTAACTCTAGGGGCAATCAGGGGGTTAAAATAATATATGGGGGTACCTGACGCTCTAAAAACCTGCGGCGAAACTAAAAATAAATAACTGGCTATCTAGGGCACCACCGGCACTAAATACAGCGATCAAAAATACGATCGCTTAGTGACGCTGGCGTTAGGGGGTGAAAGGGTTACCTGGGGGGCGATCAAGGGGTTAAACCTTTATTAGGGGGGTTTAGGGGGCTACCCTGGACCTAAAGGGGCCTAATCCTAACTGCCCTGCAACTTTTTACTATCAGAGATGACACTAAACGCAGTGATCAGTAAAATAAATGATCACTGCAATCAGTGACACTGTGATTGGGGGCTGGGGGGTGACCTGGGGGGTGATCTGGGGGGTGATCTGGGGGTGACTGGGGGGTGAAATGTGTGCCTATGTGTACCTATGTGTCAGTGGACTGTTGGTGCACTAACCTGCTTCTTCTCTCCTCGGCGCCGGAATCAAAAAGACCGCCGCGAGGGAGATGACATCACTTCCTCCTGCCTGTGTTTACATCACATGGCGGAGGAAGCATTTTCATTCGCCGGGAGCGATCGCGAGGGGGTGGCCGAAATCGAATGGTCACCCCCTCATCTCTGATCGCTCCCCAACGATAAACGGCCGCTCACTGTATAGGAGGGGGTCCGATCGGACCCCCCCAACTGTACAAAGGCGATCACGTATGCTCTACGTGATTGTGCCTGTCGGTGCCATTCTGCCGACGTATATATACAGTGAGCGGTCGTTAAGTGGTTAATTAACCACTTGACCTTTTTTCCCCCCACAAATAGAGCTTTCTTTTGGTGGTATTTGATCATGATCACCACTGGGTTTTTATTTTTTGCGCTATAAAATAAAAAAAGACCAACAATTTTGAAAAAAAAAATAAAAAAAAAAACAATATTTTTTTATTTTCTGCTATAAAAACATGTCCAATATAAAAATTTAAAAAATCAAACTTCTTCAGAAATTTAGGCCAATATGTAATTTGCTACATATGTTTGGTAAAAAATCCCAGTAAGTGCATATTGATTGGTTTGCACAAAAGTTGCAGCATCTAAAAACTATGGGATATCTACTGGAATTTTTATTTATTTTATTTATTTTATACTAGTAATCAGCGACTTATAGGGGGATTGTGATATTGCGGTGGGCAATCTGACACTAAGCATGAACCCTCACAGATGTCTTTCAAGTCGCCTCCGAAGTCAAACTGAAATGTGGCTTTGAAATCCTGCGAGTTCAGATGAAGTTGCACGATTTTAAAGCAGTGTTCAGTGTGAACGAGGGCTAACTGACACTTTTGACACTTTGTCGGAACCAGTGACACTAAAAATATGCACTGTCACTGTACTAATGACACTGGCTGGGAAGGGGTTAAACATCTAGGGTGATCAAAGGGTTACATATGTGCTTAACCAGTGTTTTTGTGTGTACTAACTGCTGCTTTCACTAAGGGATGTACTAGATTTTATTGCTGCCTTGCAGGAAAACAAAATCCAGCACATCCCTGCTGACAGGACAGAGCTCTGCATTGTTTATGTAGCAGGATGTTACTTTTGCACGTAGCTTATGGACTACAGTTCGTGCCTAAAAGAACTTAGCTCTTTTCATTGTCCGTTTGCCCCATAGTGCTGCAAGTTGTTGGGTTCAGCTATGGTAAGGACAATGCATGATGGACCGTGTGGTGTGGAGAGACAGAGACTCTATTGCTATGGGTCAGAAATAGACTACAAGGCCCACAACGCCACTGTGTTGTGAAGGAGCGTGGCGCCACGTACTGCCTGCTGAGAGGACCTTTTAAAAGGGAAGGCGGGGCTTGTGTTCTGCCTCTTAGGATGCCATCTTGCAAGCGGCAAGAGGCCTGCAGCGAGGGTGCTTGGGCCGGAAAAGCCTGGGCCTAAAGTAACGGAGGCCGGATCGTTTGTCGGAGGGATCCCAGCTACAGCCGGGCTGATCGGACCAGGGAGAGGGACAGCTCCACACTCCTGAGCATCCAGAGTCACCGATCCACCCACGCCGTGTGACCGGCTAAGCGGAGGACCAGGGACCACGACTCGTCTGGAGGCTGCGAACCAAGAGGGCCCTGTCGGAGGATACCAGTGAGGCGAGGCCTCATGTGGTAAGAGGGCACCTGCCCACCGATACAACTAACTGTGTCGCAGGAAGGTGACTTCCATAACTTTACTTATTCACTTACGCTTTCTGGTGACTGCAGTACCGCAAGCAGAGTCACGCTACATTCAGAATTGAGTTAGCGCTTTGGGAAGGATCAGCATTCCATTTGTCCCTTTCACCACACATGTTAACTGTTTAACCTTTCTTCACCTTTTCTCTGGATTACAAATACTAAAGTGCACCAACAAAAGCTAGCGAAGATTACTGGAGACTTTTAGAATCAATCATCAGTACAGCTCACTGACTAGGTTGATACAGCGGGACACGTGCCAGTAAAGCTGCCCACAAGGGGGAGCCAGATAGCTTGTTGAATCTGCATGCGTAAATAAATTGTTGCATTTACTTATTGTTTTTGTGCTGTTTAGTGAGCTGGGTTGGACTTGGTGGAGAAGTATCCCACTGTATATACCATTCAAGTGGGAGATTCAGTCACCTTGCACTTCTTCAGGTCTGACTTTAAAGAAACCCTAGAACTGTTATGCGTGTGTATGCCAGTGAATTCTCTCAGGGATCTGTTTGAGTCAAATGTCATATGTATAATCTTCTTTTCTTTACCAAGTAAAAATATTCCTTCTTGGTTGAACTATTCCTTGTGTGGGACTCTGTCTTTTGCAGCTGTGTGGCAGGAAAACACAACAAGGTAACAATATTTAATTATATTTATTGTTTTGTGATATCATTGTGGCCCTCTATAGCCTTCTAGGGGTCCACAATCACATTCTTGCTATTATTATCCAGTTGTGCCAAGGGGAGTCGAGCCAAAGTTACAGGGGTTGATAGGCAGAGTACAGGCCCAAAACTTAAACCAGCAGCTCCTACGGGGGTAGTGCTACACGTGGGGGCTCGTCCGGGATTTCTTTGACTCTGCAACTTAAAAACCTACCCTCTAGACAGAACCTCTACAGGCACCAACAATGGATCCTGCCGCTGCTATAGCATGGTGCAACGAAGAAAATGCCCGCTCAGAGCTCAGCATAGTCCTTGAAATTCCAGGAGAGTCCTGGTGTGAAGAACAGTTAGGTCAAGCCATGAAGACATTGTCACCAGACAAGAAAGCATGGGTGATTGCTGTAAAGACAGACCCAGGGACACCAAATACGTATGCACTGATTGAGTTGAAGCAGGAAATTCCCGAACACTTCAAGGGTCCAAGTGTAAAGTTGGCCAGCAAGGGAGAACTTAATGTGATACACCCAGGGGTACCCAAAGAAGGTCCTTCCTCATCGAGTCCAGCTGACTCTAGCAAACCAGAAGTTTCCGCCAAGTCACCTCTGGCCACCATTGGGCCCGAACTCTGTGCTGTCCTTGGGGAATTTTTCAAGAAGTGTCAAAAGGATCCCCAAGCTTTCTCAGCTGCAGGCTACAGGAAGCTCAGAGTCTTCTCAGGAAGACAGCCGGTACCCTCATCGGAAGACAGTTTTGAGGAATGGCTAGACCAGGCTACCCATGCCCTGGATGAATTGGACATAATGGAACCTCAAAAGAAACAAAGGATCACAGAGAGTCTAAAGGGACCTGCCCTGGAAGCCATACGCAACTTGAAGCTTAGCAAGAAGGACTGTACTGCCCAAGACTACCTGAGTATCTTGCAGGATGTATTCGGCCACAATGAGAAAGCCGCCGACCTCATCTACCAAATGGAAGACTCCTACCAGAAGGAAGGAGAGAAATTGTCAGAGTATATGAGGCGCCTGGACAAGATCATTCATCAGATCCTGTTGAAAAAGGGGTTAGACCCTTGGGATGTGGACAAGATTCGAGCAAAACAAGTGTTGAGTGGGGCTCAGCCTTTAGACCCCATTACTCTCCTGTTAAGGACCCAGCAAGATGGTGGTATTTTGAAATATCCAGACTTGATCCGGATTGTCAGGGAGGAAGAGGTCATGTTGGATAGCAAGAAGAAGAGTCAGAAATCTGAATCTGCTGCCAGAGTCATAGTGATCAATGCTGATGATGGTGACCCCCAGGTCGAGCTTCTAAAGACTCAAGTATCTCAACTAATAGAGATGATGTCCATACTGACCAACCAGCCAGCTGGGCTGCCCAGTGAAACCTCTCCAGAAGAGCCCAAGAAGTCTCTCTGCTCTAATGTTGCCCAAGTACAGAGACCAAGGAAACTGATGACCTGTTTCAACTGTGGAGGAGTTGGACATTATCGGGAAGTATGTCCAAGCCCGGAGAAAGCTGCAGCCCAGTACCGTAAGCCGGCAGAAAACTCCAGAGGGCCCTGGTGAAGGAGTCAACCGGGTGCCCACCAGTTTCAGCTAACTCCATGAAATTTAACGACGCGAGGAGACAATACCGGGAGTCCCAACTCTCAACTAGGGTTCCAGTTGTTGACTCAGAGCGAGCTAATGTCCCCCGCTCCTTGACCCGGCCTACTCGGCGATGGGGAGTCAGTGCACACCAGACCCAACAAGGGTCGAAACACAGCCAAAGCTCCAAGAAAAGGGAAGTAAGGGTGCAAATCACTGAACCGGCCAAGCAGGCCACACTCAGAAATTTTCCTGTCAAGTTAGTGGGGCCCTCCCCAGTAGTCTCAATTCAAGTAGAAGGGATTTACACAAAGGCCCTCCTGGATACTGGGGCCCAGGTGACCCTCCTGTAAAGAGACTTCTATGATAAGCACCTCAAACACTTGCACTTGCAGAAGTTGAAAGAACTGGAGATATGGGGCGTTGGAACCCAAAACTTCCCCTATGATGGTTATCTACCAATCAAGCTAACCTTTGTTCCCTCAGTGGCTGGAGAAACAGAGATCTTTGACACTTTGGCAGTAGTTTGCCCTCGCCTGCCAGGGGCTGGTAAAAGTTCCCTTATCATTGGGACCAACACTGACTTAGTCAGGAGACTGTTGACACCTCTAGCCCAAAAGCGGGGTACTTCAACTGCAGGAATGCATCCTCTACTGAAACAAGCCTACCGGCGCCTAGTGTTGGAACAGAAAGCTCCCATAGAAGGGGTAGGCAAGAACTGACGTTTGGACAGAGGAGAACGGGGAAGTGACCTGTCTGAGAGCGTCTGTAAAGCTCACTTGGAAACTGGTATCTGGCACGCTTGCTGGGAAGGTACTGCTTGAAATACAAGCGGCCAGAAAATGTAATCAGGGACTCATCAACGCAGACAACTTGATCGGGAATAAACAAGGCTGCAAAACGTTCGTTGAAGTGGTTTATGAGGGGCCGAATTTTGTAGAGCCGGTCGTATTCAGGGTCTCCACGTGGACGACAAAGTTCATTGTCGTTGAAATGCATGAACCGCAAGATCTGCTCGTATCGTTTCCTGGGCATGGAGGCAGAGAACACGGGCATGTGGTCAATTGGGTGCGTGGACCAATAAGCACGCAATGACGGGAATTTATGTGTGCCCATGTTGAGGGAAAGGCCCAGAAAGGTCTTAAATTCGGAAACCGTAATTGGTTTCCAATCTCTGGCAAGGGAAGGCAACTGGGGATTAGCGGCGATGAATTGACCAACATATAAATTACACAATCAGTTGGTCTACCTTAGAGAACAGAACAGACAGGGAGGTGTGGATGCGAGTAGGCCTAGACACAATGAACTCTCCACTTTCCTTCCTGAAAGTGGGTTGCGGTCTCCGAACGAGGGGGGATTTCCTTCCAGGCGGTCTCCGATGAGAGGCCCACCTGTCACTGGCAAAATGCTGCACCAGGTCCCACCGGTCCATTACGCCTTCCGGATTCGGGTACCCACTCCCGGGGTTCCCTAGGATCTCCTTCCCTCGCGGAACTCAGTGGTGGGCACTGAGCTCCAGACCTCCATCCGAGTACCTCACCCCAGGCTAAAGGTGCCTGGGATGGAACACGATCTCCGAACGTCCTCTAGGCCTAGGCCGCCTAGGGGACCGACACGAACCACCGCCCACAGGCTGAAGGTGCCTGGGACTCGACCCCGTGACAAAGATGGCCGGCCCCTTTATACCCTCTCCCAGCAAGCACGGCGGGTTCCCCGCCCCACCATACCACTGCCGAGGGAGGACAAAAAGGGAGCACAGCACACAGCAATGGTTCAACCCCAGCCCACGGCGACAGCGCCACCCGTTGGGCTGCAGGGAACTGCACATCACTGGTGTCTCTGCCAGTTTTAACACACAGAAAAGTGTATACCCTCTACACTCTCCCCCTGGTAATTTGACACTGGTCCCCAGTGTCTGGAGTAAACTATGCCCTCAACGGCTGGCATAGCCCAGTCCAGAAACCAACTACAAATTGTACAAAAAATAAACTTCTGAAAACTTGGTCAACTGAAGCAATTGTGTCTGAGCCTTACATGAAAGGGAAGGGAAACAACAACATTTAAACCATAACGTTAGAATCACATTCACATACACTTTTTCCCACCCACCCTGACTAAGACCCACCCCATACTCAGTGGTCTTGATTGGATGCTCTCCTGCAGAGAGAAAAAAGAAAATTAACACACATAACCCTGACACATGTATTCGTGTAAGAGGAAAGAAACTTCTTCGAAAAGAAATCCCTTTTCTCCAAAGAGTGAGTGTGTGAAAAGTGTTAACGATGCGCAACACTGCCACCTGGTGACAGCACCGCAGTAACTGCACTCGTAGAACTTCTCTTATTCTCTTGAGCCCTATCTACTCCAGAGTCCATGATCTCTCGTAGAAAATTGAAGAACAAACACAGGAACAGTCCTTCATTTCTCTGAGCAACAGGGACAACAAGCCCCAGAAAGTTCAGCAGCATAAGAAGCAAGAACGGAGTCTCTTTCCTCCTACAGATAGAAACGGGGATGGGGCAAAACAAGTGGTTTCAAGTGCTGATCCATGGTCTCCAGATGGTACTCGACATCATCCCCTTCTTTGCGCCAGATCAGCACCTTGTCCGCGTGGATGTGCCGTCCCAACATCCATTCTGCCTTGCAGTCTTTAAAACGCTGAGAGGCCTTGGGGGAGCATGCCAGGTACCTGCGGGCGTGTGGAACATGGAGGTGGGTCCACACAAAGTCATTGTACCAGCGCTCCCGACACACTTCCACCTCATACAGCAACTCCTTGGACAAGTATGGATACTCCCAACCGTACTCAGCAGCAACCCCTTCTGGCCAAATAGGCGTTGTAGTCTCGCCAGAGGAGGCATAGTGGCTCTGTCCCCTTCGCCAGGCAAAACTATTGAGTCCGGGTGATGAGGGACCTTGATTACATCTGATCTGGGCATAGGTGCCCGCAACAGCAGTCTCTTTTTCCCGGTCCCAGGTGTAGGGGGTACCGGGAATGTAAGGGCAAGTTGAAGATGGGACCCCTCTTCAGGCGCTGGTGTCTCCACCCGGGGTGTACTATCCCCTGTAGACATGGGTGGGTCCCTGGTTCCACGGGACGAGGCAAGAGGTACTTTGTCCCAGCCCTTTTCTGCAAACAGTTCATCAATAGCAACATCGTCTCCCACATCCGAGAGCAACTCCAGGTCAGAGGTGTCACACTCCTCCGCAGGCAGGTAGCCCGTAGTGGAGACTGAATTACCACCTCCTCCCACACACCAAATCTCTCCGCCTGGCTTACCTCTGCCTTTACTTGAGGCGGGACGTCCGGAACTCCTGCCGACGGATCCCTCCGGGCCGGGCGTAAGCGGGCGAGATGGTCCACCACAACCGCTGGTCGGGGCTACCATGCCGGTCTTTCTCTTCGGTGGTGGACGCTGCGAGACAGTGGTGACCGACTCAGCATCCTCGGATTTCTCCTGTTGAGTTGTCGCGACCTCCTCCGCAGTCGCTGCAGTGCGCGCAGGGATGGCTGTCAAAGCAGTGATTCCTCCTCTCTGAGTGGTGCTGCCTGCAACACGGCCGGGGTAGATGGTTCTCGGCTTCTCAACCGCTGGATCTACTTCAAATAGAAACTCCCCACAGGCCTCGCATCGCCCGAATGGCTTCAGTTGGCACACCAGTCCCGAACAACCGGGACAAATCACACCCAGGGCCTCAACGTCCATGCATGAATACAGGGCGAATCGTCCCCTTGGCTTTAGCCGAATCCCTGTATCAGTCACCGGAGCAGCAGCAGTCAAAGACGTGGTAGCAGGATGAAGTGGAACCCACGCTGTTTGTCCAAACATGGTGACTTGCTGTTGGTCCATCGCGCACTGCAAAGTTTTGCGCCAACGTCCCACGTGTAGTCCTTCACACGTATTGGACTCCTCCCCTTTGCTCCAGTTCGCGGGCTTTTCTTCTTTTTCCTTTCTGAGTCACGCCCACGAACTAAGCGGTGGGGGTGTGCCTGGTGGCGCAGTGCAAATAGAAACCCCCACGTGTACTACTTCACACGGCTGGGCTCCCCCCTTCTCTCGCTCTTCTGCGCGGGCCTTTCCCTTCACTGGGTCATGTCCACGACTTCGAGCAGGGATGCACTTTGGCCAATAACGTGGCCCACCTACTCGGAACTCCCGACAGACACGTTCAACTCCTTGTAGCACGAACACCAATCCCGGACGAGCCCCCACGTGTAGCGGCCTCCTCTCTCTCCTCTCTTTATCAGCTCGTCTGTCTCTTGTCTAGGGGTACCTTAGAGGAGAGAGTGTGGGGTCACCACGCCAAGCCTTCACCGCAGATGTTTGTGTGGTGTAAGCAAAGTTCTTATGTTACCTTCGGGACGGTGTTCTGCACCTGGAGCATCCAAAGAGAGTTACCTTGAACAATGTCTGTCAGGAAATGAGCCCCACACCATTAAAGTCCAACACTCCTTTATTCTTCTCAATGCACAAGTGAACACAATCAGTTGGACTACCTTAGAGAACAGAACAGACAGGGAGGTGTGGATGCGAGTAGGCCCAGACACAATGAACTCTCCACTTTCCTTCCTGAATGTGGGTTGCGGTCTCCGAACGAGGGGGGATTTCCTTCCAGGCGGTCTCCGATGAGAGGCCCACCTGTCACTGGCAATATGCTGAACCAGGTCTTCAAGCAAGTATCTCCCACCGACACGAATCACCGCCCCACAGGCTGAAGGTGCCTGGGACTCGACCCCGTGACAAAGATGGCTGGCCCCTTTATACCCTCTCCCAGCAAGCACAGCGGGTTCCCCGCCCCACCATACCGCTGCCGAGGGAGGACAAAAAGGGAGCACAGCACACAGCAATGGTTCAACCCCAGTCCATGGCGACAGCGCCACCCGTGGGGCTGCAGGGAACTGCACATCACTGGTGTCTCTGCCAGTTTTAACACACAGAAAAGTGTATACCCGCTACACTACAAATAGCTATTTCATCATGAATGATGCTGGTGGCTCACTATTGTCACCATTAGAAAACCCACCCCGAGAAATGCTATTCAGACGTTGCTGGAGTATGTGCAGAAGTGACTGCAAAAACACTGTGGCAGATTAGCTGCACTGGGATGCAACAACAGATAAAAAGGGGCAAACCTTTTCAAATATTTAAAAACGAATTCAAATAGAAAAAGGTAATTTCTTTTTATAAACTGTTCTTTAACAAAATGAATGACAGTTAATAAAGGTTCATATCTACTGTAATGCCCTCTTATTTTGATCTTTTAACATTTAAATGTGCCTCTGTATCAACTCATCTATGCTGGATTTCTTTGTCATTTTAATCCTGATCCATAATAATCACCTCCCTTCATCATTCAAGTAATACTAAAGGTTGATTTTTTTATTATTATAATTAAAAGTAGGATTTTTATAACAGCTTACCTGTAAAATCCTTTTCTTGGAGTACACCACGGGACACAGAGCTAGTCATTACATAATGGGTTAAGGGTCACCAGCGGTGATTGGACACTGGCACAACCAATGGAAGACAGTTCCCCTCCATATAACCCCTCCCATCAGGGAAGTACCTCAGTTTTGTAGCAAAGCAGTAAGGTTCCCATAAGAAGGGGGGGACCTCTGTGTCCCGTGGTGTACTCCAAGAAAAGGATTTTACAGGTAAGCTGTTATAAAAATCCTACTTTCTTTATCGTACACCACGGGACACAGAGCTAGTCATTACATAATGGGACGTCCCAGAGCAATGCTCATATGAAGGGGGGGAGACACAGATCAAACAGGCCGCTTGCGGACCAGAAGCCCTATACTGCTGCCTGCAGCACACTTCGCCCGAAGGCGGAATCCTCATGTCCTTTCACATCTATTTGATAGAATTTGGAAAATGTATGGACTGAAGACCAAGTTGCAGCTTTACAGATCTGAGCCATCGAAGCCTGGTGGTGCACTGCCCATGAAGCACTTATCGCCCTGGTAGAGTGTGCCTTAACAGGAAAAGGAGGAGTCCTGTTCTTTAAACCATAAGCTTGAACAATTACTTGTCTAATCCACCTGGAAATGGTGGATTTTGATACCGCTTGGCCCTTCTTGGGACCATCTGGTAAAATAAACAAAACATCTGTTTTACGTATCTGAGCGGTTGCTTGCAGATACACCCTTACCGCTCTCACTAGATCTAGAGAGTGTAATAATTTTTCCCCCGCCGTCCGCGGGTTTGGAAAAAAGGAAGGCAGAACAATGTCTTGATTCAAGTGAAAAGCCGACACCACCTTAGGCAGAAAAGCCGGATGGGGTCGTAGTACGATTTTGTCCTTGTGACAAATTAGATAAGGCTCTTTACAAGAAAGAGCTGCTAGCTCTGATACTCTCCTAGCAGAAGCTATAGCAATCAGAAAGGCCAACTTCCTACTCAATATAATTAAAGGAATATGGCGAATAGGTTCAAAAGGTTGCTTTTGCAACACTGACAATACCAAATTCAAATCCCATGGACACAAGGGAGACCTAACTGGAGGATTTATCCTCAGTACCCCCTGAATGAATGTCCGAACTAGGGAGTGAGATGCCAATGGTCTCTGAAAGATGACTGATAGAGCCGATATTTGCCCTTTGATGGTGCTAAGGGCTAATTTCATATCCACTCCTAACTGGCAAAAAGCAAGAATCCTGCTTATTTCATATTTCAGAGGATTCCAACTTCTGGATTCACACCAGGAAACGTATGCTTTCCAGACTCTATGATAGATGAGTCTGGAGGCTGGCTTTCTAGCATTAATGAGCGTAGAAAGAGCCAGACCAGAGACCCCTCTCTTTTTCAAAATGTGGGTCTCAGCAGCCAGGCCGTCAAATTTAGCCTTTGTAAGGAAGGGTGGAATACTGGACCCTGTGACAGCAGGTCGTGTCGAAGTGGAAGCTTCCAGGGCCTTCCTATCGCCATCTTTACGATCTCGGTGTACCAAGGCCTCCTGGGCCAGTTTGGGGCTACTAGGATTACTGGTATTCCCTCCTCCTTGATCCTGCGAAGCAGTCTTTGTAGAAGAGGGATCGGAGGGAATGCATAGATCAGTGAGAACTGATTCCATGGAGTTATTAGAGCATCTGTCCCGTAGGCTAGAGGATCTCTTGTTCTGGACACAAAGTTGTCCAATTTCTTGTTGAACCTGGAAGCTAGCAGGTCTACATCTGGGTTTCCCCATCTCAGACATATGGCCTGAAAGATCTCGGGGTGAAGAGACCACTCTCCTGGTAGCAGCTGCTGACGCCTCAGGTAGTCTGCTTGCCAGTTTTCTATCCCTGGAATGAAGATTGCAGAGATGCAAGGTACATGCTCTTCTGCCCATGCCAAGATCCGGTTCACCTCTCTTTGGGCTGCCCGACTGAGGGTGCCTCCTTGGTGATTGATGTAAGCTACTGCAGTAGCATTGTCGGATTGAACCCGAACTGGGTAGCCCTGTAACCTGTATGTCCAGGTTTTGAGGGCTAGATATACTGCCCGGATCTCTAGCACGTTGATGGGAAGGATCCCCTGAGTCTTGGCCCAGGTTCCCTGGGTAGAAGCCTCCTCGAATACTGCACCCCAGCCCGATAGGCTGGCATCCGTAGACACCACCTTCCAGGCTGCTGGGAGGAAGCACTTTCCCTTCCGTAAATTCTTGGCTTCTAGCCACCAATTGAAGCTGTGGCGTACTTGTGAGGACAGGCGCATGGGTATATCCAGAGCTTGGCTCTTCCTGTTCCAGGAGGCTAAAATATTGCCTTGAAGTAGTCTCGAATGAAACTGGGCGTAAGGGACCGCCTCGAAGGAGGCTACCATCTTTCCCAATAGTCTCATGCAAAGGCGAATAGACGGCCTTTTGTTTGCTTTGACCTTGTGGATCAGGTCTTTCAGAGACTGTATCTTTGGTTCTGGCAGGTATACCCTGTTTTGGGCTGTATCTATGATCATGCCCAGGTACACTATCCTTCTTTGGGCCTGGAGAGAGGATTTTTGTAAGTTTATAATCCATCCTAAATGCTCCAGGTATCCTACTGTAGTGTCTACAGCGTGATCCAATCCCTCCTTTGACTGATCTATTGATAGTAGATCGTCTAGATAGGCTGTTACCGCAATGCCCCGTGTTCTCAGGTTTGCTAACAGAGGAGCTAGCACCTTTGTGAATACTCTGGGCGTGGTGGCTACACCAAATGGCAGGGCCACAAATTGAAAGTGGCGATCTTCTACCGCAAACCTTAGGAATCTTTGGTGAGCGGGGAGGATTGGTATGTGTAGATATGCGTCTTTGATATCTATGGACGCCATGAATTCTCCGCCTTTTAAAGTAGCGACCACGGATCGAATCGTTTCCATTCGAAAATGGCGAACGTTCAGAAACCGGTTTAGAGATTTTAGATCCAGGATGGGTCTGACTTCTCCGTTCGGTTTTGGAATCACAAAGAGGTTTGAGTAAAAACCTGAACCTCGCTCCTTTTGGGGTACCTCTGTAACCACACCTTGAGCTATTAAGTGATTCAAACCTTTGAAGAAGGATCCTCTTTTTTGTGGATCCTTGGAGAGTCTTGAACTTCGGAATTGAGAAGATGGGATCTCTCGAAATTCCAGTTTGTACCCTGAGGATATTGTGGATACCACCCATTTGTCCTGGGTTTCTGTCCGCCAAGTCGCTGAGAACTGACGAAGCCTTCCCCCCACTCGGCCGAGCGGGGGCGCCCCTTCAATGAGAGGTTTTGGGGGCTTGCTTATTAGCTCTTGAACCCAACGGCTTCTTGTTCTTCTGAGCCTGTTCTTTGGCTTTTGTGGGCGGCTGAAAAGGCCGTCGCCACTGGCTGGAGTCTGATTTCCCGGGAGCTGGGGAGAGAGTGCGTTTAAAACAAGGTCTCTTGTTTTTCTTTCTCTCAGGTAAAAGTGTCGTTTTACCACTTGATATCTTTTGGATATATCTTTCTAAATCTTCCCCAAAAAGGCGTTCGCCATGGAACGGGAAACTTGCCAACAACTTTTTGCATGGGGCTTCCGCTGACCAATGCTTAAGCCAAAGTACTCTGCGCATCTGTACCAGCTGGAGTGTAAGGCGTGATGCCTGTATGATAGAATCTCTCATGGCATCCACTGTGAAGCATAAGGCTTTAGGCAAATTCTCCCAATTTTTAGCCTGCTCTGAAGGCAGCTCCTTCAGCCCCTGCTTTACCTGTTGGCTGATGACCTGACACATACCGACTGCTGCTACTGCAGGTTGGATAATTGAGCCGGCCAAAAGAAAGGAGGATTTCAGTAGGGATTCCAACTTCTTCTCAGAAGGATCTTTAAACACTTGTACATTATCCACTGGACATGTCAGGTTTTTATTTACACAAGAAATAGCCGCATCTACCGCAGGCAGGCTCCATTTCTTTAAAAAAATTTCCTCCATAGGATAAAGAATGTTAAACTTTTTTGGAGGTAAAAAACGCTTATCTGGATGTTGCCAGTCTGCGTACATTAGATCCTCTAGTAACGGATGACCGGGAAGGAGCATGCACCTTGCAGGGATCTTAATGATCCTAGGGAGGAGACAGGTGATACTGTTACCTCCAAAGAGGGTAACTTAAATGCAGATCGCACGGCTCCTGCATAGCATTGTACCTGTGCCTCATCCTCTGCTGATGTAGCCTCCTCCTCATCCTCCTCCTCCTCAGGTACTTCTGAAGGGAGGTCCAATACTGGAGGAGATCTGCTTCGCTTATTGTCCTTTTTAGAGGATTTAGCGATTAAGGTAGCAATTTTCTCCTCCAGATTATTTAGGGCAGCTGATAAAGTGTCCTCAGTGACATATGCAGGCCCAGGCTTCACTGGGGAAGCCGCCATACCTGACAGAGGTAATGGCTCATCCTGTACAGGTGCATTTGGCAACACAGGAGAGGAAGGTACCGAGTCAGCACAGCTAGAGCCTCCTGTCTCAGGCGGCGGTGCTCTTTTATCTCTTTTTGTCCGCATTACTTCCCCTGGAAGATTTACTGTTTAGACAAAATACAAGGTACCTAAATGCATATACTACCGTGTTTAGTTTAGCAATTACATTAAGTATGCAACTTTTAACACATAACTATGCATAACATGGATGTCTTCTAGGAAGTACCCAGTCCAACCACATGGAGTCTTACGTCCCTGTATAGCTGCTGTTTTTCTCTGCCAGGAACAAGAGAACTAACGAGCTTGCTTGCTGCTGCAGTGCTTCTCACACTGACAGTCTTTTAAATTTGGCGCCGTTTCTGTGCCTGCGCGCGCCACGCGCCCGCGCATGCCTTCGGCCCCCCCCCCCCTCCGATAAAGCGCGCTCCCGCGCACGCGCGGCCTTTAGCGCTATGGTGGTGGCCATAGTGAGAGAGGACTCTCATCAGCCCCTGTTCCCACTTACCTGCATCTGCAGGTGTCTGGTCGGCCACCGAAAGGAGGAGCGGGGTGCCCAAGCAAGCTCAGCAGCGGAGGTGACGAGCAGTGTACTTCGCCGAAGCCGACACTGAACAGAGTGAGGTGAGTATATTCAGCTCTTTACTCCCCCTAGTGGTGGAATAAAAGAAGACATCCACTTCTTGAAAAAGGTCCCAACCTAGTTATGGACCTTCTAATCTCACCTTATCCCCGCCTCAGGTTTTTCTGCTGAAAGTTTTCAGACAGATACCAAACTTCACCCTTCACGGTGGGCTATGTGTGCCAACCTTCAGGGATATGGGTTCCTATTTAAAGGATACCTCTCCCCTGGGCCTTGTACAAGACTCTTACCAGGACTTTATAGCGAAATAGCGAAAGTGCTGGATCTTAGAGCCCAGTCCTCCGAAGAGAGACATTACAGGCGACGCCTCATGGATGAGGCCCGGATCCCATCCAGTTTTGGCTTAACTTGTAGGCGTCTTGGATGGATCCGAAAGCATAGCTCTTTTACCCCCAGAGGGTCTCTTTGGTAGAGCTTTCCTTTAGCACCTCCTAACGCGTCCAACACCTTTCGACACTGGCGAAAAAACTGAGGTACTTCCCTGATGGGAGGGGTTATATGGAGGGGAACTGTCTTCCATTGGTTGTGCCAGTGTCCAATCACCGCTGGTGACCCTTAACCCATTATGTAATGACTAGCTCTGTGTCCCGTGGTGTACGATAAAGAAATAAAGAAATATCTTATACTTACCTGCTATGTGCAAGGTGAGAGTGGTCCCGAACCTCCTCTTTATTTCCCCACTAAGCAAGTTCCCCCTTAGCAAGCTGGGTACTGTGGAGGCACCTCTGCATGTGCAGTCCTGAGCCAGGCTGTGTGTGTCCATAGACACACACAGTGCCAGTAAGCCACGCCCTGCTCCCTCCACACAGGAGTTTCACTAACAGCATATGGCTCCCACTGCTCTATGCCTCGTGTGAAACCAGAAAGTGAGAGGCTCAGTGTTGCAGCTGGGACAGCGCTGCAGCAGTGGCAGGAGCAGGTATGAGGTTAGGGATGGAAGTGAGTAGGATGGGTAATGGTAAGTTTTTACCTTTATTCAGAGAATGCATTAAAGTGTTACTAAACCCAGAGCCCTGAATTTACTATATCTGGTATCCCATAGTTCACAGAACATGGAAATGTAATTATTTTAGTAAATAGAAACAGCTACATACCTTTTTTCATCAGCAGTATATAGCAGTCTTGAGACTTTTATCATTGTCTGGTTAAAGCTTTTAGGGGGAGTTTTCATTCTCCTCTGACTGTCCTATGAGGCTCCATGACCATCTGTCTGGACAGTGCTGATTGGCCCTCTTCTGATCACATGCACCCTCTCAAGAGGGAAAAAAACTCTAGCAATACACACCAAACTGAGCATGTGCCGAGTGACTCCAAAGGCTCTGTACTATCAGGAGATACAAGTGGAAGAGAGGGAGGATCAGAGAAGACAGGATCAAAGAGCCTTTTTACACAATGCACAGGATTAATCCCTTAGGTTTCACAGGGAGTATAACAAGCGTGCTTTACTGCATATACAGACTGATTTTACTCTTGTGGGTTTAGTAACACTTTAAGGTAAAAAACAAAAACATTTTGACTATAGAACTACTTTAATGCCATCTTTAACCACTTGCCTACCACCCACAGTATATATACGTCATTACTTTGATATTTAACCACTTGCTTACTGGGCACATATACCCCCTTCCTGCCCAGGCGAAATTTTAGCTTTCAGCACTGTCACGCTTTAAATGACAATTGCGCGGTTGTGCGATGTGCCTCCCAAACAAAATTGATGTCCTTTTTTTCCCACAAATAGAGCTTTCTTTTGGTGGTATTTGATCACCTCTGCGTTTTTTTTTTTGCGCTATAAACAAAAAAAGACTGACAATTTTGAAAAAAACAATATTTTTTACTTTTTGCTATAATAAATATCCCAATTTAAAAAAATATATATATATTTTTTTCCTCAGTTTAGACCGATATGTATTCTTCTACATATTTTTGGTAAAATTGTTTTTGCAATGAGCGTATATTGATTGGTTTGCGCAAGAGTTATTGTGCCTACAAAATAGGGGATAGAATTTTGACATTTTTTTTTTTTTTACTAGTAATGGCAGTTATCTGCGTTTTTTGTCAGGACTGCGATATTGCGGCGGACATATGGGACACTTTTGACACATTTTCGGGACCATTTACATTTATACAGCGAACAGTGCTATAAAAATGCACTGATTACTGTATAAATGTGACTGGCAGGGAAGGGGTTAACACTAGGGGGCGATCAAGGGGTTAAATGTGTGCCCTGCTAGGTGATTCTTACTGTGGGGGGAGGGGACTGACTGGGGGAGGTGACCGATGGTTGTCCCTATGTACAAGGGACACACCATCGGTCTCCTCTCCCTGACAGGACGTGGATCTCTGTGTTTACACACAGAGATCCACCTCCCTGGCTCTGTGACTGCCGATCACGGGTACCTGGCAGACATCGCGGCCTCCACGCAAGCCAATCGGCACCTGAGTGAAGCGGCGGGCGTGGGCATCCCATGGATTGGATAGTTTCCTGGTTTACCGACGGCTGCAGTAAACACAGAAGCGACCGCAAAGCGGTGGAAGGGATCACCTCTCCCACTGCCCCTAAAAATTATCCTGTGACGAATCCGCCGCCGGGATCACTTTTAGCAAATGCTGAATCGCCTACAGAAAAAAACGATGCTAGGGTTATGGAAACAGCTGGCCCCCCAGCGGCGGAGGCCCGAGGACGTCAATAGATGGCCTCACGGACCTGTAGAGCCACCTCGTGGCCGTCATTCGACAATGGCCCGGGTCCCAAGTGGCCCGGGTACCAGCTGCTTCCATAACCCTGGCATAATTTTTTTCTGTAGGCGATTTGGCATTTGCTAAAAGTGATCCCGACGGCGGATTCGTCACAGGATAATTTTTAGGGGAAGTGGGAGAGGTGATCCCTCCCACCGCTTTACAATCGCTTTTGTGTTTACTGCAGCTGTCGGTAAAGCGGGAAACTATCCAATCCATGGGATGGATAGGCAGGAAGTTGAGTGAGAGCAAGATGGCCCCCACTCGGCTCTATGCCCTTGGAGAACCGGAGCGACCTTCGACGTCATTACCGGTATCTCTTCACATTCGGCTCCCCATCACAGATTGCTCCGGAAGTGATGTTCCGTCGCCGCCATCTTGCTACACCCCACACTCCTGCACAGTAATGATAGAGTGAGAAGGGGGCAAGCGGACATCTTGTTACACCCACCGGAGTTTTAGATTTCACAGTTATTTTCAACACAAAATGGAGCTTATATGCTTAAATACACTATTTGTAAATCCGACGGACTGTTTACATGTTGAATTTTAACAGCAAAGGTGTTCTGTCACATTAGCAACCATGTAAGGTCAGCAGGTTTGCTGCTGCTTTTAAAATGTACAGTAAGGGCTCTTTCACACGGGGCGGATCCGTGCAGATCCGCCCCGTGAAGCTCCGCTTGCTCAGCGGGGATCGCTCCGTTGATCCCCGCTGAGCCGACGGATGACTGGGCGGTCCCCGCACACTGTGCAGGGACCGTCCTGTCAGAGCACCGCTCTCCCCTATGGGGAATCGGATGACGACGGACCGTAGAGTCCGTTGTCATCCGATCCGCTCCGCCGACGGAAGGAAAAATAGGGTTTTCCTCCGTCACACTTTGGCGGAGCGGAGCGGAGCGGATGTCAGCGGACATGTCTCCGCTGACATCCGTGCCTCCATAGGGGTACATGGAGGATCCGTTTCAGGTCCGCCTAAAAAACTGACAGGCGGACCTGAACGGACCTCCGTGTGAAAGGGGCCTTACATCTAAACAGACTGTCGGATTTCCAAATACTGTATTTAAGCATATACTGTATGCTCCGTTTTGTATTGAAAATAACTGTGAAATCTAAAACTCCGGTGGGTGTAACAAGATGTCCGCTTGCCCCCTTCTCACTCTATCATTACTGTGCAGAAGTGTGGGGTGTAGCAAGATGGCAGTGACAGGACGTCACTTCCGGAGCAATCTGTGATTGGGAGCCGAATGTGACGAGACACCGGTCCTCCGACAGATAAACAAAATGTAATTTTTTTTTCAACTAATTTAATACAGGGCACTTTCCCCCCTTCCTGCCCAGTCCAATTTTTTAGCTTTTAGCACTGTTGCAATTTGAATGACAATTGCGTGGTCATGCGACGCTGTACCCAAACAAAATTTGTATCATTTTTTTCCCACAAATAAAGCTTTCTTTTCGTGGTATTTGATCACCACTGGAGTTTTTATTTTTTGCGCTACAAATAAAAAAATACAGAAAATTAAGAAAAAAAAAAACATTTTCTTTGTTTCTGTTACAAAACTTTGTAAATAAGTATGTTTTCTCCTTCACTGATGAGCACTGATGAGGCTGCACCGATGGGCACTGATGAGGTGACACTGATGATGAGGCACTTATATGCAGCACTGATGGGCACTGATAGGCGGTACTGATAAGCAGCACTGATAGGTGGCACTGATGGGCACTCATAGTCAAGTTGCAATTCCTGATTGATTTTGGATAAATGTGTTGTTATAGAGGGCTCTATATTTTTCATATTATAGAGTTACATGGCTATATGGGTGTGGATATGTGTGTGTTTATGTCACTGATAGGTGGCACTGATAGATGACACTTACAGGCGGCACTGATCAGGTGGCACTGGCAGGCATCATTGATGGGCACAGAGTGCCATCCTAATGGGCACTGATTGGCACCCCTGGTGGGCTTACCTGGTGGTCTGAAGGGGGCATCCCTGGTGGTCTGAAGTGGGCATCCTCGATGGGTCTGCACTGATAATCAATGTGCTGATTATCAGCGCAGACCCCTCCCCCGTCAGGAGAGCAGCCGATCGGCTCTCCTCTACTCGTGCCAGCGCTGGCGGCTTATCCTGACTGGACTTCATATGACATCCAGTCAGGATAATACAACCACTTTCCAGCCATCATTTTGTTATATAGCAGGCGGGAAGTGGTTAAAGGTAAATGACAGATCAGGGTCTTTATGACCCCAGATCTCTCAATAAAGAGTACTTGTCATGCTTATTTCTATTACATGGATGTTTGCATTCCTTGTAATAGGAATAAAATTGATCAAAAGAAAATTAAAATAAAGGGACAGTGAAAAAATATAAAAATAAAAAGTAAAATAAATACGATTTTCTTTTAAAGTGCCCTATCCCTCCGTGCTCGCGTGCAGAAGCGAACGCATACGTAAGTCGTGCCTGCATATATAAACTGTGTTCAAACCACACATGTGAGGTATCGCCGCGATCGTTAGAGTGAGAGCAATAATTCTAGCACTAGACCTCATCTGTTACTCTAAACAGGTAACCTGTAAACATTTTTAAAGCATTGCCTATGGAGATTTTTAAGTACCGTAGTGTGTCGCCTTTCCACAAGCGTGCACGATTTTAAAGTATGACATGTTAGGTATCTATTTAATTAGTGTAACATCATATTTTACATTATATAAAAAAATAGGGCTAACTTTAGTGTTTTGTTTGTTTTTTAATTAAAAAAGGTGTATTTCGTCCAAAAAAAATTGCAGTGTGACATTAAATATTGCTACAATCGCCATTGTATGCTCTAAGGTCTCTGCTAAAAAAAAATATATAATGTTTGGGGGTTGTAAGTAATTTTCTAGCAAAATATAGTAATTTAACCACTTGAAACCCGTGCTATAGACAAAAGACATCTGCAGCGCGGCTCTCAAGTGCTGAGTGGACGTCCATGGACGTCCTGCTGTTTCTCTCCCCCTGCGCGGCGCCGAGGGCGCGCGGCGGGGAACAGCTGTGCGGCGCGCATCACGTGATGCCGAGGAGCGTGCCTGGCGGCCGCGATGTCCGCCAGGTACATTCGATCGGCAGTTACAGAGGCAGGATGTGGATCTCTGTGTGTAAACACAGAGATCCATGTCCTGTCAGGGAGAGAGGAGACCGATGCTGTGTCCCTTGTACATAGGGACACAGATCGTTCACCTCCCCCTGTCAGTCCCCTCCCCCACACAGTAAGAATCACAAATAGGGCACACATTTAACCCCTTCCTCGCCCCCTAGTGTTAACCCCTTCCCTGCCAGTCACATTTATACAGTAATCAGTGCATTTTTATAGCACTGTTCGCTGTATAAATGTGAATGGTCCCAAAATAGTGTCAAAAGTGTCCGATATGTCCGCCGCAATATCGCAGGCCTGACAAAAATCGCAGATCGCCGCCATTACTAGTAAAAAAAAAATATAATAAAAATGTCATAATTCTATCCCCTATTTTGTAGGCGCTATAACTTTTTCGCAAACCAATCACTATACGCTTATTGCAATTTTTTCTACCAAAAAAATACAGAAGAATACGTATCGGCCTAAACTGAGAAAAAAAATAGTTTTTTTAAAAAAATTGGTATATAATTATAACAAAAAGTAAAAAAATATTGTTTTTTTTCAAAATTTTCTGTCTTTTTTTTTGTTTATAGCGCAAAAAATAAAAACCGCAGAGGTGATCAAATACCACCAAAAGAAAGCTCTATTTGTGGGGAAAAAATGATAAAAATATCCTTTGGGTACAGCGTTGTATGACCGCGCAATTGTCATTCAAAGTGCGTTAGCACTGAAAGCTAAAAATTGGTCCGGGCACGAAGGGGGTTTAGTGCCCAGTTGTCAAGTGGTTAAACTTGTAAGATACAGATACAAAACAAGCCTTGAACCACTCTGAAACTGAGCCAAGAACGAGATCTGGATTGCATATACAGTCAGAACGAGACTTGAAAGACAAAACGAAAACGAAGCTTGAAACACTAAAACAGCCAGCGAGAACGAGGCTTGGATTGTAAATCCAACGAGAACGAGGCTTGGAACGTGAAAGCAGGCAAAGAGATGCACAGGAGTTGTGATAAAAAATAAACAGATACATGATTTATAAAAATCGGTGGAGAGGAAAGTCAAAGCTTAGGAAAAAAAAACAGAAAGTAGTTATTGTCGCGCCTCCATTCTAGGCTCCGCCCCCGGGTCACATGATATGCTGCCTGACCAGGGGGCGTGGCAGGAAGTGGACTAGTAAGTCACATTGAGGAACGTGTATCTGTGTCCCCAAGTCTGTCATTCTCCTCTATAGCCTCTCCTTCCCTTCTTTACTACTGTATATGTGGGTCACCTGTCAGAGCACACATCTATCTGATCCCATCCTATGTATTGTGTCCCTTCCGTACTGTGGTGGCAGTCTGTGTGCAGCCCCATGGTGTGTACAGGGTCAGTGTAGTACTGAAGGACTATTACCCCGCACACCAGGCATGAGGCGTCTTACCACCCAGTGCTTAAAGTAGAATGAAAAGCAAAAGTTTACCTTTTTTTTATTTTGGATAGAGTAAGGGAGAGTTATAACACCTGTCAGCTTCTTTTCCCATCTGTGTCCCATAGGGGAGATTTCCCTTCACTTCCTGTCCCATAGCCAAAACAGGAAGTGAGAGGAAATCACCAGAACTAGTGTCCCCATTGGAACATTTCCCCTCTATTCCTTCAGTGGTGACAACTCAAAATTTGTGATTTTCTTTCACTCTAAATGATAATGGTAAACAGGACGCAGAGTGCGAATCTCTCTAATAGGGGCACAGACAGCAATAACCTGACAGGTGTTCTAATCCATCTCCACACTATCCAACAGTAACCACTTCAGCCCCGGAAGGATTTACCCCCTTCCTGACCAGGCCATTTTTTGCGATACGCTTTAGCTGACAATTTGTCGCTTTAACTGACAATTGCGCCATCGTGAGATGTTGTACCCAAACAAAATTGACGTCCTTTTTTTCCCCACAAATAGAGATTTCTTTTGGTTGTATTTGATCACCGCTGCGGTTTTCATTTTTTGCGCTATAAACAAAAAAAAAAAAGCGTAAATTTTCAAAAAAATCAGTGATTTTTAGCGGGACTGCGACGTTGCGGCGGACAGATTGGACACCTAACTGAAATTTTTGACACTTTTTTGGTGAACCGGTGACATTATTACAGTAATCAGTGCTAAAAATATGCACTGTTATTGTACTAATGACACTGGCAGGGAAGGGGTTAACATCGGGGGCGATCAAGGGGTTAAATGAGTTCCCTGCAGGTGTTTTCTAACTGTATGGGGGACTGTGTGACTGGGGAAACACACAGATCCATCATCCTGCTTAGCAGAAAGACAGGATCTGTGTGATCTCCCCTGTGAGAACGGAGATCTGCCTTGTTTACACAGACAGACCCCCGTTCTGTCACTGCGGGGAACGATCCCGGGCTGGCCGGCGGACATCGAGTCCGCCTGACCCACTGATTTGCTCCCCCCGCTGGCCAATGGTAGCGTGCACGCGCCCACAAAAGCAAGTTCCCGAGCCGACATACACCTGAGGCGATTTGCGGGATCGTGCCACCTTGCCGCAGTATATTGGCGGTAAAAAAACAAAACAAAAAGTGCTGCCTCTTATTCATACTAGTTTAAAACCATTTGCCATCCGGGGCAATTTTGACATTTCACATATATATGGTAAAATCTGCATTTTTTTTTTTTTTTGCAAGAAAATTATAACCCCCGAAAATTTTATATTTTCAGAAAGCAGAGGCCCTGGAAAATAAAATAGCTGCTGTTACAATTTTTTATGTCACACAATATTTGCAAGGCTGTTTATCAAACGCAAATTTTAAGGAAAAAATACACTTAAGCAGAATTAGCCACACCAACATTATATAATAGATACCAAATATGTCAAGATTTTAAATTGTGCACACCTGTGAAATAGGGACAAACTACCGTACCTAAAAATCTCCATAGAAGACACTTTAAAAGTCTCTACAGGTTATCAATGTAGGGCTAAACATGAGCGCTGGTGCTAGAATTATTGCTCTCACTCACGTTCGAGACAATACCTCACGCGTGGTACAATCATCGTTTACATATGAATGTGAGACCTCCACACCTTTACACAGGGAAGTATTCTATATATCTATTACATAATACACTGCTTTGTTGTATGTCTGACCTTGGCTGCTACCCCACATGTGACTTTTCCTGTCACTGATAACCTTATGGTACTGTAATATGTAATGTAGATGACCGAACTGTTTTTCTACGTGTTATACACTTTTTTATATATTTTTGTAATGAATATCATTCTTAATAAAATCAGATTGAACATAAACACCTGTCCTTCAGCCCCCCAGTGCCTGAAATATAGTCTAGACACCTCTCCTCCAGCCCCCAGTGCATAAAAAATGGTTTAAGCCCCTCTCATGCAGCCCCCAGTGTCTGAAATATGGTGTAAACACCTCTCTTCCAGCCCCCAGTGCCTAAAAAAATGGTGTGGGCACCTCTCATGCAGCCCCCAGGATCTGAAATATGGTGTAAACACCTCTCCTCCAGCCCCCAGTGCCTGAAATATGGTGTAAACACCTCCAGACCCCAGGTGCCTAAAATACGGTGTAAACACCTCCAGCCCCCAGGTCCTAAAATATGGTGTAAACACCTCCAGCCCCCAGGTGCCTGAAATATGGTGAAAAAACCTCCAGCACCCAAGTGCCTGAAATACGGTGTAAACACCTCCAGCCCCCAGTTCCTAAAATATGGTGTAAACACCTCTCCTCCAGCCCCCAGTGTCTGAAATATGGTATAAAGACCTCTCCTCCAGCCTCCAGTGTCTGAAATATGGTGTAAACACCTCTCCTCTAGCCTCCAGTGCTGAAATATGGTGTAAACACCTCTCCTCCAACCCCCAGTGCCTGAAATATGGTGTAAACACCTCTCCTCCAGCCCCTGGTGTCTGAAATATGGTATAAAGACCTCTCCTCCAGCCTCCAGTGTCTAAAATATGGTGTAAACACCTCTCCTCCAGCCCCCAGTGCCTGAAATATGGTGTAAACACATCTCCTCCAGCCCCCAGTGCCTGAAATATGGTGTAAACACCTCTCCTCCAGCCCCTAGTGTCTGAAATGTGGTATAAAGACCTCTCCTCCATCCTCCAGTGTCTGAAATATGGTGTAAACACCTCTCCTCCAGCCCCCAGTGCCTGAAATATGGTGTAAACACATCTCCTCCAGCCCCCAGTGCCTGAAATATGGTGTAAACACCTCTCCTCCAGCCCCTAGTGTCTGAAATATGGTGTAAACACCTCTCCTCCAGCCCCTAGTGTCTGAAATGTGGTATAAAGACCTCTCCTCCAGCCTCCAGTGTCTGAAATATGGTGTAAACACCTCTCCTCCAGCCCCCAGTGCCTGAAATATGGTGTAAACACATCTCCTCCAGCCCCCAGTGCCTGAAATATGGTGTAAACACCTCTCCTCCAGCCCCTAGTGTCTGAAATGTGGTATAAAGACCTCTCCTCCAGCCCCCAAGTGTCTAAAATACGGTGTAAACACCTCCAGCCCCTAGTTCCTAAAATATGGTGCAAACACCTCTCCTCCAGCCCCCATCGCCTGAAAATGGTGTAAAGACCTCCAGCCCCCAGTGCCTGAAATATGGTGTAAATACCTCCAGCCCCCAGTGCCTGAAATATGGTGTAAACACCTCACTTCCAGGCCCCAGTGCCTGAAACAAAGTCGGCAACAGGGAATAATGCAATGGTTTATAAGGCCAATAAGTCTGCTCTTATTTGTAGTACTCAGGGGCCTGCTGGAAGATAATATATACAATAAATGTAGTGATTTCTGAATGACCGGAGTTCCCCTATACACAGACATCTACAGATTCCAGTAATGCCCGTTGTCCTCTGTGCTCAGCAGTAATAGCTGATCTTCTCTTCTAGTGATGCCTGGCCAGTCGCTGTTGCGGGTCCTGTATGCCAGCCTGGCAGTGAGATGCGCTGGGACTGTCCGTTCCTCTCTGACCCTGGCCAGTAATCAGAAATGTCAGCAGCAGGTGAGATCATTCATAATAAATGTCCACACTGTGAACTCGCCAAGCCAGCGATATTATGAAATGTCCATCTGCTTTATAGATTTCTCATCTTCATTATGTAACACTTCAGTCCTTCATACTACATTCCCATCATCCCCTGCACACCAGCTAAAATATCCGTCCCACACTGACTGCTAAAATGAGCAAGAAGGTGGAGAGCTTGATACAAACTCCAGCTATAGTCTGAGAAGCCGTATCACCTCCTGCACCCTCCACACCCCACAGTGACTGAGGCACCTGCACTGCATTATGGGTAGAGGAGCGTGGCTAAACCGTGACTTAGAACAAAGAGATTTTTGTATAATATATTTTAAAAAATACTGTTCATTGATTGTATTTGCACATATAACAGCTGAAGTGTAGACTGAACAAAACCATACAATCTGATTGCACAATTTCCTTTAGATCTACCATTAACCATGTAGTTTAAAAGGCCTGCTTTATTTAATATGAGTTAAAAGGATCATTTACAGCAAGTTTGTCCTCATATTACAAAAGCTCTGTAGAATCAGATTGTATGCTGTATGCCCAACTTTATATACTTTTTTTATTTTTTCAAGGTAATTACAGTATCTCACAAAAGTAAGTACAACCCTCACATTTTTGTAAATATTTTATTATACCATTTCATGTGACAACACTGAAGAAATACACTTTGCTACAATGTAAAGTAGTGAGTGCGCAGCTTGTATAACAGTGTAAATTTGCTGTCCCCTCAAAATAACTCAACACACAGCCATTAATGTCCAAACCGCTGGCAACAAGAGTGAGTACACCCCTAAGTGAAAATGTCCAAATTGGGCCCAAAGCGTCAATATTTTGTGTGGCCACCATTATTTTCCAGCACTGCCTTAACCCTCTTGGGCATGGAGTTCACCAGAGCTTCACAGGTTGCCACTGGAATCCTCTTCCACTCCTCCATGACGACATCACAGAGCTGGTGGATGTTAGAGACCTTGCGCTCCTCCACCTTCCATTTGAGGATGCCCCATAGATGCTCAATAGGGTTTAGGTCTGGAGACATGCTTGGCCAGTCTATCACCTTTACCCTCAGCTTCTTTAGCAAGGCAGTGGTCGTCTTGGAGGTGTGTTTGGGGTCGTTATCATGTTGGAATACTGCCCTGCGACCCAGTCTCCGAAGAGAGGGGACCATGCTTTAGTATGTCACAGTACATGTTGGCATTCATGGTTCTCTCAATGAACTGTAGCTCCCCAGTGCCTCCAGAACTCTCCAGGGCAAGCTGAGTTCCACAAACCCCCGACCCAAAGTCACTCCTGTAACAGCAGTATAATGTCAATGGGAGAGGTGGCAGCGGAGGGCAGTATGATGGGGTGGAGGGCAGTACAATGCTACAATGTAAAGTAGTGAGTGTACAGCTTGTATAACAGTGTAAATTTGCTGTCCCCTCAAAATAGCTCAACACACAGCCATTAATGTCTAAACCGCAACAAAAGTGAGTACACCCCTAACTGAAAGTGTCAATATTTTGTGTGGCCACCATTATTTTCCAGCACTGCCTTAAAGTGGTTGTAAACCCACTTATGCAACTTGCATCTACAGGTAAGCCTAGATTAAGGCTTACCTGTAGGTGCAAGAAATATCTCCTAAACCTACACGGTTTAGGAGATATTTGCTAAAAATGACATGCATCGGTGCATACGGCGCATGCGCCCTGCAGATAACGGCGCATTCATAGGGTCAATCCCATTCACAAATCCGGCGTAGCCGGATTTGACGGCTCCCGCGCGCATGCGCGGTGTCACGTCTTCGCCGCTCCGGCCAATCACAGCGCCGGAGCGGCGATACCCGGAAGTAACCTTCCAGCTATCGTCGCAGCGATGGCTGCGGCTGGAGACGGAGACGAGGACGGTTTTGGGGGCCCCGATCTAAGGTATGTGATGCATAATGAGCTAGTATGCTAGTCATACTAGCTCATTATGCCTTTGTCTTGCAGGTTGGTTTTAAAAAACTTTTTTTTTTTTACAGGGTTTACAACCACTTTAACCCTCTTGGGCATAGAGTTCACCAGAGCTTTACAGGTTGCCACTGGAGTCCTCTTCCACTCCTCCATGATGACATCACGGAGCTGGTGGATGTTAGAGACCTTGCGCTCCTCCACCTTCCACCTGAGGATGCCCCACAGATGCACAATAGGGTTTAGGTCTGGAGACATGCTTGGCCAGTCCATCACCTTTACCCTCAGCTTCTTTAGCAAGGCAGTGGTCATCTTGGAGGTGTGTTTGGGGTTGTTAAGTTGGAATACTGCCCTGTGGCCCAGTCTCCGAAGGTGATCATGCTCTGCTTCAGTATGTCACAGTACATGTTGACATTCATGGTTCCCTCAATGAACTGTAGCTCCCCAGTCCCGGCAGCACTCATGCAGCCCCAGACCATGACACTTCCACCACCATTCTTGACTGTAGGCAAGACACACTTGTCTTTGTACTCCTCACCTGGTTCCCGCCCCACACGCTTGACACCATTTGAACCAAATAAGTTTATCTTGGTCTCATCAGGCCACAGGACATGGTTCCAGTAATCCATGTCCTTAGTCCGCTTGTCTTCAGCAAACTGTTTGGAGGCTTTCTTGTGCATCATCTTTAGAAGAGGCTTCCTTCTGGGATGACAGCCATGCAGACCAATTTGATGCAATGTGCGGCGTATAGGGTTGCCACCTCACCCCTTTAAACCCGAACACATATGAATTACACAGTTTCTGAGGCTAATTTAATGCAGATAAGGCACCAAGTGAGTTTAATTACCACCTTAATCAGCCACAGTACCTGTGTAATTCATATGTGTTCGGGTTTAAAGGGATGAGGTGGCAACCCTAGCAGCGTATGGTCTGAGCACTGACAGGCTGACCCCCCACCCCTTCAACCTCTGCCGCAATGCTGGCAGAACTCATACGTCTATTTCCCAAAGACAACCTCTGCATATACTGTGCACGTGCACTCAACTTCTTTGGTCGACCATGGTGAGGCCTGTTCTGAGTGGAAACCGCTGTATGGTCTTGGCCACCGTGCTGCAGCTCAGTTTCAGGGTCTTGGCAATCTTCTTATAGCCTAGGGCATCTTTAGGTAGAGCAACAATTATTTTTTTCAGATCCTCAGAGAGTTCTTTGCAATGAGATGCCATGTTGAACTTCCAGTGACCAGTATGAGAAAGTGAGAGTGATAACACCAAATTTAACACACCTGCTCCCCATTCACACCTGAGACCTTGTAACACTAATGAGTTACATGACATCGGGGAGGGAAAATGGCTAATTGGGCCCAATTTGGACATTTTCACTTAGGGGTGTACTCAATATTTTTGCAAGCGGTTTAGACATTAATGGCTGGGTGTTGAGTTATTTTGAGGGGACAGCAAATTTACACTGTTATACAAGCTGTACACTCACTACTTTACATTGTACCAAAGTGTCATTTCTTCAGTGTTGTCACATGAAAAGATGTAATAAAATATTTACAAAAATGAGAGGGGTGTACTCACTTTTGTGAGATACTGTATGTATTTAACCATTTAACCACTTAAGCCCCGGACCATTTTGTTGCTAAAGGACCAGGCCCCTTTTTGCGATTCGGCACTGCGTCGCTTTAACTGACAATTGCGCGGTTCTGCGACGTGGCTACCAAACAAAATTGACGTCCTTTTTTCCCCACAAATAGAGTTTTCTTTTGGTGGCATTTGATCACCTCTGCGGTTTTAATTTTTTGCGCTATAAACAAAAATAGAGCGACAATTTTGAAAAAAAAACAATATTTTTTACTTTTTGCTATAATAAAGATCTCCAAAAAATAAATAAAAAAACGTTTTATGTATTTTTCTACATATTTTTGTTAAAAAAAAATCGCAATTGATTGGTTTGCGCAAAAGTTATAGCGTCTACAAAATAGGGGACTGTTTTATGGCATTTTTATTAATAATTTTTTTTTTACTAGTAATTTTTATCGTGACTGCGACATGGTGGACACATCGGACACTTTTGACACCATTTTGGGACTATTGTAATTTTTACAGCGATCAGTGCTATAAAAATGCACTGATTACTGTGAAAATGACACTGACAGTGAAGGGGTTAACCTGTAGGGGGCACTGAAAGGGTTAAGTGTTTCCTAGGGAGTGATTACTACTGTGTGGGGGCGTAGCTTGGCGTGTGACGTCACTGATCGTCGTTCCCTATGACAGGGAACAGACGATCATTGACACTCACACTAGGAAGCACAAGGAGAGGTTTGTTTACACTTACCTCTCCCCGTTCTTCAGGTCTGTGACCTGATTGCGGGACACCGGTGGCGATCGGGTCCGCGGGTCCCGCGGGCGTGGTTACGGAGTTCAGGACTGGGTCGCGAGCGCGCGACCCACGGCTGGGCTTCTTAAAGAGGACGTACCTGTTTGTGCCCAGCCGTGCCATTCTGCTGACGTATATCGGTGTGAGGCGGTCCTTAAGTGGTTAAAGTAGGAGACTGCAAAATTAGGGTATATATATTTTTGGTAAATATTTGCATAGTGCACACGCTCTGAGTTTGTGAGCCCACAGAGGAGGAATCTGTCCCCTCCCCAACAGCCATTTTGTATTTTCTGCTGTACTCACAAGTTAACTTTAAAGTGTCCCTGTCTTCCCTAAGGAGTCATTAATGAGGAACTGCAGTCTGCTCACATAATTTGTAATAACATCTTTGCCATTTTGAAGCTTCCCTCCAACCACTTTGCATATTATTTTATATATACTGTGATTCTGTACTTGCCAAACATACTGCAGAAATCTCCCTCCACGGAGTCTGGCTGCAGCCATTTTAACTGTAGGCAGCTGAAGCTGCTGCTTGTTCACTTCCTGGATTTACAAAAAGACACAGAGGTGTTTCGTCAGATTTGGCGACCCGTCAGAATTGGTAACGGAAGTGACGTTCCGTCGCCGCCATCTTGATACACCCCGCACTCCTCCATAGTAAGGATATTCTGAGAAGGGGGAAAGCGGACATCTTGTTACACCCACCTGAGTTTTCCATTTTACACATATTTTTAACAGGAAAGTGAGTTTATATGGTTGAAGATGTAAATAGGTTCTTTACACGGTTTGAGATTGTGTTACCAAACCAGGATATAGGGTGTTCTTTAGGTCCAGGAAACTGTACACTCACTATACAGGAATATGAGGTGAGGCAGGTGTTTAAGGCTATAAATGCTAGGAAATCATCAGGTCCAGACGGAATCCCAGGGAGAGTAGTTAAGGCCTGTGCTGATCAATTAGCTGGAGTCTTTGCCAAGATCTTTAATCGATCACTATCATCTGCTGTTGTTCCGGCATGTTTAAAATCAGCCACTATTATTCCAATTCCAAAGAAGTCAACTGTGGGAAGTTTAGACAATTATAGACCAATAGCACTGACCTCAGTACTAATGAAGTGCTTTGAGAGGTTGGTCCTGAAATATATCAAAACTAGACTACCGGGTAATTTAGATCCTTATCAGTTTGCATATAGGGCAAATAGAAGCACAGAAGATGCAATAGCTTTAGCGTTGCATGGGGCACTTAGTCATCTGGAGCATTCGGGAAACTACATAAGGATGTTGTTTATAGATTACAGCTCTGCCTTTAATACCATTATTCCAGATCGGTCGTTTGAAAAAATACAAAAATTGGATTTGCCGCCGTTTGTTTTTGGATAAGGGATTTTTTGGTCCATCGCTCACAGGTGGTCAAATTGGATAAGTTTGTTTCTTTCAAGCGAGAAATAAGTACTGGAGCCCCACAGGGTTGTGTGTGAAAGTCCCTTTCTCTATGCGCTCTACACATATGACTGCACCCCCTATTATGGGACCAATAGTATAGTTAAGTTTGCCAATGACACTACCATAATCGGATGTATCACCGGAGATGATGAGGAGCAATACAGGAGAGAGATTGATAGGACAGTGGATCGGTGTACAGCAAATAACCTGATCCTAAACACAGGGAAAACAAAGGAACTGATTGTAGATTTCAGAAGGAACAGGTCTGAACCAGCACCGCTTTTTATTAAAGGCGTGTGCGTGGAGCGGGTCTCTACCTTTAAGTTTTTGTGAACATGCATTTCTGAAAACTTATTGTGGACAATCAACGTTAAAGCCATTATTAAGAAATCGCAACAGCGTTTATATTTTTTGCGACTCCTTAGGAAAAATGGCTTGGGAAGGAAGGTACTAGAGACCTTCTATCGCTCTGCCATTGAGAGTACATTAACGTATTGTATTCTAGTGTGGTACCCTAGTTGTATGCAGGCAGAGAGTGGTTCGAACGGCGCAGAAAATTGTAGGGTGTGAACTTGTTTCTCTAGAAGAAATATATGAGACTCGTTGCCTTTACAGAGCAGGAAAAATAGTGAGAGACCAGATTCATCCTGGTTGTCATTTCTTTGAATTATTGCCATGTGTGAGACGTTTTAGGGTGATTAAAACTAGGACAAAAAGATTTAAAGAGAGCTTCTTTCCCAGGGCTGTTAAGGCTATCAATGCAGGAATGAAATGAAAGAGATCACATAGTCTTATTTTATTGTCTTGTTTAGTTTTTTAATATGAGGAGACTTTTTATACTTTTATAATATGGGGACACTTATTTTTATATATATATATATATATATTTTTTTGGTATAATTAAATCCTGTGTGATAAATGCATGGTTGATAATTGTGATGTATGAATAATGTGTGGAGTATAAATGTAATTTCTACAAAATTTGTTTCTACAATGACAATAAATTTTATCTTATCTTATATAGTGAAATACAGGACTTATGCCGCGTACACACGATCGTGATTCACGGCGGTGAAAACACCGCCGTGAATCACGGCATGAAAAACGAGGGAACGGCATGTTCCCCCACACACGACCGTTTTTCCCGTCATTTTTTTCTTTGACGAGAAAAACGACCGTCTGTGGGCTCCGCGGCAGTGTCTCCCTATGGGAAAACTGCCGCGGAAAAAAATGATGGAAAAAACGATGAGAAAATTTAGAACATGTTCTAATTTTTCTCGTCGTTTTTCCTGCCGTTTTTCTCAACGAGAAAAACGGCATAAAGCCCACAGACGATCGTTTTTCTCGGCGAAAAAAAAAAATGTCATTTTTTCCCGACGGGAAAAATGATCGTGTGTACGCGGCATTAGAAGTCCGTCTGACTGGTTAGATATTGAATTTTAAAAGCAGTGAACTTCTGTCAGATTAGCAAACCTGTGAGATGAGCAGGCTTGCTGCTGCTTTTAAAGTTCAACATCATAACAGTCGGACGGAGTTCTAAGTACTGGATTTCAGTATATAAACTCACTTTACTGTTAAATATAAGTGTAAAATGCAAAACTCTGGTGGGTGTAACAAGATGTCCGCTTTCCCCTTCTCAGAGTATCCTTACTATGGAGGAGTGTGGGGTGTAGCAAGATGGCGGCGACGGAACGTCACTTCCGTTACCAATTCTGACGGGTCACCATATCTGACGAAACAGAGGCACACCTCCAGCTCTGCAGCTTTCATTGGCCGTCTTATGACTCATCCCCCCTCCCTTCCTTCCAAACTCTCACGAGAGTGAGAGCTGGGCATGTCATAAGCCTAGGCTAATGACCAGACAAGAAACAAAGGGTGGGCTGTATAAGGTCTTTACTGGCAGAAATATTTTTTTTACTATCCAAGTTAAAACAACAAGGGCAGAACATTTAATAGATGGAAAGTTAAAACAATTACTGAAGTTCCGCCTTAAGCTTACTCTGAGAGCCAAAAACACAGCGTTAATGACTTATAAGAGAGGACAGGTTCACTTAATTTTTTTTTTAACTTTACCATCCCTTAAGCTGGCCATAGACAGTTTTTTTGTTCAGCAAGTAAGCCTAACGAAAAAAATAAACTAACAGACTGTGTTTGTGTGGATGGAGGAATCCTCCTTCCCAGACTCCGACGCTGTCAGAATATATTAATTGGTGGCTGCAGCTGTCAATCGAGAAAAGCTTCCAACATTCTTCTTTAATAAAAATGATAAAACAATTGACATTGAGCAGGGATGGCCACACACGGAACAAAATTTGTCCGATCCATACTGAACTGGCCACTTTTTGATCTGTTTATGGCCAGCTTTAGTGGAGTTTAGAAAATGGAGCATCGGCTCCGAGGACACTGACAGAGGGGAGGATTGACCACACAACTGCCAAAAGGGAGTACTCTCGCCTTCCGCTTGCGTAGACATTGTGCAGACACTGACAGTGAATTCAGGTAACACATTGCCGCACTTTAATGTTTCCTGATTGTTTTCTCTCTCTGGTTAGCGTCCATATTGCGCCAGTGACGGAGTTGGCAGTGACGAGGTGCACAGAGCACAGAAAGCGCAGAGTAATTCGGCCACTATTTTCTCCCGGATCATCGACCGCTCCATCCCAGCAGATATCATCTATGAAGATGAACAGGTAACGGAGCGCAGACTATCATGGGAGCCTTGGTAGTATTGCTCCACCCACTGACAGCCTGCTTTTTCTTTTACAGTGTTTGGCATTCCGGGATGTGTCCCCGCAGGGTCCTGTGCATTTCCTTGTCATCCCCAGGAAACCAATTGCAAGGATAAGTGAAGTGACAGTGGGTGACACACAGGTAATGCAGAGACTGAAGGGGGCCCAGCACTGCCATACCGCAGTCAGGTCTGATGTCAAAAATGTCGGCTGGTACACACTGTACACCACACTGCTTTGGGGCATGCCATAGATAATTGCTGATTTATTAAAAGTACAGTAACAGAAACTACCATGGAACTGTTGCCTGTTTCCCAGGGAATAAAAGGTGAATGCTAACTGGTTGAAGTGGGGAATGGTCTAGTTATGCCCCCTGGCTACATTCACCATCCATGCCGTGTGGTGCTGCAGGAGTAGTGGTCACAGAAATGTGAGCCTGGCAGGAGGCAATTACTGTTCTGTCTTTTCTCCATAGCTCCTGGGTCACTTGCTGGTCACCGCCAGCCACCTGGCACAGAAAGAGGGGCTGACTCAGGGCTACAGGATTGGTAAGTGCTGGGGGGGGATAAAATAATGGAAATGTATCAATATATTGCTATCAAGGCCCTAGTAAGAAGGAGGACCACCTCCAACAGCTCACAATAAAATTGATGCAGTTGTATTAGTTCCAGCTCCTGTAGAGGATTCAGAGTCTTTCCGGTTGATTTACTAAAACTGGAGCACAAAGAATCTGGTGCAGCTGTGCATGGTAACCAATCAGCTTCTAACTTCAGTTAGGCCCCTTTCACATGAAGGCTCTGATCAGGTGTGCCTATCAGTTTTTCCGGCGGACCGGACCGTACCCTCCATTCACCCCTATGGACTGGCGGGTATAAACAGACTTGTGTCCATTAATGCTCGCCTACCTCCAATCCAATCTGTCCCCTTCCGTCTAGGCGGATCAGAGGGCAGTCAGATGTAAACGTACAGCAGAGTTTGTTTACACCCGTCAGTCCATAGAACAGAGTGGGCTTGTGTTTGCTCTGCATAAACTGAGAAGACATGGACCCGTCATCCACCTGCTCTGACCAGCGGACACATCCCCTGCTGATCATAACGCAGTCTGCCCTGTGGATAAGGGGCCTTAGGCTTTGACATTAAAACGGTGGATTTGATTTAAATCAACTCTATTTAAATCATAATTTTTAAAGAGCAACTGTCATCTCTGTCCTGCAGTGGCTCCACCTCTGACCCGCTGTTGACTCACCGACAGTCCCATTCACTTTAATGGGATGGCTGGTGATGCGGCAGTGACACAACAAGGGGAGGGACGTAGTGGCAGCAGGTGAGTGGATGCCCGCTAACAGGCGCTGCCATGGTGGATCTGAAATATTGCAGAATATACAGCCTCATGCTACATAACTAAGCTCCATTTCATGCTGAATAAACTAAATTATTAATGTATCTTAAATAGAAAATGATCTTTAGATTTTTACTATAAAAGCATTTTATTAAAATAAATTTGATAAAAAAAATCAGATTTTTTTTTTTTTAAATCATTGATTCTTATCCACCCTGCATTAAAAACTAGAAGCTGATTGGTTACTATGCATAACCGCACCGGATTTAGTGTGCAACAGTTTTAGAAAATCCAAACCCCACGCACCCCCCCCGCCAGTGGTTTTTTTTTTTGTAGCATTTAACCTAAAGCTAAGCTTGTTTTTCAGTGTTAGTGTAGACCAGTGTTTTTCAACCCTTTTTCAGTCAAGACATCCTTTAGAATTGTGCACAATCCCATGGCACATTTTTTTAATGAGATGCTCTATGTGTGTGAAACATACAAAAGGTTGCTGGCATGATTTTTTTTTAAATTGCACAGCACCAAAACACATGCTACTGTTGAACTATGTGTTTTTGCAGATGCAAATGTATGCATATTTGCTAGATGTGTGGGTGTGTCATTAAATATTATTGGCACCCACGAGAGTCTGCAAAAGGCAGCACATTTTTGTGCAGTACAGGAAAACACGCGATTTCGCACTGCGCCTTATATGTGAACAAGCCTTAAAATGTACTCTGTGAGAAGAGTTCAGTCATTTGTAGGTTGTAAATCCCCCCTCCCCATCCTAGCACAACATGCCAACCCAAATCGCCCTCCCAGCACAACCCCCCACCCAAATCGCCCGTCTAAGCACAGCCCCCTTAAATCCCCCCCCTCCTAGCCCAACCCCCCAAAATCCCCCCTCTTAGCACAGCCCCCCTACCCAAATCATTCTCCCAGCATAACTCTCCCAACCCCCCCTCCCCAAATCCCCCCTCTTAGCACAACCCCCCTCCCACCCAAATCACCCTCCCAGCACAATTCTCCCAACCCCAAATCTCCCCCTCTTCCTAACACACATTCTGTCCCTAAAGCATCCTGCCACAGCAGCTAGGGGAAAAGAGACAGGAGGAGGTGTGGGTTGTGCACTCTCTCACCCCCCCCCCCCACTAATCACCTTCCTCTACATTTAAATCCTCAGAGAGGAGACAGAGTGTACTGTAGAATTCTGTGTACAGAAGAGGCACCATGCCTGCCCCGCTCCTCTGTACTCTTGCCGGCAAGTCCTTCGCAATTGATGACGTCATCTGTTGGTAAGACGCGGTCAGGCGACCAGCTCAGCTTTCTGCTTTTCCAGTAAGAGTACAGAGGGGAGCAAAGAGCGGGAGGTGCGAGCTAAGCTCTCTGCCTCCTCTGTACACAGGACTTTACAGTGCTCTCTGCCCATTGTAGCACAGGAGCTAACAGAGGATCACTTAGATCGGGCTGTTGCTGCGGAACCCCTGAAGACTCTTCACAGCACCCGATTGAAAAACACTGGTGTAGAGGGGTGAAATCCTCTAAACTCTGTGTCTTCTTGAACAAAAAAAACTGGCTAAGAGGGAAATTCTTTCAGAGGCACATACAGTAATAAAAATGTTGCCCTTTTATCAATGCTGGTACGCTTCAAGTTTGGTAAGTGTGATCACTGTATCCCACAATCTTAGCCTCAGCACAGGGAAGGAAAAGACCCAGTAACACACCATGGTCATGTAATGCTGTGTGTGTGTGTATACACACACACACAGTGGGGAGAACAAATATTTGATACACTGCCGATTTTACAGGTTTTCCTACTTACAAAACATGTAGAGGTCTGTAATTTTTATCATATGTACTCTTCAACCTTGAGAGACGGAATCTAATACAAAAATCCAGAAAATCATATTGTATGATTTTTAAATAATTTATTTGCATTTTATTGCATGACATAAGTATTTGATCACCTACCAACCAGTAGGAATTCCGGCTCTCACAGACCTGTTATTTTTTTCTTTAAGAAGCCCTCCTGTTCTCCACTCATTACCTGTATTAACTGCACCTGTTTGAACTCATTACCTGTATAAAAGACACCTGTCCACACACTCAATCAAACAGACTCCAACCTCTCCACAATGGCCAAGACCAGAGAGCTGTGTAAGGACAACAGGGATAAAATTGTAGACCTGCACAAGGCTGGGATGGGCTACAGGATAATAGGCAAGCAGCTTGGGGAGAAGGCAAAAACTTTTGGTGCAATTATTAGAAAATGGAAGAAGTTCAAGATGACGGTCAATCTCCCTCGGTATGGGGCTCCATGCAAGATCTCACCTTGTGGGGTATCAATGATCATGAGGAAGGTGAGGGATCAGCCCAGAACTACGCGGCAGGACCTGGTCAATGACCTGAAGAGAGCTGGGACCACAGTCTCAAAGAAAACCATTAGTAACACACTACGCCGTCATGGATTAAAATCCTGCAGCGCACGCAAGGTCCCCCTGCTCAAGCCAGGGCATGTCCAGCCCCGTCTGAAGTTTGCCAATAACAATCTGGATGATCCAGAGGAAGAATGGGAGAAGGTCATGTGGTCTGATGAGACAAAAATAGAGCTTTTTGGTCTAAACCCCACTCGCCGTGTTTGGAGGAAGAAGGATGAGTACAACCCCAAGAACACCATCCCAACCGTGAAGCATGGAGTTGGAAACATCATTCTCTGGGGATGCTTTTCTGCAAAGGAGACAGGATGACTGCACCGTATTAAGGGGAGGATGGATGGGGCCATGTATCACGAGATCTTGGCCAACAACCTCCTTCCCTCAGTAAGAGCATTGAAGATGGGTCATGGCTGGGTCTTCCAGCATGACAATGACCCGAAACACACAGCCAGGACAACTAAGGAGTGACTCTGTAAGAAGCATCTCAAGGTCCTGGAGTGGCCTAGCCAGTCTCCAGACCTGAACCCAATAGAAAATCTTTGGAGGGAGCTGAAAGTCTGTATTGCCCAGTGACAGCCCCGAAACCTGAAGGATCTGGAGAAGCTCTGTATGGAGGAGTGGGCCAAAATCCTTGCTGCAGTGTGTGCAAACCTGGTCAAGAACTACAGGAAATGTATGATCTCTGTAACTGCAAACAAAGGTTTCTGTACCAAATATTAAGTTCTGCTTTTCTGATGTATCAAATACTTATGTCTTGCAATAAAATGCAAATTAATTATTTAAAAATCACACAATGTGATTTTCTGGATTTTTGTTTTAGATTCCGTCTCTCACAGTTGAAGAGTACCTATGATAAAAATTACAGACCTCTACATGCTTTGTAAGTAGGAAAGCCTGCCAAATCGGCAGTGTATCAAATACTTATTCTCCCCACTGTATATGAGTGTTCACCTAAATCAACCAGCAAACATAGTGCAAAGCCCACTGCAGCTCCCCAGGTAATTCATACATGCTCCCCAACACTCTATCCTGATAAAATGAGGTTATTGTCTGGATACTGTGCTGGCTAACACTACAATAAAAAAAAAAGTGAAAATCAAATCCAGGTGGAGGGGCTACCTGTAAGGTGAACTGTCCTCTGTATGGTATTTGCTATACAAGGTACTTTGGCTGAACATTGTTTCAAAATTACAACAAAAATCTTTATTTTGATATAAAAAGTAGACAGGATAACTGTGCTGGCTATGTGGGCAGAGTGCAGGGGAACTTTTTTTTTTTTGTATTACTCATTTTCATTTATTTTGTCCATACCCTTATCCCTTTTCCCTTACATGGCACTATCATAGCTGGAATGATATGTCTCCTGTTTGTAGACCTTCCAACATGTTGTTCTAAGTCTCTGTCCTGCCATCCCGTCCCACCCCGATTCATGTGTCTCACACCATTCCTCACTGTCGTTTTCTCTTGCAGTGATCAATGATGGCAAGCAGGGGGCGCAGTCTGTCTATCACCTTCACGTGCATGTAATTGGCGGACGACAGATGGGCTGGCCTCCAGGATAATCCATGCCTAGAGCTGGAGGAAGTAGAAGACAAAAATTTCTATACAGATCAACTAGGGTGGTATGCAACCAATAAACTACTTGCAGCAATTATTATCTGCTTGTTTGTGCTGTGTGGCAGGTGATGTGGACAGGGAACTGTAGACACTGGCTCTGGTTAGAAGATATCAAAATGTTCAATATACTGAAATAATATGAGTGTGAGCAGAGTATTTCCTAAAACCTGACATGTACTCAGTGCTTTCATTCAAGGATGGGGAAGACCACCCCCAAATCCTACGCAGAATCTGTCCTGACTGATTCCCTTATTAAGTGTATACAGAAGCTTTATTCTTTTCAATTTTGGATAGAGAAGTGTTAGAACTGTGTCACCATTAAGAAGATTCACCTTTCTTTATGTCCTGGTTTACCATTGTCACAGAGACAAAGGGGTCAATTCACTAAGAGATAAATAATGCATACATTTTTGAGTTAAAATAACTCCATATTTATCTCAAAAGTAGTAAATTCACAAAAAAATATGTTATTTGCCAAATGCATTAATAATTTGTTTTGCAATATCTATCACTTAACCACTTGCCTACTGGCCACTTAAACCCCCTTTCTAAGCAGGCCAGTTTTCAGCTTTCAGTGCGGTCACACTTTGAATGACAATTACTCAGTCATGCAACACTGTACCCACATGAAATTTTTGTCCTTTTTTTTCACACAAATAGAGCTTTTTTTCTGGTGGTATTTAATCACATCTGGGTTTTTTATTTTTTGCTCTATAAATAAAAAAAAGACTGAAAATTCAGTGAATTTTTTTTAAACTGCTACATATCTTAGGTAAAAATAACCCAAATCAGTGTATATAATTTGATCTGTGTGCAGGTTATAGAGTCTGCAATCTATGGTGCCAATCACTGAAAATTGATCACACCTGATATACTGTCTAATTTCTTGAGACACTAACAAGCCAGGAAAGTACAAATACCCCCCAAATTACCCCTTTTTGGAAAGTAGACATTCCAAGGTATTTAGTAAGAGGCATGGCTTTTTTTTCCCACGTAATTATTTTCCCTTAATTCTTTGGAAAATTAATATTTATATGTATTTATTTTTTTCACACAATTGTCATATTAACAGGTTATTTCTCTCACATGGCATATGCATACCACAAATTACACCCCAAAATACATTCTGCTACTCCTCCTGAGTATGGCGATACCACGTGTGAGACTTTTACACAGCCTGGCCACATACAGAGGCCCAACATGCAGGGAGCACCATCAGGCGTTCTAGGGACATATAATTTCCTGACAACCTCTTACTTTTTACTTTTTAAGGCCCTGGAGCACCAGGACAATGGAAACGCCCACACAATGACCCCATTTTGGAAAGAAAACACCCCATCGTATATTCTAGGAGGCATAATGAGTCTTATGAACATGTCATCTTTTTCCACGTTTTTGAAAAGCGTGGAAAGAAAATTAAAATGCATTTTTCTACGCATTTTTTACTTATTTTTATGCCACTGATGTGATCCACTGATAGGGTGGCACTGATGAACACCTAATGATGGGCACTGTATTGGCACTGATGTGGCACCGATGGAGCACTCTTTGGCAATGCTGGGCTCTGATGGGACACTCCTTGGCACTGATAGAGCATTCCTTGGCACTGATGTGGCACTTCTGGGCACTGCTCCACACTGCACTCCGCACTCAAGCAGCCTCACACTGCAGCTTCACCCTCCTTTCCTCACACGATCGGTGTAAAGAGGGAGAGAACTGGCAATGACACCGGTTTGTTGACAGTGATTGCTCTGTCCAATTGGATGGAGCGATCACATGGTAAAGGGATGCTGGGGTTGGCCCTTTACCCCGATCTGCAGAGGTGTGGGACTTGAGTCACATGACTTGACTTAAGTCAGACTTGAGTCACCTGTTTGAGGACTTGCGACTTGCTTGACAGAATTCAATAAATGACTCAACTTGACTTTGACTTGTCACTAATGACTTGCGACTTGACTTTGACTTGGGCTATATGACTTGCAATGACTTGGCACCACTAACACTAACCGCAAGCCGCTGTCTGCCTACCTGATCAGCGTGTCATGCAGACAGACGGCGGCCATTGCAGTGTTCAAAAGCTGCGCCTCCTCGTCTGTGATAGGTGGAACACTCAATTTCACAGCAGGCAGTGTTCAGCCTATCACGGACATCCTCTTATCCTCGTCTGTGTAATGAGGATGAGCGGATATCCGTGATAGGCGGAACACTGAATGCTGGGAAATTGAGTGTTCCGCCTATCACAGACGAGGAGAAGGCGCGGCTTTTGAATACTGGAATGGCCGCCGGGATGCCGCCGATCAGGTACACGGCTGACGGGCACAGTGAAGCATGGGCACAGTGAGACACGGGCACAGTGAGGCATTGGGCACATAACCAATATTATTTATTGTTATCCCTCCTATTATTTTTATACAGTATGGTGTAGATCAGTATTTTGACTTGATTTGTGACTTGACCAAAATAAATAACTTGACTTGACTTGCTTGACTTCTAGCAGGGACTCGACTTGACTTGCTTGCTTTTCGCCACAGTAACTTGGGACTTGCTTGAGACTTGAAGGTTAAGACTTGAGACTTGCTTGTGACTTGCACATGTGTGACTTACTCCCATGTCTGCCGATCTGTGACGCTCCATGTCCCGAGAACCCGGCGGTCAGGGACATTCCCGTGTGCGCGAATTTCGGAGGACATAATTGTACGCCTTCCCAGAGTTATCCAAACGTGATGTAGCCGTCATTCGGCTATGGCCCGGGCGGCAAGTGGTACATTTTGTGTTATTTTGGGCAGTTTTTCAATTTTCATTTTTTTACATGCTGACACTGCACCAGAGGAAGACAGTTCTGTAAATAAATGTACACACAGAAATATTATGAAACTGTGAAAACATTCTAGGGTGCTTCCATTCACAGAACCATCTCCATCTGGTGAAATATTACAATTTATTTTTATTCCTGAGCTCAGGGCAGAACATTTCCACATTAATACATTGTATACTTTTAACTTACTGGCCAGTGCAGAGTTCCCCTCATTGTTAATTTGTACATATCCATAAAATACTAACTGCCTACTGTCAGGTGATAAATAATGAATGTGTGTGTTTTTTTGTGAATTGCCATGGCAACTTAATGGCTAACTCCATCTTTAAGACCATATTTAGAAAGTAGCATGGTGCCAAAGCCAAACTCCCTTCCTCAAAATGGCTTCCCCTCTGATAGCATGCAAGAGTTCTTTACTCCTGCAGGAGCTGTAAGATTTGCAATTGGTGGGGCTCCACCCACTAAGCCACATTATTCATTCACAGATATCTCTAAATGAATGAACTACAAGTTCTCTCTACCACTGCAGCAGATGAACTTGTAGTTCTCAATGGAACACAAGTGCAGTTATTACTGCTGATCCACTGACACTTTCTGTAGCCGTCCAACTCCATATAGACAAAGTGTGGAGGAAGAGTCTGCATGAGACTGCAATACCAACGATCCACTGAGTACGGTTGTAATTCTTTGCAGGCTCATTCACCAAAATATTAAATAATCAATGCTCCTTTTTTCCTGCAAATCGGTGTTCTGGCCAAAAAAATAAAAAATATTAAAAGCCAGCAGCTACACATACTGCAGCTGCTGGCCTTTAATAATAGGACACTTACCTGTCCTGGAGTCCCTCACTGTTGGCACCGCAGCTGATGTTTCCATCAGCAGTCGGGTGCTGCCGCCGACAGCTTCACGCCAGGAACCCTACTGCGCATGCGCGAGGCCCTGCTCCTCTCTCCTATTGGCCCAGGGGAGGAGGAGGGAGCCCCGCGGTGACGTCACAGGCCGTGGCCCGGACTCCGGAAAGTGGGAAAAGTGTCCGTGTCCCCTCCTCCCCCCCGAAAGGTGCCAATTGTGGCATCGGAGGGGGGGGGGGAATCAGATGAGCGGAAGATCCACTTTAGGGTTGAACTCTGCTTTAATCTTTAAACAGAAAGCCTATTGATGCCTAGGTTTATCCAAAGATCTAAGGTTTTGTCAGTTTTCTTTATTTTCTCAAGGTTGTGCATATTAAATTCCTTCAGTCTCTTCTCATATACAGTGGGTATAGAAAATAATAAAATAATCTTGTTTTGTTGCTTTGCAGCCTGAAATGAAGAATACAGACACAGTTTTTGTGATATAAGGGCCAGTTCACACCATAGAAACGCAATCCGGATGCGTTCCAGGTGCTTTTTGAATGCGCGTTTTTGATGCAGTCCAGTGCTTATTTTCGCCCCTCTTTTTTTATTAACCTTAGATAAGAACAAGTGTGTTCCAGTGCGTTTTTGATGTGTTTTACAGCGTTCCAGTACAGTCCAGTGCAGGTAAAATGGAGCATGTTCTACTTTTTTTTCTGGAACTGGAACTGCAAGCAATGGTGTGAACTAAGCCATTGAAAACCATATAACCTACTTTCCATGCATTTTTAATGCAGAAAAAAAACGCACTGGACTGCATGTGGTGTGAACTGACCCTAAGATATAACGCCAACTTGTCAGAAAAAAATAAAACAAATTCAAAAACAAAATCACAGAGTTGGAAAAAGGATCACCCCCTTTTGTCAGTATTTTGGTAAACCACCTTTTGCTTTAATTACAGCCTTTAGTCTGTTGGGATACGTCTCTAATAACTTTGCAATATTTGCCCACTCTTCTTTGCGGAACTGCGCAGTTCAGTTAAATTTGATGGTGACCGTTTGAGGACTGCAGTCTTCCACCGATTTTCAATGGGGTTTAGGTCTGGGCTCTGACTAGGCCATGCAAGGACATTCACCTTTTTCTCCTTCCATCACTGTGTGGTAATTTTTGCTGTGTGCTTTGGGTCATTGTAATGTTATTATTATTATTATACAGGATTTATATAGCGCCAACAGTTTGTGCAGCGCTTATCAATATAAAGAGAGACAATACAGCATCAATACAAGAGGGCCCTGCTCCTGCGAGCTTACAGTCTATTTTGCGTTGTAATAGGAAATGACAAAAGAACTTTAACCGCTTTCCGACTGCCTCCTGCAGATATACGTCGGCAAAATGGCACGGCTGCGCAAAGTAACGTACCCGTACATCACTTTGAATTTGCCGCTGTGCGCGCACCCCTGCCGCGAGGTCCGTGACCGTGCCCGCGGACTTGATTTCCGCCGGGTGCCCGCGATCATGTCACGTAGCTGAAGAACGGGGAGATGCCAGTGTAAACACAGCATCTCCCCATTCTGCCTAGTGACAGGACACTAATCGTCTGCTCCCTCTCATCGGGAGCAGTGATCAGTGTCGTGTCACTGCTAGCCCATCCCCCCCACAGTTAGAATCACTCCCTAGGACACACTTAACCCCTTCCTAGCCCTCTAGTGGTTGACCCCTTCACTGTCAGTGTCATTTACACAGTAATCAGTGCATTTTTATAGCACTGATCGCTGTATAAATGACAATAGTCCCAAAATGGCATCAAAAGTGTCCGATGTGTCCGCCATAATGTTGTAGTTATGATAAAGATCGCTGCCATTACTAGTTAAAAATAAATTATTAATAAAAATGCCATAAACTATCCCCTATTTTGTAGATGCTATAACGTTTTTTTACCAAAAATTTGTAGAAGAATACATATCGGCCTAAACTGAGGAAGAAAATTGTTTTTATATATATTTTTGGGGGATATTTATTATAGCGAAAAGTAAAAAATATTGCTTTTTTTTTTCAAAATTTTCGCTATATTTTTGTTTATAGCGCAAAAAATAAAAACCGCAGAGGTGATCAAATACCACCAAAAGAAAGCTCTATTTGTGAGGAAAAAAAGGACGTCAATTTTGTTTGGGAGCCACGTCGCGACGCAGTGCCGAATCGCAAAAAGTGGCCCGGTCATTTGGCAGCCAAATGGTCCGGGGCTGAAGTGGTTAAGCAAAATAAATAAATAAATAATATCTGCCTAAAAGACTACTTTCCTGGTAAGATCAAAGAGAGCTGCTACCACAGTCCAAAAGGAGAATGTTGGAGAGCTGACATTAGGTTCAGTTCCCATGGTGCAAAAGGTTCTTCACAGGAGAAACTACGCTACATGAATGTCTTTACAAGGGCCAAAATCTGGCCTCTAACAGTGCCAGGTGCCTGACCTCCAAAATAGTATGACCAAGTTCGACAGTCCTATATCTCTTCACACCTTCACTGCAACAACCAGACTGTCAAAGTTGGCGAATGTTCAACAGGATGGAAAATCAAACCCTGTGAAAGTAGATTTGTTTATGTATGAGTACCACATCGTCCATGGCCAGTTTGGAGCAGCCAGAATTACTAAAATACCCTCTACCTCAGCAGAAGTAATCTGATAGAAGCAAAGGCGCCCTTAGATCTCTTGTTCTGGCTACAAGTCTATCTAGTTTGTGACTGAACCTGGAATAATGTTCTGCCCAAGACAGAATGTGGAAACTAAAAAGTGCAGCACAACAAATAATAAATCAAAAAATGAAAGAAAAAAAATAAAAACCTAAAGGAAGGGTCATACACCTATATGAATTTGTATTCAATTTATAATGTGTATAAATGATATTAAATTCATAATGTGTCAAAACATACATCAAAATATAACAGCACCAGTCCTTGATATATATAGTGATATAGATCTTTTATCAACGGATGCATCTCCTTTAAATCTTAGTACATATTATTAATAAATGTGTCTGTCCATCACCGTGCACCAAACAAAAAAAAAAAAAAAAGTGCTCCACCGCTGTGTCCCACCGCCTGTCTCTGCTGCCTCTTACCTCAATGGTATGACCTACACACAGGTAAGGTCATCATGCGCATTCCCAGTAAATCTGTAATAGCAATAATCATTAAGGATCAACACCCACAGGACTACATGGTGAGATCAAAAAGGATATCACGCAAATGATAAAGAGGTGGCTTACAAAAATATCAATAAAAATGTCCATCCCTTTACATAACCCTGAATATAAAATCAAAACATACTCAAAATAATGCAAATCTCACATATAATAGAAATTCATAACACAGAAAACACTATAAATTCATTAAAAAATTCACATAAACAGCAAGAACATGAGTGGTTCATCGCCATCTAGTGGTAAAAATGAACGCTAACACCCCTGTGGGTGCATTAAACTCATACAAATCATCTCCATCTACTACTATTATTATTATTCAGAATTTATAAAGCGCCAACAGTTTGCGCAATGCTTAACAGAATTAAGGCAGACATTACACAGTTGTCAAACAAAATAAAATTACTGCACTGTCTAAGAATCAAGTGAACTAGTGAATGGATGAATAGAAAGCCAAGCTGCAACTTCCTGTGAGATACACACAAAATCAACATCTTTCAATATTAAGTTGCGCTAAACTTTCTTATAAAGTAAACTTGTGCAAAAAAAAGATTATGCTAAACCTGCATATAAAGTGACTCTGTGCAGACAAAAAGAATGTACAAAAACAGAATTGATCATCGCATTATGTCACACTGTAATTAGTCCATATATATTGTAAGTACATTTCAAATGGTGAGGAAAGGGTGTAACTTCCACCTCACACTGCCGCTTTCCAACTACAAATGATCTAATATTATGGGAGATCACACATGCTTCTGATTTAATACCCAGCCCGGGCCTTTAAGATGCAAAGCAATGGTCCCAGCGTCTTCCCAGCTCTCGATTGCAGTCCGTCACTCCGGGACCTGCGTGAACACAGTGGCGTCAGCATGTCGCTCCTCACCGTGTTCACGCAGGTCCCAAAGTGATGGGCTGCAATCAAGAGGCGGCCGGGCTCGGAGTTTATACTACATTTTATATTCGCCTAAATTGTAAGTGCAATACTGTTTTTTTAAAACCACCAAAGATTTTATGCTATGGTAGCTTTTATTTCTTCATGGGGACCAACTGGCAATACATACCTTTGAGAGATATTACCTGGGAAGACGCTGGGACCATTGCTTTGCATCTTAAAGGCCCGGGCTGGGTATTAAGTCAAAAGCACGTGTGAGCTACCGTAATAGGAGATCATTTTGGAGTCGGTAAGCGGCAGTGTGTGTAAAGGTGGAAGTTACACCCTTTCCTCACTACTTTTTCTTGGGTGCATCGTGTGTCAGCCTCACATTTGAAATTTACTTACAATATAAATGGACTAATTACAGTGTGACATAATGCAATGATCAATTCAGTTTTTGTACATTCTTTTTGTCTGCATGGAGTCACTTTATATGCAGGTTTAGCATAATCAATGTTTTTGCACAAGTTCACTTTATGAGACATTACAGTTACATTAATAAAAGATACTAAAATATAATGGCCCTCCCTTTTAGTATCACTCTGCGCTTATGGATAAAAACTCTAAAGGAATAATGCTAAAATAGGGATATAAAAGATGACAGCAGCTGCTTAAAAATCACAAGTACATATAAAACACAGTCATATAAAAACTCCCATAAAAAAGTTCAGAATAAAACTGTAGCAGCGCTACGGACAAACAATGTTCATTTGTGCGTCTTCTATATAATTGAATATATCGGTGATGATGATAGTGAATGGTGGGTTTGGTTCTACTTGATCCTAGTTTCAGTGCTTCTTTTCACCCAGATGTGATTCACCACGTGGGGGGTAAAAACAGTCCCCCTATGGGGATGCACTCACCAGATAATAGATCAAAAAAGGCATGTATGAACCATCCTCATTCCATGTGACTGCAACTTTAAACTTGGACACCGCTTGCATATGTAAGGGGAAATTAAATCCACATAGGGCAATATTGTTTGCAAATTTTATTTAACAATCAATCCCCACAATCCCCTTTACAAAATGCATGTACCAAAGCTCAATAGTAAACAGGCGTTTGTATATAATGAGCGCTGTTGGCGCTTAAAACTTGCCACTTGATGAGCGCCCCCGGCGTCCTCCTGGTACTGCAAGTCGTGGAGCGCATACAGCTTCACTTCCGGTCTGCCCTAGGGTGTGACCAGCAAACCAAGCAGACCGGAAGTGAAGCTGTATGCGCTCCACGACTTGCAGTACCAGGAGGACGCCGGGGGCGCTCATCAAGTGGCAAGTTTTAAGCGCCAACAGCGCTCATTAAATACAAACGCCTGTTTACTATTGAGCTTTGGTACATGCATTTTGTAAAGGGGATTGTGGGGATTGATTGTTAAATAAAATTTGCAAACAATATTGCCCTATGTGGATTTGTTTTCCCCTTACATATGCAAGCGGTGTCCAAGTTTAAAGTTGCAGTCACATGGAATGAGGATGGTTCATACATGCCTTTTTTGATCTATTATCTGGTGAGTGCATCCCCATAGGGGGACTGTTTTTACCCCCCACGTGGTGAATCACATCTGGGTGAAAAGAAGCACTGAAACTAGGATCAAGTAGAACCAAACCCACCATTCACTATCATCATCACCGATATATTCAATTATATAAAAGACGCACAAATGAACATTGTTTGTCCGTAGCGCTGCTACAGTTTTATTCTGAACTTTTTTATGGGAGTTTTTATATGACTGTGTTTTATAATTACAGTTACATTACAATTTGGTACAAGAGGAATCAAAGGGCCCTGCTCATTAGAGCTTACAATCTAAAAGGGCGGGTCAATTGATACAAAAGGTAATAGCTGTGGGGGATGAGCTAATGGAGGAAGTAAAACTGTATTAGTTAGAAGCAGGATAGGCTTCTTTAGAGAGAAGAGTTTTCAGGGATTGTCTAAAGATGGATATTGGGGTAGGGAGTTCCAAAGGATGGGAGAAGCTCTAGAGAAATCCTGGAGGCAAGCATGGGAGGAGGTGACAAGGGAGCTAGAGAGCAGGAGGTCTTGGGAGGACCGAAGAGAGCGGCTTGGTTGGTATTTTGGGACTAGGTTAGTGATGTAGCTGGGGGCAGAGTAGTTGACTTATTATAAATATCAGATAATAACCCCAGTCAGCACAATATTAAAGGCTATAAGTTATAACAAACCATCAAAAAAATAAATAATAAAAATTAATATTATTCAGAATCCCCATACTATGGACTTAGAAATCTTCAATGAAACAATGAGGTCAAAGTCCAGATTTAAACCCAAAGGGGCTAAAGCTTTTAACATATAAATCCATTTTGGTTCTTTTTGATTAAGCACTCTGATTTTATTTGAACCCTTCCAATGACGCTGGTATCTTTCAATACCCAAAGATTGTAAACCTGTAGGATCCCTATTATGTACTTTAAAACAAAACAATACTTGCACTATGTTACAAATCCTGAATGTGAAAAAACATATATATAGAAAGGACATGCAGCTGCTGTCCACTAGGTGCTAGAACCTCAAATGTCAATCAAAAATAAATACAGGGATTGCAGTTGTGATAATATTATGCCATTCCTGTGATAAAAACAATAAACAAAAAAAACAGAGTCTCTTGAAAAGCGCTCAGGTGCTCCAGATGGGTTTAAAAGTGCTGAGGTACGTCATATAAACATGCTGTGCCATACTCCCCTCTTGTATTGTACCCCCACTCACCAGAAACAATGAACCATTAGCGTTGCAGGCTTGGGGTCAAACACGGTTAGATCTGGTGTTGGTAGAATAGGACTCTGGGACTCCTCAGTAAGATCACCAAACATAAAAGGTCTTGGAGGAACCTGGAATATCCACCAGGCTCGATAAAAACAAAATAGAGGCTTATAGTGAAGTACAGCATAAAATTAAATTTATTGCACAATCATAAGTGTCACTTAAAAGATTGTTGGTAAAACACGCATAGGACAGAGAAAGAACTCTTCCGGGTTCGCCACAACTCGGCGTGCATTCCACGAAGGGCGGAAATGGCATCAATGGTTAGGAAACTGGAAATACGTGAACGAGTTTTGCCCCTCCTTCAGGGCATCATCAAGGACATTTTTGTCTATTATGTACTTTGGCTAAAGTGTTTTGCCAGAAAATGTTTGGTAAACCCGATCGTAATAATATAAATATGCTCCAGTATGCACTCTGACAATTTCTGTTTGGTGCGTCCAATATACTGCATACTACATGGACACCCAATGCAATATACTACATCTTCTGTGTCACATATAATACAGTCTCTTATTGCAATTTTTTTTAGTAACTTCTGATATAAATGCCTTCCTTTTTCTCACATCCCCAATGGTTTTACAGCACCCTTGGCACATTCCACAGGCAAAGAAACCATTCTGAACAAAGAAGGTTCTCTTGCTCACTGGGGGTTCAATACTGATCTTTCACCGTCTCAATACTGAGACGGCAAAATCTTTGCCCAACGGGAAAAGCCCTGGCCCGAATGGATATACCAAAGCATACTACGCCAAATTTTGGCGAACCTCCTAAAACACCTTTTACCGTCCATTATTCACCCTGATCAGACAGGCTTCAAATCAGGTCGAGAAGCTAGGAATAACTCCATCTGGGCCACACAGCTTATTCATTGGGCATGTTCTCACCCAGACTCCCCACCTTACCTCATTCTGTCTACTGATGCCGAAAAGGCATTTGACCGAGTTGACTGGTCATACCTCAGCGCGGTCTTAGAAGCCCTGGGATTAGGCCCTCACATGCAAAAGTGGATTATGGCCCTTTATACGACTCCAAGTACGAAAGTTTGGGTAAATAGCCTCTTTTCCCTTGGGTTCCCCATATGAAATGACACGAGGCAAGGATGCTCCCTCTCTCCCCTTCTTTTTGGCCTGGTTCTGAAACCTTTTCTTAGAACAGTTTGGGCAAGTGGAGACAGAGGGATAACAGTGGGGTCCACTGAACACAAACTCTCAGCTGATGCTGATGATGTTTTCTTCCAACTTATGAATCCTCTTGTCTCGCTGCCAAACCTTATGCATGAACTTTAACTCTTTGGGCAAATATCAAACTTCAAAATCAATTACATTAATCTGAGGTCTTGCCTATTACTTTACCTAAAACGCTAGCTACAAATCTGCGGGAAACTTTACCGTTTACTTGGGCTAAATCCTCCATCACATATCTCGGGGTCCAACTCACTGACTGTTTTGAAACGTTATACTCTGCCAACTTTCCTACATTTTTTTTTTTTTTTTAGAATTATTTTTTATTGAAGTTTTCCAACACATACAACACACACAGCTTAAGCACCTACAGTACCGAAAAAGAGCATGTACAGAAAAATAATACAGTTTGCAATGTGAACCCAGCAATAGAATGCATAGCAACGGAAGGGTGCAGCAATACCGCCCAGGTACAATCTAGGAGGACATATAGTATGATAAATCCACTAAACAATAAAAAAAAAAAAATTTTTTTATCAGAAGTCCTCTGAAGAAAAGGAAGGTAGAAGAACAAGGCAAGACCTTGACACAATGACCTGGGTCACCCCCAACTCACTAAGCCGTTTCAGGCTCAGCCAACCAAGTGCGCCAGACCTTGTCATACTTCAGTGGGCATCCCCGATTAGCATAAGTATCCTTGTATAGAGGAAGGCTGTTGTTCACCAAGCGTTTCCATTGCCCCAAAGAGGGGGGGGGGCAGGATTCTTCCACTGCATAGCAATGTTCTTGCGAGCATAGAAGAGCAGTAAGGTAATTAGCGTGCGTTTGGCAGAGGATGGTACAATGGTCTTAATGAGCCCCAAAAGGCACACCTCCATTGTCAAATGCACAGCGACCAAAGCAACTCTGGTAACCAAATCAAGCACCATTTCCCAATATTGCTGGACCCCTGGACATCGCCAGAAGATATGGGAGAAGTCGCCCGGTGAGGCGCTGCATCTCCAACACTCCGAGGAATGAGCAGGGTCTATCCTGTGAAGTCTGTGTGGGGTGAAATAAGCCCTATGAACAATCTTGTATTGCACTAACCTGTCACGCATGGAGACTAGGGTGTTGAAGGGGAGGTCCCACACATCATCCCAGTCATCATTGTCTAACGTGGGTATATCAGTCTGCCATTTAGTCCAGAGTTTGTCAAGAGGTGGAAGAGACACAAAGATCAAATATGAATAGAGATGCGAGGTGGGCTTTTCTTCACAACTAAATCTAAGTGTTCTCTCTAGTTCCGACTGCGCCACAATACATGAAGATTGTGGAAATTGCGCCGTAAATGCATGGGACAGTTGAAGATATCTGAATATGAAATGGTTAGGTAGGTTGTACTGGGAGAAAAGGTGTGAGAACGGGAGTAAGGAGTTTTGAAAAACTATGTGTGACACTAATTTGATACCGTATTTTGTCCATGCGCAGGGGTCGGGAATTTTGTTTTTTTTGGGATAAGTTAGGGTTCAGCCAGATAGGGGCAATGGGGGAGATTTCGGACTGTTTACATTTCTCTATGACTAATCCTGTCCGCCATGCCCGCAGGGTGGTAAGCATAGAGGGGGTCAGAGGATAAGGGGCACGAGGGCCCCTAAAAAGTAACAATTGAAGAGCTTCCAGCGAACCGACCACTGTCGCTTCCAGCACAGTCGACAAGTTTGTTCTGTCCGGCTGTAACCACCACGCCGCTGTCACCAACTGCGCAGAGAGGTAATACTTATAACAGTTCGGGAATGCCATGCCACCCTGCGTTCGTGGCCTCATTAAAGTCATCAGTCGATACCTGAGAGCAGAGGGGCCCCATAGGAAGGAAGAAAAAATGCGGTTCAGATTCTTAAAAAAAGATTTGGGCACCCATTGTGGGGGGTGGCGGAAAAGATACGTTAGTTTGGGAATAATCTTCATTTTTATGAGGTTAACTCACCCCCATAATGACAGGGGTAGGTTACTCCAGGATTTAAGCTTCGTCTGGGACTCTAACAGCACTGGGGCGAGATTTAAAGATATAAAGTCTGAGGCCGAACCAGAGACATGCACCCCTAAGTATTTAAAGGAGTCCACCCACAGGAGGGGGTTATCAGGCGGGGAAGTGGACCTGGCCGCCGGATCAATCGGGAATAGGAGGGACTTAGACCAATTTACCCTAAGGCCGGTGACCTCAGCAAAGGTGTTCAGAATACTTAGCGCTCCCTGCAAGGACGGGCCAGCATCATTCAGGAAGAGCAGCATGTCATCTGCGTACAGGGCTACCCTTTCCTCCAGCAGCCCAAGTCGGAGACCCTTTATGTGCGGTGAGGTGCGAAGTGCCTCCGCCACCGGTTCAATAGCGAGGGCAAACAAAGCTGGAGAGAGAGGGCAGCCCTGCCTCGTTCCCCTGGTAAGCCCGAAAGGGACAGACAGTCCACCCCCCAAGCGCACCGAGGAAGTGGGGCATTTGTAAATCACCTGGAGCCACTTGATAAATACCAGAGGAAACCCCATCCTACGTAATGTTTCCCACAAAAAGGGCAACTCGACCGTATCGAAGGCCTTTTCTACGTCTAGAGAGGCCACTGCCCGGGATCCCATATTGAGATGATGAGCGTGTATGTTAGTGAACAGCCTTCTGAGATTGACATCCGTGGACCTACGGGGCATGAAACCCGTCTGGTCTGGGTCTATCACTGAGGGTAGCATGGGGTACAACCGAAGGGCCAGAAGCTTAGTCAGAATTTTAAAGTCGGAATTAAGTAATGCAATAGGGCGATATGAAACACAGGAAGTGGGGTCTTTGGGAGCCTTATACATCAGTGTCAAGCAGGCATGGTACATAGAACCAGGCAGACCGCCGTCTGCCAGACAGATGGTATATAATTGTGCCAACAGGGGTGCTAAAAGTTCCATATGAGCCTTATAAAAGTCTATCGGGAGCCCATCCGGCCCCGGCGCCTTGCCGGGGGGGAAGGACTGGATAGCCTTTATGACCTCCAAGGCCGTAAATGGTTGGACCAAAGTCTCTCTTTCGTGGTCAGAGAGCCAGCCAAGCGCCAACGGATCCAACAGGCCGTTCAGCGACTCCGGCTGAAAATCTGAGGACAGACCGGACGAATACAAAGTGCCATAAAAGGAGTTGAACGTCTGTAGGATATCAGAGGGGGAGGACACCGTCCCACCCCCGGGGTCTGTAGGGTAGACACAAGGGTAAGGGGTTGGTCATGTTGTGCCATCATGGCCAGCAGGCGGCCATTTCGATCACCTTGTTCAAAGGCCCTCTGCTTACCGCTATATGAGTCGAGTCGCGTGACCTCAGCCAGGTGTAACTGTAGTTCCCTCTGAGCCACCATCAGCAGATCAAAGTGAACAGGGGTGGGGTCATCACCATACGTAGCAGTGTGGTCATCAACAATCCTCTGCAGCGCCAGAGTTGCAGCAGATTGCTGTTTCTTAATGCTGGCAATAGAAGAGATATACTGTCCCCTCGTGAAAGCTTTAAAGGCATCCCAGACAATGTCGGGAGAAGAGGATTCCTTATTATTTTCCCAGAACTCAGACAACAGGGGCGGCAGTCTGTCAGTAAGGTCAGGATGAGAGACCCATTGTGTGCCCAACCTCCAGAGCGCAGCGCTCCGTGAAGCCGGGGAGCGAAGCACCACCACCAGGGGACTATGATCAGACAGCCCGCTAGGCAGATAGGACGTCTCCAACACATCCGCTAACAGTGCGGGGTTGGAGAAGGCCAGATCTATCCGCGACACAGTCTTATAGGATGCCGAAAAACATGAATAAGCCCTTGTGGTAGGGTGCTTCCACCTCCAGACCTCTGCCAGCCCCACCGCCTGAGCCCAGGCAGAGAGGTCCATACACTGTTTCTTAGGCGGGGTAGGTCTATCTAGGTCAGGCGACAAAATGGCATTGAAGTCTCCCATAACCAGAACCTTCCCCGGGCAGAAAGGTGAAATCTTTTCTAGAACCTCATAGTAGTGCGGATGAGAACGGGGGAGGGATGTACAGATTGATAACAATATATCTTATAGACCATAGCGTGAACACCACTATCACAAATTTCCCCTGGGAATCAGTACGGATCTCCTCAATGACAAAGGGGAAATTTTTGTGGATAAGGACCGACACACCTCTGGCGTATGTGGAATACGTGGCATGTATCGCTCGCTGTATCCAAGGTTTTTTAAGAGTCAAAATCTTACTGCCCATGAGGTGAGTCTCCTGGAGGAGAATAAGCTGGGGGGAGTGAGATTTTAAGTATTGGAATAAAAGGGCCCGCTTAAATTTTGAGTTAAGACCTCTGACATTCCAGGAAAGGATATTGAAGGAGTCAGCTAATTGACTAGCCATCGGGCGGTGGGGAGAAATAATTGAGGAGACATGCTAGAGGGCATGTACCGGTGCACCCCATGAGCAGCAAGATCCCGGTCACAGTGCAAAAAATACTGACAGTACTTAAGCATAACACAAAACAGAACAGAAAAAAAAAACACAACATAAGAGCAAGGAATAACGAAATCCTTAAACAAACTTCCCAGGCACAAGTGCCTATCCTACTATATCCCAGCCTTCCTCCAAACATGGGGAAGGTCTGGGAATAGTTTTTACCCAGAAAAAAAAAACTTTAACTAACGTGTGCTAGTGAACCCCTCGACTGGGGCACTACACTACTGGTGCCAGTCCACCCACTCTGCCGACGGGCAATGTCTCTTCCGTCTTGTAAGAACAGGGAGCAGAGGGACGGTGGATACTGATCCCAAAGACCAGTGGCAACAAAGTCGGTGGCTTGATAGAACAGTGGGCAAAGGGTGGGGGGGATGTGTATCATCACAGCAAGAAGGGCTAAGCAATCCGGAGGGGGGGGATTGTAGTTCCTCCAGTTATTGGGGTATCTCCAAGGGGATGGAGAACACCAAGCCTATCTCTACTCACAAAACACCAAACCGTGAGGTTTAAGTGCGAGTCACGTGTAAAAGTGCATTCGTGTTTGCTCCGGTATTTGTCGAATGTTCGTAGGATGAAAAAAAAAAATGGAAAGTCCGTGCATCCGGTATAATGAGCCTATAGGACTTCTTAGTGGGATATATCAGGCAAAGGCGTCTAAATTCGTGCATTAGATTAGGGAATGGGTCTTCAATGTAAGGTGGCCAGCCAGGCATCAGCATCCGCTGGGTGGTCAAAGAATCAGATTTTTCCATCGTGTTGGACTCTTAGGCGGCTGGGGTAAAGCATGCCGTATTTTATGTTCTTATCCCTGAGTCGCCTACGAACATCGTTGAAGGTCTTCCTTTTCCGTTGCAGATCAGCCGAAAAGTCAGGGAAAAGAAAAACAGAGGCGTTACCGTATTTGAGAGTGGGATGTTTGCGGGCTTCAGAGAAAATCCTGTCTCTATCTCTATAATTAAGGAAGCGTACCAAGAAGGGCCTGGGGAGGTTCCCCGGGATGGCGCGGCCGGTGGGCACCCGATGAGCCCTTTCGACCACATAGGTAGGAGAAACATCTGTGAGGCTCAGGAGATTTTTAAAGAACTCCTCCGCTAATTCAGCCCGGCAATCCCCCTCCTCTCTCTCAGGCAGCCCCAGGACTCGGACATTGTTGCGTCTGAGGCGGTTCTCAGCGTCATCAGATTTTGCGACAAGGGACTGGACCGTGCGCTGCAGCTCATCAATGGAAGAAGCATGGGTGGCAGTAAGATCTTCAGTAGCGGATATCCTGGTCTCCGTTTCAGTCATTCTCCCCCTTATTTTGTCAAGGTCATTTCTGATAAGATTGCACTCCTCAGCAAGATGATCGATGCGCACAAGCAGTGAGGTCTTACTCTGTTCGATCGCAGCAAGGATCGTGGCCGTACTGTCCTGCGAAGGCGGGGCCGACTCCGCCGCCGGAACCTCTCCAGGACCCATCTCCAAGTCAGCTAGTAAGGCCCGGAGTTGACCAAGCAGTACGGGGTCCGGCTGTAGCGGAGAGGGTTGTGGCTGCCGGGGGGACGAGCCAATCCCAGTGGCCCGGAGGATTTTTTTCCCTTTTTGGAGGTAGGGGACATCTGGCGGGCCTCTAAAGGGGGCCCCAATAGGGGAGCAGCACGCGCCAAGATAAACGTCTAGTATGCAGCAGGGGGTGGTTCAGATGGGTAGTGGGTAAAGGGCCCCGTAGAATCACAGTCCAGGCAGATAGCCAGCAAGCCCACTCAGCCCCTCAGCAAACAGCAAGCATCCAGGCAGTGGCAGTTCAGAAGGGTGGCATGCAAAGAGTGGAGGCAGGATATGTCTGGAGCTGGGGGACACAGGCATAAAGTGGCAGAGTCTCCAGGCCCCGGGGCACCTCCAGTGGCCCACACAGCTAGTCCCCACACGCAGCACACCAGGTCCCTGCAGGGAGGAGGATGAGCATCAGGGCCGCAGGATCCGCGGCCGCGATTTTCGGTCCGGCCGGCACGGCGCACCACTGTCGGGCAGCCGTTTTAGGAAACAGCGGTGTCCGGCAGGCTCCACTAGGCCGCGGCCGCCGCGAGCGCTCCCAGCGGCTCGGCAGGCCTCCGGATCACGCCAGGCAGTGGAGGGGGCAGGCAGGAGGGAGACGAGCAGTCCAGGGGATGTAGGATGGTCTCTTACTCCTCTGCCAGGCGCGGATCAGCTCTCTCCAGTCGGTCACAGGCCAGCAAGATGGCGGCGGCTGCAGGCAGGGCACAGGACGGGCGACCACGGTCAATTCCCCGCTCAATACTAAGTCAGGGCTCAGCAGGGGACATAGAGGAAGGGTTGCTGGTGCTGTATATGCCTTTAGGTGCACGGATGGCAAAGAATGGAGGTCAGGATACCCGGAGCTCCTCTCAAACACGTCCGCCGCCGCTCACATCCGGACACGCTCCGAACTTTCCTACATTTTTGGGTACGGTGCGTAGAGACATGCAAAACTGGACTAGAGCCACCTTCACATAGCTAGGTTGGGTTATTATACTTAAAATGAATGTCCTCCCTAGGTACTTTTCCTGATGCAGATGTTACCTATCCCTCTTCCCAAAAGCTTCTTCGCCCAACTTCAGAGACCAATGGTCAGGTTTATATGGCACAATAAAAAACCTAGGTTGGCTGTGTCCCTACTTCAGAGATCTAAAGGGATGGGGGGTCTAAGCCTCCCTGACATACACTGCTACTACAGGTCCATAGCACTCCAACGTATCCTAAATTGTCGCTTTCATACCCGTTCCAAAATGTGGGTTTCTCTGGAGAAGAGCCTGGCGGGCTGCAACTTATCGTATGCCCCCTGGCTGTCCCGGGAGCACAGAGGGTTCTCGGGACGGTCTCCCCACTGACTACCCATGTCCTATGAGTCTGGGACCGTACCAACGCTTTTATTCCCTGGTCCCCTCTGGCTCCCTGCTGACACCACTGGGGGGCTTCTTGTGGTTACCTCCTATGGAACAAGTGACCTTTTTTGGGTCCTGGGTCGCTGACGGTAACCCCAGTTGTGGCAAGTTCTTGGAATAGGGCAAGCTGCTCCCTCTGGAGACCCTAAGAGGTAGATTTGGACGCTTCCCAATGGATTGGTGGCGATATAAACACCATTTTATTGTGACCCATGGTAATTCGATTAGGGAGCTCAACACTCTTACTCCATACGAACGGCTGTTCATTGAGGAAGAGCCTACCCCTCATATGATCTCTGAACTCTACCAGCTTCTGGGCTCAGCCTTCGCTGTCCCTAAACTGGCTTTTGTCCGGGAATGGGAGCGTGGATTTTTCAGCTGAACAAATAACACACATGCTAAGACTCACGCACACTAGCTCTATGGACTCCAAGACACAGGAGACCAACTATAAACTCTTGACACGCTGGTACCAGGTACCTTCAGCCCTGTCACGTATCTACCCCTCGGTCACTGACCATTGCTGATGCGGTTAGAGAGGCACACACCTCCACATTTGGTGGGAATGCCCTGTGATTCGTCCATTCTGGTCAGACGTACGCACCCACATAAAAGAAGCCCTTGGGGTTAATATCCTGCTTTACCCAGTTCGCTTCCTCTTGCACAACCCTGCCCTCCCTCTGAGCCACTGCAAGAAAAGTACACTACCGCACACAGGTGGAAATGCCCACAGGTGCCCACTATAGCAGAGTGGCTCAAGAAGGTGGATGAGATTAAGGAGGCAGAGGAATGGGTGGTGAGGTCTAAAGATAGAAGTGAACGGTTTACCAGTATCTGGGCACCCTGGCAGAAGTACACTGCTGACCCTGACCCAGTGCCATCCAGCCTGGAGGTTGCATTGTTGGAGCTGGCAGAGCCCTCGCTGAAAGTACCTACTAACTGATGCACATACCTGAATACGATTTTTACAGTCCTTTCCGCTATTGACAGTTATTTTCTACCATTTTCCAGTTCATGGGGCAGATAGACCTGACTAAATCATACTCTTTTCTTTCTTTCTTTATTATTATATGATTATTATTTTTTTTTCACTTACCTACCCCATTCTCTTTTATACTGTTTGCCATATTTAATTTTATTTTTTCTCAGTTACTGTTCTTGTAATATATTGTTGGTTGCACTAGGCGAAGAACTTGACCTATAACCTTAGTGCCTTAGTAGGGCCCTCGTCCTGGGTGGTCATGGAACGGACCTGGGCGGCCGTACCCCTGGATGGGAGGTTTGATGGAGGCTTTGTTGCCCCCTTCCTCTGTGGGTTGAGCTGATCGGGTCCACGGTGGCTGCCTCATGGGGGGCACCTTGGAGTATATGATGTTGCCCTATAGCAGTGATGGCGAACCTTGGCACACCAGATGTTTTGGAACTACATTTCCCATGATGCTCAACTACACTGCAGAGTGAATGAGAATCATGGGAAATGTAGTTCCAAAACATCTAGGGTGCCAAGGTTCGCCATCACTGCCCTATAGCATGGGTCGTGTTCCTACTCTGGATCACTTAGGGGATACCCCCCTTGGAAATGTGGCCTTGTATGCTTCTCCCCCTTCCCTAATCCCCCTACCCATTCCCTTTTGTTTTCCCTGTTTTTGTAATCAGACATGTTGATGCATTTATTTCTGCTCATCTGCAAACCCTCATCAATGAGGCATTGTTGGCTTTGTTGTATTCCATATGTCAAAAATAAAGATTATATATAAAAAAAAAAAACAGAGAACAGAGTGGTAAGATGAGTATTGGTCCCCACCCCACCCCACCCTCGTGAGCAAGAGACCCTTCTTTGTTCAGAATGGTTACCTTGCCTGTGGGAGGTGCCAAGGGTGCTGTAAAACCATTGGGGATATGAGGAAAATGAAGACATTTATATCAGAAGTTATTAAAAAAGAATACGAGATAAGAGACTGCATTACATGTGATACAGAAGGTGTAGTATATTGTACGCACCAAATGGAAATTGTATAAACGCATACTGGAGCATATTTATATTATTACGATCGGGTTTACCAAACATTTTCTTTCAAAACTCTTTAGACAAGAACATTATAGGGATCTTACAGGTTTACAATCTTGGAGTATTCAATGATTTCGGTATCTTTCAAGGGGTTCAAATAAAATCAGGGTGGATTTAGCCCCTTTGGATTTAAATCTGGACTTTGACCTCAGTTGTTTCATTTAAGATTTTTCGGTCCATTTTCTTGTTAAAAAAAAAAAGAAGAAGATTTTTTCGGTCCATAGTATGAGGATTCTGAATAACAATAATATGCTTTGTTAGTTTTATTGATCACTTGTTATAATTTATAAGCTTTATTATTAATGCGCTGGCTGGGGTTATTAGCTGCCGATATTTTTTGTAAATCCACTAGATGGCGATGATTTTTATGAGTTTCATGCACCAACAGGGGTGTTAGTATTAATTTTGACCACTAGATGGTGATGAACCACTTATGTTCTTGCAGTTTATGTGAATTTTTAAGTTTATTTATAGGGTTTTCTATTTTATGAGTTTCTAATATACTGTATGTGAAACTTGCATTATTTTGAGTAAGTTTTGATCTTATCATCAGGGTTATATAAAAGGATGGACATCAAGGACACTTGCTTTTATTGATATTTTTGTAAGCCACCTCTTTATCATTGGTGTGAAGTGCTTTCTTTGTGATCTCACAATGTAGTCCTATGGGTGTTTATCCTCAAAGAATATTGGTGTTTATGTTTTGTTTTTTATTTCCATTGCTTTCGGCTGTCTCAAATGTTAGTTTACCTTCTGGTATGCCACAAAATGGCCATGCATCTATTTTCATGTATTGGACTCTAGTGGTTGGCTTTGGTCTTTGACAGAATGGTCACCAAGGCTGCAGAACATCATGCATGCAGTGAGGAAGTCACTGTATCAAATCTATCCTTAAGGGGGCTATGTGTGGATATTTTTAAGAGGGCGATTGATCTTGTGCACTGGGTTTCAGTGTACATTATTTGTGAGTGGATATTTTGACTCACAATTAGGTCCAATCAGTATAATCAAACGCAGCTGGACTCAAATGAAGGTGTAGAACCATCTCAAGGATGATCAGAAGAAATGGACAGCACCTGAGTTAAATATATGAGTGTCACTGAATACTTAGGACCATGTGATATTTCAGTTTTTCTTTTTTAATAAATCTGCACAAATGTCAACAATTCTGTGTTTTTCTGTCAAAATGGCTGCAATATAACAAAGAGATTTTTTTTTTAAGGGGGTCTGAACAATGGCGTCCCTAGGGGGGGACCAGAGGGGGCCCTGCCCCCCCAACATTATGCTGTGCCCCACCATGTGCCCCCCCCCCCCCCCAAAAAAAAATATTTTTTTTCGCTCGGGCTGCTGCTGGGGTAACAGTCTCTCCTGAGAGGGAGAGCGTCCCCAGTCAGCTCCTGCGGGGGATTCCTCCCCCCTCCCTATGCTCGCTGACACTGCATAATCCGAGCGCTCAAACAACCACAGCCGCCCGATCTGCTCCTTTCCCTGCATCCTCATTGGCACGGAGAAGAGCGAGTTGCAGGAAGGACTCCACGAGCACTGTGGGAGGGGGCAAGGGGGGCCCAAGTCTTCATCTCAGTTACTTAGGACAGGAGAACCAGCCTGTAAATTCTGAGAATGGTGACTGCAAGCTGAGCCGAGTGTCAGTCTATGACACTCTTTCACAGCCCAGCGAGTCCAGCCAACTCTCCTCACATACGAGCAGGGAGGAATACAGCTCCTCCTCCTCCTTCCAGTCCTGCCCACACTATCCTGGCGTGCTGTATCTGAAGAGAGGGGATGTGTGGGCGGGAAATATGAAAATCAGCAGCATTCCTGGCTGTGTGTGAATGATGCCTGAGATTCTAGCCTGGACCGTGGGTAAGTGTGTGCACTGCAGACTGCAGTACACTGTAATCACTGAACTGCATTATCTCCACCCCTTCTCTCCCCCATCTGTCTCCCTCCCCCTCTCCTTTTCTTTCAAGACATTCACAATTTACTTTCACTTTCAGTTAGGCAGGTAATAGACGGTGCACATTTCTTTCCTGCATCCACAAATTGCAGGAAAGAAACTTGCATAATTCCTCCATCAACACAGACAGTGCTGACAGGGGAATATCCCTCCTGCCCAGCAATTGTATTCTCCCGACAAACAGTGATTATCACTAGTGGCTATAGCAATCACTAGTGATAATCATAAGAGAATCTGCTCATTAATGGTTTGAATCTCAGCCAGTTCCTGCTGAACCAGCTGAGATTTAAACTGTCTATGTCTGGTCTTAGCTCTTAGGCCCCTTTCACACTGACACGTTTTTCAGGCGGTTTAGCGCGAATAATAGCGCTGCTATACCGCCTGAAAAAATCGTGCCCTGCAGTCTTCAGTGTGAAAGCCCAAAGGCTTTCACACTGAAACGGTGCGCTAGCAGGACCACTCCAAAAGTCCTGCTAGCCGCATCTTTACAGTGGTGAAAGAGGGGTGTGTTCACCGCTCCTTTACCGCTGCTGCCCATTGAAAGCAATGGGAGACCACGGTAATACCGCCCGCAATGCGCCTCTGCAGAGGCGCATTGCGGGCGGTATTAACCCCTTTTTCGGCCGCTAGCGGGGTTAAATTCACCCCGCTAGCGGCCGCATACCGCGGTAAAAACGAAAGTATAGCGGCGCTAAAAATAGCGCCGCTATACCCACAGCGCACCTCCCGCCCCAGTGTGAAAGGGGCCTTAGGCAGCCCATACATTGATCACTTTTTTTCATTCAACTATTAGGTTGAATGAAAAAAAATGGAAATGATCCAATTCCCCCATCTACACATTATAGGTGTATGGGGGAATGTTCCCAGTGTGGACCAGTGCTGGAACAACCAGAGTTGCTGTCCTGTCCCGGCTATTCACAGCGCTGGTCTCTGTCTCCATGGTAGCGGCGGCAGCACATTGGAACCCAGTGCTGGTTACTTTATGGGGCTGATGTACAGGAGGGCCAGCACAATTTGTTGTTAGAGATGGGCTGGGCATGTTCAAAATTCCACATGCCAGAGCCTGCCAGGAAGCCCACACTGCACAGCGCTAATCACAGGCAGTGAGACATTTCCCGGTCCGCAGCTGCCCAGATCAGGAAATGTCTCACTGGCTGTGATTAGCACTGTGGAGTGTCGGCTTCCTGGCGGGATCGGGCATGTGGGATTTCAAACACACCCGAGCCCATCTCTATTGGTTGTAGACAGTTGAGCTCCCTGCAGGTTGCTTAGCAGCAGTGGAGCCTTCTCTGACATGCTGATCGTGATGCAATCCAGATGATGCTCCTAGTCAAATCCTAGTTTTAAATATCAGTGATTTTATTGATCAAAGCCCACACTTTACAGGTATAGAGCCCACATGGCTGCTGAACATACGGTTGATTATATATATGTGGTTGTACTCTTGATGCTACTAAATACTGTGTTTATTAGATCTGACTGAGAGCATCACTAGTATCACATCCCGATCAGCATGTCAACAGAGAAGGTTATACAGCATTACTACTGCTAGGTGACCAGCTGGGGGCTCGGCTCTCTATAACCAATAGTGCCAGCCTTCCCCTACATGCACGCATAATGTCACCAGCACAAAGTCCTAATAGACTGCCGCCGGTGCCAAGGAGACAGATGCCAGACCAGCGCTGTCAATAACAGGGACAGGACAGCTGGGGAACCCCACAGTGGCAGAACACCAGGGCCCGGTGGCAAGACAACCTTTGCAACCCTGATAGTTCTCCCACTGCTTTGGACCCTTATATTTTCTTGGTGTGCTGGTGACATATATCTCTTGTTTTCTGCCACCCTGGTGGGGCCCCAGTATAGTAGGAAGGGAGCTCACTGCAGAACATGTGAAAGGGCCCATTGTGGGATCGTAGTAAAGGGCCCCAGGATATATATATATATATATAATTGCATTTTATAGTTGGCCCCCCTTCTTTTGTCCCTGTCCCCCCATGTGCCCCCCTAAATATGAAAGCTGGAGACGCCACTGGGTCTGAATACTTTCCGTACCCACTGTATACACATATATGCGGCTGTCCTTTTACCACAAGGTAAGAGGCCACTCTCACTGGTATGTCCTTTGCACGAAGAGGAGACTGTTACACCTCTCCAGCACTTTTGCACATGGAATCTGTTTGCACACTGAAGAAAGAATATCAGATTGCTATGCTCACAATTTGATTGCGATTATGCACATAGTTTTTGGACTTTGCACTATTTATTACAGATTGGACATTTTTATATTTTGATTTGCACAGTTGCACCTAGTGTTTGTTTTGCACTTTGCACAGGATCACATATTGGACTTTACACATTTATTTAGTTATTTTGCACAGCCCCTATGGATATTTATGTATATTCCAGATTCTGAGTTTCATATGCATGCTGCACTTTGTTAATATTGTTTTTTGGATTTATGTTTATGCGTTTAGCATTCATGCGTTTAGCAATTTGTTGTACTCCCATTCTGGCGATATCAGTTATCTAATTTTGCTATTTGATTCTATCACTAGTAACAGCGCAGTACTACCCCCCCTCTGCTCAATCTCACATTAACGTGTTGGTTTGACCCTTTTCGGTGCCTGCAGCAGTTCCACTTTCTTACTGTATTATTCCACATGGTAGCGCAGGAATAAACATATTACTCAACCAGAGTTGCTGTCCTGTCCCGGCTATTCACAGCGCTGGTCTCTGTCTCCATGGCAGCGGCGGCAGCACATTGGAACCCAGTGCTGGTTACTTTATGGGGCTGATGTACAGGAGGGCCAGCACAATTTGTTGTTAGAGATGGGCTGGGCATGTTCAAAATTCCACATGCCAGAGCCTGCCAGGAAGCCCACTCTGCACAGCGCTAATCACAGGCAGTGAGACATTTCCCGGTCCGCAGCTGTACAGATCAGGAAATGTTTCACTGGCTGTGATTAGCACTGTGCAGTGCCGGCTTCCTGGCGGAATCGGGCATGTGGGATTTCAAACACACCCGAGCCCATCTCTATTGGTTGTAGACAGTTGAGCTCCCTGCAGGTTGCTTAGCAGCAGTGGAGCCTTCTCTGACATGCTGATCGTGATGCAATCCAGGTGATGCTCCTAGTCAAATCCTAGTGTTCAATATCAGTGATTTTATTTATCAAAGCCCACACTTTACAGGCATAGAGCCCACATGGCTGCTGAACATACGGTAGATTATATATATGTGGTTGTACTCTTTTTTTTTTTCATTCAAGTTTTAGTTTATTATCTGAATAGAGTCAGTACAATTTTTACAGAAAAAAGTACAATGTAGTATCACAGTATAAAAATCAAGCGAATAAGTCAAATAACAGTGGATCTCAAATTACAATATTACCATGTTGGAATACATCAATGCAAAGATACCATAAAAACAGAAATTATTGAAATATATTTATCAAAAATAGGAGTAACCCCCTACCTCCACACCCCCTCAGTCTAACCTTCCCTTCTTCAAAAGTAAGTAGAAATGATGGCCTATTAAATATCTCAAAATATATGTATATAGTTACTAGAAGATGAGGAGATCCTCCATTCCCCCAGACACCCCTAAAGGGAACATACTGTGCCTGAGAAGGCAAGAGGAGCCCCCTCCAAAGCAACCCAAAAACTTTTTTTTTTAGAAAACATATGACCTTAATTCGAGTATATATAATAGGAAATAAACTAGTCTACTATAAGTTTAACCGGGTGTAAAAAATCCTTCTCAAAATAATAAATCAAAGTCAAATGTTCTGACCCTAAAATAAGAGATCGTTATATAAACCTGAGAAGTCTTAAAACAATCTTGTACAAATACCTATTGTTTATATTCCATATAACAAAAATAAATAAGAATGGGAGAAAGAGAGAAAAGACAACTTTTAGTGTTCAGTAGGAAAAAAAGGAAGAAGTAGAAAAAGAAAGAAAGAAAGCCTACCTGCTCAATGTAAACATCAATATTCAGTGATTGGTATTGCTAATTACTTAAGGGGTGTAGAAATTCCCAAAAATTGTATCCAAGGTTCCCATATAGAATTAAATTGAGTAGATCTGTCCAACGTTGAACTAATCATTTTTTTCCTGTTCCATTATCCACGTAACTTTTCTCTTCATACATAAGAGAGAAACTGACGTTTTTTTCCATGCTTTGGCAATGGTTATTCTAGCCCCTGTAAGTATGAATAGAATCAGTTTTCTGGTAACCTTGGGAACTTGTGGTATAAATCCGTTAAGTAAAGCGATCGCTGGAGATTGATGTATTGTATATCCTGCGATTTTTCGTATAATATGGAATATTTTATTCCAAAATCCTCGGATTTTGGGACATTCCCACCAAATATGAATCATAGATCCTAATCCCTGACAACCTCTAAAACAGAGGGGGGGTGAGGTGGGATACATAGCAGCTACTCTTGTAGGAATTGGTACCATCTAGTAAAGATTTTAACATTTGCTTCTATAAGTGAAGCATTAAAAATGCCTTTTATTGATCTAATAAAATTTCCACACCAGTCCTTCAGATCCCAAACACTTTGGAGGTCCTTCTCCCAAGCCAGCATATGAGGCAGTTTAATATCGTTGGAAGCAAGCGACTTATATATAACAGAAATCCCACCTCTCCTATTAATAGCCTGTTCACATCTAACTTCATATGGCGTAGGTTCTCTAGATCCAGGATTATTTTCCCATAATTTATTAGTAAAATTCGATATTTGAAGAAATCTTGATCTTTCAGTAGAAGGAAAATCAAGATTATCAATGAAATATTGTATAGAGAGAGGGTCTGATCTTGAGAAAAAACATCCAATGCGGTACACCCCCTTATCATGCCACCACTTAAAGGAACCAACATCCCCTTTTGAGATAAATAATGGATTCTGAAACAGATCAGCCAATGGTTGCAGCTTAGAGACCAAAGAAGGGAGATTCCTAAGTGAGTCCCACAAAGCTAAAGATTGTGATAGAGCAGGAGATAAAATAGAAGGTCTGTTTTTGGGAGGACACCACAATAAATTTTCCAAAGAAAATATAGGGGATGCCAATTCTTCTATTTGAATCCAGTCAAGTTGTTAATTTTTGAGGTATATATCAGACAACTGTGCCAGTCTAGCAGCTTGGTAATACCACCAAAGGTTCGGAAATCCTAAGCCTCCCTGCTCAGGGAGATAATACAGGCTGCGGGAAGAAAGGCGTGGACCTTTTCTGTTCCAAATAAATTTAAGGATTTTGCTTTGGAAGGCTTTTAGGTGAATTTATTTAACCACTTAACGACCGCCCACCACCGATTTACGTCGGCAGAATGGCACGGACAGGCAGAATCACGTAGATCTACGTGATCGCCTTTGTGCAGTTGGGGGGTCCATCCGGACCCCCCTTCACTGCAGTGAGCGGCCGTTAAGTGTTCGGGAGCGATCAGGCATGAGGGGGCGGTCGCTCGATTCCGCCCCCCCCTCGCGATCGCTCCCGGCCAATGAAATTGCTTCCTCCGCCATGTGATGTAAACACAGGCTGGAGGAAGTGATGTCATCTCCCTCGCCGCGGTCTTTTCATTCCCGGCGCCGAGGAGTGAAGACAGAGGTTAGTGCTCCAACAGTCCACTGACACGTAGGTACACAAATCACCCCCCAGTCACCCCCAGGTCACCCCAAAGCCCCCAATCACAGTGTCACTGATTGCAGTGATCATTTATTTTACTGATCACTGCATTTAGTGTCATCTGTGATTGTAAAAAGTTGCAAGGCAGTTAGGATTAGGCCCCTTTAGGTCCAGGGTAGCCCCCTAACCCCCCCTAATAAAGGTTTAACCCCTTGATCACCCCCCAGGTAACCCTTTCACCCCCTAACTTCAGCGTCACTAAGCGATTGTTTTTCCGATCGCTGTATTCGTGACGCTGGTGTTTTAGATAGGCAGTTATTTATTTTTTTAGGTTCGCCGCAGGTTTTTATTGGTGTCAGGTACCCCCATATTTAACCTAATAAAGGTTTTAACCCCCTGATTGCCCCTAGTTAACCCTTTCACCAGTGATCACCATATAAAGGTTACGGGTGACGCTGGTTGATTAGTTTGCTTTTTATAGCATCAGGGCACCCGCCGTATATAACCCAATAAAGGTTTAACCCCCCTGATCGCCCGGCGGGTGAGATCAATTAGGTTTTAGCGCCAGAGAGGGTCTGCGTCGCCCCAGGCAGTGTTAGGTTAGTGCCAGTAACGCTAACACCCACGCGCAAAGCATACACCCCCCTTAGTGGTATAGTATCTGATCAGATCTATACTAGCATCCCCAGCGGTTTAGGGTTCCCAAAAACGCAGTGTTAGCGGGATCAGCCCAGATACCTGCTAGTACCTGCGTTTAGCCCCTCCGCCCAGCCCAGCCCAGCCCACCCAAGTGCAGTATCGATCGATCACTGTCACTTACCAAACACAACACACATAACTGCAGCGTTCGCAGAGACAGGCCTGATCCCTGCGATCGCTAACAGTTTTTTTGTAGCGTTTGATATATTTGCTGACGACAGTCAGGTGCTTTTTTTCCTGTGAATCTTACTAGTGTACCCCTAAATTTAGAGCCCAAAATGGCAAGTCGAAGGTACACTAGTAAAGAGGCCTACGAGATTCTGAGCATGACAGATAGTGAAGAGGAGGTCACGTATCTGTCAGATTCAGGCTCAGAATATCTTCCCGTAGAAGACAGTGACGTCAGCGGCCCCACGTCAGATAGCTCTGACGACGAAGTTGAGGTCCCTGCTAAGGTCAGGCGTACCCGATCCCGATCTTCTGAGGTTGTTGAGGAGCAAGAACCGCAGGTCTCTCGTATCATGGAGCAGAGTAGTACTAGCGCCGCTATTCCTTCTGGTGAACTGGCAAGCACCAGCGGCCTAGTACAGCCTGGACGTACATCCAGCACTGCAGTAACACTTGGTGACGTGGCGAGTCCCATAAGTGCAGTTCAAGCTGGCGAGGTGGCAAGCACAAGTAGTGTCCCGCTGCCACCAAGAAGACAAAGGCAGGCCCGTCGTGCCCATACTGCCCTTCCTGCAGAATTCGCCTATCCTGATTGGGTCCCCACCACTTCTGCAGAACCCGTACTTCCCCCATTCACTGCCCAACCCGGTATTCAGGTGGAAACAGCTGATTTTATGCCAATCGATTTTAATTCGCTGTTTTTCACGGAAGATCTCTATAGATCTATTGTGGACCAGAGTAATTTATATGCTGGTCAATTTATCGCCGCTAACCCCCAGTTGCCTAAAATTGCCAGAAATTGGAAACCAATTACGGTTTCCGAATTTAAGACCTTTCTGGGCCTTTCCCTCAACATGGGCACACATAAATTTCCGTCATTGCGTGCTTATTGGTCCACGCACCCAATTGACCACATGCCCGTGTTCTCTGCCTCCATGTCCAGGGCACGATACGAGCAGATTTTGCGGTTCATGCACTTCAACGACAATGAACTTTGTCGTCCACGTGGGGACCATGAATACGACCGGCTCTATAAAATTCGGCCCCTCATAAACCACTTCAACGAACGTTTTGCAGCCTTGTTTACTCCCGATCAAGTTGTCTGCGTTGATGAGTCCCTGATTAAATTTTCTGGCCGCTTGTCTTTCAAGCAGTACCTTCCCAGCAAGCGTGCCAGATACGGGGTCAAGCTCTACAAGTTCTGTGACAGGGCAACAGGCTATGTAGTGAACTTTACGGTTTATGAGGGAAAAGACAGTCAGATTGAGTCGGTCAACTGCCCGGATTACATAGGGAGCGCTGGCAAGATAGTGTGGAACTTGGTGTCACCCTTATTCGGAAAGGGGTACCACTTGTATGTGGACAATTATTACACGAGCGTGCCACTGTTTAGTCACTTGTTTGATCATAAGATTGGAGCATGTGGCACCGTGCGACCTAATCGCCGGGGCTTTCCCCAGCGGCTTGTAGATGCCCGTCTTAGGCTGGGGGAGAGAGCCTGCTTGAAGTGTAATAACTTGCTCGCTATGAAGTGGAGGGACAATAAGAATGTTTTCCTTCTTACCTCCCTTCATGCAGACACGACAGTCCAAATTCGTACGGCGACTGGTGTTGTGGAGAAACCCCTCTGTGTCCACGAATATAACCAAAATATGGGAGGGGTGGACCTCAACGACCAGTTGATGGCGCCGTATCTAATTGACCGTAAGGCGAGACGCTGGTACAAAAAAGTGTCTCTATCATTATTCCAATTGGCTTTGCTGAACGCTCATGTGCTATACAGAGCTTCAGGCGGGACGTTATCTCTTCTAAAATTCCAGAATGAGATAGTCACAGAACTCCTGTATCCAGGCGGTTCTGCACCTCACCATCCCCAACCAAATGCAGTAAGCCGGCTGCATGAGAGGCATTATTCGTATGTCCTCCCGAGTACCCCTACCCAAAGCCACCCCCAAAAAAGATGTCGTGTCTGTAGCAAGCGCGGATTTAGGCGTGACACCTGTAGTTTTTGTCCACTCTGTCCTGACAAGCCTGGTCTTTGCCAAGGTGAATGTTTTGAACGCTACCACTCAAAAGCGAAGTTTTAGCGTAGGGTACAGCATTTCACAGACTAGGACACACTTACACAGGGTCTCCCAAGATGCCATTACATTTTGAGAGACCCGAACCATTACAGTTGTAAAGTTACAAAAAAAAGTGTAAAAAAGAAAAAAAAAACGTAAAACACAAAAAAAATATAAAATAAAAAAACCAAAAATAGTTGTCGTTTTATTGTTCTCTCTCTCTCTATTTTCTCTCTATTGTTCTGCTCTTTTTTTACTGTATTCTATTCTGCAATGTTTTATCATGCTTGCTTTTCAGGTATGTAATTTTTTTGTTTTCAGGTGCGCCATTCAACTGCAGCGCGGAATTATTTATCTTGACAGCAACAGCGTTTGCTCCCACGATACATAAAGCCGTGACTCCAGTGCTGTAGGAGGTGATTTCACCACCACAGTTAAAAAAAAGAGCATATATGCCGAAGCATGGGGGCAGCAGGGGCGGAGGAGCGATTTTGCTCCTAATGCCGCGTACATACGGTCGAAATTCCGACCGTGTGTACGCGGCATAACTTTTTTGCGGGAGGATGCCCCCATGCTTCGGCATATATATATTTTAGGCACAGGTTGCGTTAAAACATTTTTTTATTTTTTACTAGGTTTTGTTTTGGTATTTGCTTTGCAGGTATGGCATGGTAAGGTCTTACTGTTGTACTGTAATGTTACTTTGTTTTAATGTTAACCACCATTTGCTTAGCAGGTACGTCATTCAGTTGCAGCGCGGATCTATTTATCTTGACAGCAACAGCGTTTGCTCCCACGATACATAAAGCCGTGACTCCAACGCTGTAGGAGGTGATTTCACCACCACAGTTAAAAAAAAGAGCATATATGCCGAAGCATGGGGGCAGCAGGGGCGGAGGAGCGATTTTGCTCCTAATGCCGCGTACATACGGTCGAAATTCCGACCGTGTGTACGCGGCATAACTTTTTTGCGGGAGGATGCCCCCATGCTTCGGCATATATATATTTTAGGCACAGGTTGCGTTAAAACATTTTTTTATTTTTTACTAGGTTTTGTTTTGGTATTTGCTTTGCAGGTATGGCATGGTAAGGTCTTACTGTTGTACTGTAATGTTACTTTGTTTTAATGTTAACCACCATTTGCTTAGCAGGTACGCCATTCAGTTGCAGCGCGGATCTATTTATCTTGACAGCAACAGCGTTTGCTCCCACGATACATAAAGCCGTGACTCCAACGCTGTAGGAGGTGATTTCACCACCACAGTTAAAAAAAAGAGCATATATGCCGAAGCATGGGGGCAGCAGGGGCGGAGGAGCGATTTTGCTCCTAATGCCGCGTATATACGGTCGAAATTCCAACGGAGGCTTATCCGTGGAAAAGTCCGACCGTGTGTACGCGGCATAACCTTTTATGCCGCGTACATACGGTCGAAATTCCGACGAAGGCTTGACCGTGTGTACGCGGCATAACTTTTTTGCGGGAGGATGCCCCCATGCTTCGGCATATATGCCCATCATTAGAAGTGGGTGGATGAAGGGAGGTATTCTAATGGTGGGCATACCCACCAATCAATCTCTTTTTTTCGTTCAGCCAATAGGCTGGATGAAAAAAAAGATTACAATACATGTCCAACAAGGACCAGCAACGTACTGGTATGTTGCTGGACTTTGAATGTTTATACCAGAATGATGCCTGCGGGTTTAGGTATCATCTTGGTATCATTCTTTTCAGCCAGCAGCCGGCTTTCATGTAAAAGCAATTCTAGCAGATAATTAGCCTCTAGACTGCTTTTACAAGCAGTGGGAGGGAATGTCCCCCCCCCCGGATATAAAAAGCGCCATTGGGAAATTGGGAAAGCATTTTATCACACCGATCTTGGTGTGGACAGATGCTTTGAGGGCAGAGGAAAGATCTAGGGTCTAACCCCCCAATTTTTTTCAAAAAAAGAGTACCTGTCACTACCTATTGCTATCATAGGGGATATTTACATTCCCTGAGATAACGATAAAAATGGTAAAAAAATAAAATATGGAAGGCACAGTTTAAAAATAAAATAAAAAAGCCAAATAAATAATAAAAAAAAAAAAGCACCGCTGTCCCCCCCTGCTATTGCGCAAAGGCGAACGCACGCGTCGGTCTAGCGTCATATGTAAACAGCAATTGCATCATGCATGTGAGGTATCACCGCGAAGGTCAGATCGAGGGCAGTCATTTTAGCAGTAGACCTCCTCTGTAAATCTAACGTGGTAACCTGTAAAGGCTTTTAAATGCTTTTAAAAATGAATGTAGTTTTGTCGCCGCTGCGCGTTTGTGCGCAATTTTAAAGCATGTCGTGTTTGGTATCCATGTACTCGGCCTATGATCATCTTTTTTATTTCATCAAACATTTGGGCAATATAGTGTTTTTTAGTGCATTAAAAATAAAAAAAGTGTGTTTTTCCCCCAAAAAATGCGTTTGAAAAATCGCTGCGCAAATACTGTGTGGAAAAAAAAAATGCAACACCCACTATTTTAATCTGTAGGGCCTTTGCTTTAAAAAAATATATAATGTTTGGGGGTTCAACATAATTTTCTTGCAAAAAAAAATTTTCTTTCATGTAAACAAAAAGTGTCAGAAAGGGCTTTGTCTTCAAGTGGTTAGAAGAGTGGATGATGTGTGACATAAGCTTCCTAATGTTGTGCATAAAATGCCAGGACAGTTCAAAACCCCCCCAAATGACCCCATTTTGTAAAGTAGACACCTCAAGCTATTTGCTGAGAGGCATGTTGAGCCCATTGAATATTTTTTTTTTGTCCCAAGTGATTGAATAATGACCAAAAAAAAAAAAATGTACAAAAAGTTGTCACTAAATTATATATTGCTCAAACATGCCATGGGCATATGTGGAATTACACCCCAAAATACATTCTGTTGCTTCTCCTGAGTACGGGGATACCACATGTGTGGGACTTTTTGGGAGCCTAGTCGCGTACGGGACCCCAAAAACCAAGCACCGCCTTCAGGATTTCTATGGGTGTAAATTTTTGATTTCACTCCTCACTGCCTATCACAGTTTCGGAGGCCATGGAATGCCCAGATGGCACAAAACCCCCCCAAATGACCCCATTTTGGAAAGTAGACACCCCAAGCTATTTGCTGAGAGGTATGTTGAGTATTTTGCAGATCTCGCTTTTTGTCACAAAGTTTTGAAAATGTAAAAAAAGAAAAAAAAAAAAGAAAAAAAAATGTCTTTCTTAATTTTCAAAAACAAATGAGAGCTGTAAAATACTCACCATGCCTCTCAGCAAATAGCTTGGGGTGTCTACTTTCCAAAATGGGGTCATTTGTGGGGGTTTTGGGCTATTTTGACATTTTATGGCCTTCAAAACTGTGATAGGTAGTGAGGAGTGAAATCAAAAATTTATGCCCTTAGAAACCTTGAAGGCGGTGCTTGGTTTTTGGGGTCCCGTACGCGGCTAGGCTCCCAAAAAGTCCCACACATGTGGTATCCCCGTACTCAGGAGAAGCAGCAGAATGTATTTTGGGGTGTAATTTCACATATAACCATGGCATGTGTGAGCAATATATCATTTAGTGACAACTTTTTGTACATTTTTTTTTTTTCTTTTTGTCATTATTCAATCATTTGGGACAAAAAAAAAAAATATTCAATGGGCTCAACATGCCTCTCAGCAAATAGCTTGGGGTGTCTACTTTCCAAAATGGGGTCATTTGGGGGGGTTTTGTGCCATCTTGGCATTTTATGGCCTTCAAAACTGTGATAGGTAGTGAGGAGTGAAATCAAAAATTTATGCCCTTAGAAACCTTGAAGGCGGTGCTTGGTTTTTGGGGTCCCGTACGCGGCTAGGCTCCCAAAAAGTCCCACACATGTGGTATCCCCGTACTCAGGAGAAGCAGCAGAATGTATTTTGGGGTGTAATTTCACATATGCCCATGGCATGTGTGAGCAATATATCATTTAGTGACAACTTTGTGAAAAAAAAAAAAAGTTTGTCATATTCCCGCAACCTGTGGCAAAATATAAAATATTCCATGGACTCAACATGCCTCTCAGCAAATAGCTTGGGGTGTCTACTTTCCAAAATGGGGTAATTTGGGGGGGTTTTGTGCTATTTTGGCATTTTATGGCCTTCAAAACTGTGATAGGTAGTGAGGAGTGAAATCAAAAATTTACGCCCTTAGAAATCCTGAAGGCGGTGCTTGGTTTCCGGGGTCCCGTACGTGGCTAGGCTCCCAAAAAGTCCCACACATGTGGTATCCCCGTACTCAGGAAAAGCAGCAGAATGTATTTTGGGGTGCAATTCCACATATAACCATGGCATGTGTGAGCAATATATCATTTAGTGACAACTTTTTGTAATTTTTTATTTTTTTTGTCATTATTCAATCACTTGGGACGAAAAAAAAAATATTCAATGGGCTCAACATGCCTCTCAGCAATTTCCTTGGGGTGTCTACTTTCTAAAATGGGGTCATTTGGGGGGGTTTTGTACTGCCCTGCCATTTTAGCACCTCAAGAAATGAGATAGGCAGTCATAAATTTAAAGCTGTGTAGATTTCAGAAAATGTACCCTAGTTTGTAAACGCTATAACTTTTGCGCAAACCAATAAATATACGCTTATTGACATTTTTTTTACTAAAGACATGTGGCTGAATACATTTTGGCCTAAATGTATGACTAAAATTGAGTTTATTCGATTTTTCTTATAACAAAAAGTAGAAAATATCATTTTTTTTCTAAATTTTCGGTCTTTTTCTGTTTATATCGCAAAAAATAAAAATCGCAGAGGCAATCAAATACCATTAAAAGAAAGCTCTATTTGTGGGAAGAAAAGGACGCAAATTTCATTTGGGTACAACATTGTATGTCCGCACAATTTACAGTTAAAGCAGCGCAGTGCCGAATCCCAAAAACAGGCTTGGTCCTAATGGCCCGAAATGGTCCGGGGCTTAAGTGGTTAATCGGAATAGGGAGCGAATGAAAAAGATACAACAATCTAGGTAGGAGGGTCCTCTTGATCGAATTAAGTCTGCCAATCCAACCGATATTGTGTGTTTCCCAGTTGCTAAGATCAGCCTCAAGTTTCCTATACATAGGTGGATAATTAGCCTAATATAAATCTCCAAATTTGAAGTGAGATTAATACCCAAGTATTTAAGGGAGCAAGTACTCCAACTGAATTCGTATTTATTTTGTATGTAGGAAACCACAGAGTCTGAAAGAGACACATTAAGGGCTTTAGATTTGGCCATATTAACCTTGAGACCCGATATTTTGGAGAATTTTTGAAGCAGAGAGTAAATTTCAGATAAAGAAGACGTTGGGGAAGTAATAAACAACAACAGGTCATCTGCAAATAATGCACATTTATGATTTTCTTTTTCACACTGGTTCCCCCTGAAATTCGGATTATTCCGGATTGCAATTGCTAATGTTTCCATCATAACAGCGAATATTAGGGGAGATAAAGGGCAACCTTGCCGAGTACCTCTACAAATCTTAATGGAGTCAGAGAATAGCCCCTGTAATCTGACTTTAGCTTCAGGTGTAGAATATAGAGCAGATAAAATGCCTAAAACTTTCGAACCAAAACCCCAGCGCTTCATGACCTCGAACATGTACGGCCAGGAAACTGAATCGAAGGCCTTTTGCAGGTCCAACGATAGGAGCATACCTTCCTGTTTTTGTTTACCTACCCATTGGGTTTGCAATATCGACACCAAATCTACCGCACTCTTTACCTGATCTGGACCCTGTCTACCAGGGATAAATCCCACCTGATCTTTATGGATATATTGCCCAATGAAGGAAGATAACCTATTAGAGAGAATTTTGGTTAATATTTTTAAGTCATTGTTAATCAAAGAAATTGGCCTGTAATGTGGTTGTACTCTTGATGCTAATTAAATACTGTGTTCATTAGATCTGACTGGGAGCATCACCTGGATCACATCCCGATCAGCATGTCAACAGAGAAGGTTATACAGCATTTCTGCTGCTAGGTGACCAGCTGTGGGCTTGGCTCCCTATAACCAATAGTGCCAGCCTTCCCCTGCATGCACCCATAATGTCACCAGCACTAGGTCCTAATAGACTGCTGCCGCTGCCAAGGAGACAGATGCCAGACCAGCGCCAGACCAGCACTGTCAATAGCAGGGACAGGATAGCTGGGGAACCCCACAGTGGCAGAACACCAGGGCCCGGTGGCAAGACAACCTTTGCAACCCTGATAGTTCTCCCACTGCTTTGGACCCTTATAGTTTCTTGGTGTGCTGGTGACATATATCTCTTGTTTTCTGCCACCCTAGGGGGCCCCAGTATAGTAGGAAGGGAGCTCACTGCAGAACATGTGAAAGGGCCCGTTGTGGGATCGTAGTAAAGGGCCCCAGGATATATATATATATATATATTTATTGTGAGGGGGTTAGCTCGGTAGCGGGTGTGTGTGACCCCCTGGATGGGCTCCCCACACAAAACAGGCCCAGCAGACGGAGGTTGTGGTTTTCAAGATCAAAAGGTGCGGTTTATTTCTCTATTTACAGTGACAAAAACACAGCAAAGCAAAAAGAAACAAACAAAATAAATCCTGGTCAGCTTGACCTCTGACTAAACATGCAGGTTTCCCTAACTAACAACTGGGATCAGCCTGGTGCTGTCCTAGTCCCTAAGTCCCTGGTTTAGTAAATGTCCAAACAAATAGCCACACAGGCTTTGTCTCACCGCACAGGGGTTCACTCTCCCTAGACAGTCCACACAGGTCTGGGTCCAGGCATGAGCAAACACCTAATGAAGCTGGGAGTTTTTATAGAGGCCTTAAACGAGCTGACAAGCTTCAGCTGGTCTCATCAACTCCCTGCCTGCACGACGCCCAGCACTCTCCCTAGAGGTATGAATCATCCATGAGCCCACTAGCCTCAGCTGGGCTTCATCAACTCTCTCCCTAGTTGTATAAGTCGGCATAAAGCCTGAATCTGGGAGAAATATACCTACCCCCCTGGATGCAACCAGGTGACTTTACCTTCCTGCTGTCACATACCCCCCCCTCTTGTTTTAACCTTGGGGTTGGAACACCAGCAATCAGGCATTCATGTACTCGAGACAAAGCATCCACATTCCCCATTTGAACGCCAGGGCGATGCTTTACTGTGAAGTTGAATTCCTGTAGGGCCAGGAACCACCTATTTACTCTTCTATTTGTCTCCTTGTTTTGAGCCATCCACTTTAACGGAGCGTGATCCGTAACCATGTCAAAGTGCCTACCTAGCAGATAGTACCGAAGGGAATCTAGAGCCCACTTCACCGCTAAACACTCCTTTTCAACCGTGGCGTAATTTACCTCATGGGACTTCAACTTCCTGCTGAGGTAAATGACTGGGTGCTCTTCCCCGTTCCAGACCTGGGACAATACTGCTCCTAACCCCACATCTGACGCATCACTTTGTACGACAAAGTCTTTAGAGAAGTCGGGTGAGTACAACACTGGCTGGCTACATAAGGCTTGTTTCAAGAATTGGAATGCTGCCTCAGCCTCGGGGGTCCATTTAATCATGACCGACCCTTTCCCTTTCGTCAGGTTGGTTAGGGGCACAGCCTTAGAAGCAAAGTGGGGAATGAAGCGCCGATAATAACCCGCGATTCCCAGAAAGGCTCGTACCTGCTTCTTGCTGTTGGGACGTGGCCAACTCTGGATGGCCTCGACTTTGTTAAGTTGGGGTTTTATTACTCCCCTGCCAATGGTGTACCCAAGATATTTGGCCTCCTCCTGCCCAATGGTACACTTCTTGGGGTTAGCCGTAAACCCCGCTTCCCGGATAGAGTCTAGGACTGCTTGCACTTTTGGCAGATGTGAGGCCCAATCTGTGCTATGGACAATTACGTCATCCAGGTAAGCCGCAGCATACTTCCGATGGGGCCTCAGTATCTGGTCCATTTTCCGCTGGAATGTGGCCGGCGCATTCTGTAACCCGAACGGCATTCTCTTATATTGGAACGCCCCGTCTGGGGTTACAAATGCGGTTTTCTCTTTGGCCGACTTGGCCAGGGGAATTTGCCAATACCCTTTTGTGAGGTCAAGAGTCGTCATGTATCGGGCTGGTCCCAGCCGGTCGATCAACTCATCTATACGTGGCATGGGGTAGGTGTCAAATTTTGTAACTTTGTTCAACTGACGAAAATCGTTACAAAATCGCCAGCTCCCATCCGGTTTAGGCACCAACACAATGGGACTAGACCAATCACTTTGGGACTCCTCTATCACCCCTAAGTTCAGCATTTTCTGTACTTCCTCCCGTATGGCCTCCCGTCGGGCCTCTGGGATCCGATAGGGTTTTAACTTCACCCTTTCACCGGGCGGGGTAATAATATCATGCTCTACCCCAGATGTTTGTCCCGGCAGCTCAGAGAACACCTCCTTGTTGCGAAGCACAAACTCCTTAACCTCCTGTTGTTGGGGTTGTGACAAGGTGGCTGCTATTCCAACCTCCGGAATCACGCAACCAGTTTGAGCTGGTGACCAAGTTTCTGCGACTAGGGACTCTCTATCCCTCCAGGCTTTCAACAGATTAACGTGATAGATCTGTTCGGGCTTTCGCCTTCCTGGTTGTCTGACCTTGTAATTCACTTCGCTCACTTTTTCCATTATCTCGTAGGGGCCTTGCCATTTGGCAAGGAATTTACTTTCAACCGTAGGGACAAGTACCAATATCCTATCCCCCGGGGAAAAGGTACGGGTCTTGGCTCCACGGTTGTACACTCTCTGCTGTGCCAACTGCGCTTGGGCCAAATGTTCCTTCATGATGGGCATTACCTGTGCAATTCGATCTTGCATCCGGGCGACATGCTCAATCACACTCCTGTGGGGAGAACTCTCACTTTCCCAAGTTTCCTTGGCAATATCCAACAGCCCTCTTGGGTGTCTCCCATACAGTAACTCAAAGGGGGAGAATCCCGTAGAGGATTGGGGCACCTCCCTAATAGCAAACATCAAATAAGGAAGTAGACAGTCCCAATCCTTTCCATCTCTATCCACCACTTTCTTCAACATTTGTTTTAGGGTTTTGTTGAATCTTTCAACCAGCCCATCGGTTTGGGGGTGATACACAGACGTACGCAATTGCGTCACTTTGAACAATTTACACAGCTCTTTCATAACCCGGGACATAAAGGGTGTACCTTGGTCCGTAAGCAGTTCTTTACAAATACCCACCCGGCTAAAAACAAGAGATAGCTCTTTGGCTATGGTTTTGGCCGAGGTATTTCGGAGAGGGATCGCTTCTGGATAACGGGTGGCATAGTCCATTATAACTAATATGTACTGGTGCCCCCTAGCGGACTTGATTATAGGACCTACCAAATCCATTGCGATCCTCTCAAACGGGACCTCAATGATGGGTAGAGGGACCAGCGGGCTACGGAAATGTGGCATCGGGGCCGACCTCTGACACACAGGGCAGGAGGAACAATAATTTTCTATGTCCTTCATCACCCCAGGCCAATAGAATCTCTGTAATACCCTCTCTCGGGTTTTCTCTGTCCCCAGATGACCTCCAAGAATGTGCCCATGGGCCAACTCCAACACCAACTTCCTGTAAGGTTTGGGCACCACAAGCTGCTCAACGGTTTCTTCTGCCCTTTTTGCCACCTGATACAGTAGGTCCTTCTCTACGCTGAAGTATGGGTAAGTGCAGGTATTATCTGGGTTCACTAACTCGCCATCTATTTCCACTACGTTTTCCCGTGCCTTTATTAGGGCGGGGTCTTTTAACTGTTCTGTGGCAAAATTTTCCCTGTGAACCTCAAGATCAGAAAACTCCACAGACGGTAGGTTTTCGTCTGAGGAGGTGGGCTCCTCTCCAGTTTCATGAGTCTCGCCTGCCAATACTGACAAGGGAAATTCTGGAGAGTCCTCACCACTCTCAGAGGAGTTCTGGCTATCACCTTCCTGGTACATAGGGGCACCAGTGGGGGGCTCAGGATCATCCCACAGTTCCCAGAACTTCGGAAAATCCCTTCCCACAATGGCATCATGCGGTAGTTGAGATACTAACCCCACTGGATGAGAGAGGGTACCTTTGGGGGTCTTGAAACACACTGTAGTCACTGGATACTCTCGGGTGTCCCCATGCACACAAATAACAGCTACCTTGCTATTCCCAGAGACCTCTGTTTTAACTAATTCAGCCTTTATCAGGGTCACAAGGCTACCTGAATCCAGTAATACCACAACATTTCTACCATTAATACACATTTTGCATAAATGTTTCTCAGTTCCCCGAATGGCAGTGCATGCGACTGTCGCACACAGCGACTGACGTCTGTCCGTCAGAAAGTCACATTGCATGGGTTTCTCCACAACCGGGCAATTTGCTGCAATATGTCCCGCTTGCCGGCAGCGGTAGCAAACAATCCTTTTGGCTGCCTCTTGAGCCCCCGACTTCCCAGGCTGTTCTCGCCAAACCCTGGGCAGAGCTCCCACCCTCTCACTCTCTCCACCCTCACCCCTTGGAATCATCTTATCCGCCCCTGGGGATGGTCTGGTCTTAGGGTGGAAAGTCCGAGAGTCTCTGGAAGAGGCCGTCAGGTTCTCTGCAGCCAAGTATCTCTCTACACGATCCACAAGTTTACCGGCCGTTTCTGGGTCTCCATGGCTTACCCACTTTTGAATGGCGGTAGGAAGAGCTCTCAAGAAACGATCCATCGCAACACGTTCCACAATCTCCGGTGTGGACAAAGTCTCTGGCTGTAGCCACTTCCTGCTCAGGTGAATGAGATCATACATTTGAGACCTGGGGGGTTTTCCAAGCTGGAAAGTCCAGTTATGCACACGCTGAGCCCGGACAGCCAGGGTGACACCCAGCCTTGCCAATATTTCAGCTTTTAGCATCACATAGTCTTTTGCTTGGTCAGGCTCTAGGTCATAGTAAGCTTTCTGCGATTCACCAGTTAACAGAGGAGCCACCAGTCCAGCCCACTGCTCCTCAGGCCACTTTTCTCTTTCAGCAGTCCTTTCAAATGTGGTCAAAAATACCTCTGGATCATCCTCTCCAGTCATTTTTGTCAATAAACGACTCACCCCAAAGGACGCGGTATTAGTGGGACGGCTTTCCTCACTGGTCTGCGGACGTTGCTGCATTACTGCTTCCATCTGTTGTTGTAGTCTCTGCTCTTGCTTCTGCAACAGGTCTATGAAGCGGGCCTCAGATTGCTGCTGGGCTTGTTGCTGGGCTGCGAAGCTCTGTTGTTGAGCTGCAAGGCTCTTTTGCAAACCTGCATTTGTCTGCTGTTGATTGGCATTTGCTAGAGCCAGCTGTTTCAGTATCTCCTCCATGCTGGCTTAAAAAAAAACTGCCACTGGTTCTCCACCAACTGTGAGGGGGTTAGCTCTGTAGCGGGTGTGTGTGACCCCCTGGATGGGCTCCCCACACAGAACAGGCCCAGCAGACGGAGGTTGTGGTTTTCAAGATCAAAAGGTGCGGTTTATTTCTCTATTTACAGTGACAAAAACACAGCAAAGCAAAAAGAAACAAACAAAATAAATCCTGGTCAGCTTGACCTCTGACTAAACATGCAGGTTTCCCTAACTAACAACTGGGATCAGCCTGGTGCTGTCCTAGTCCTTAAGTCCCTGGTTTAGTAAATGTCCAAACAAATAGCCACACAGGCTTTGTCTCACCGCACAGGGGTTCACTCTCCCTAGACAGTCCACACAGGTCTGGGTCCAGGCATGAGCAAACACCTAATGAAGCTGGGAGTTTTTATAGAGGCCTTAAACGAGCTGACAAGCTTCAGCTGGTCTCATCAACTCCCTGCCTGCACGACGCCCAGCACTCTCCCTAGAGGTATGAATCATCCATGAGCCCACTAGCCTCAGCTGGGCTTCATCAACTCTCTCCCTAGTTGTATAAGTCGGCATAAAGCCTGAATCTGGGAGAAATATACCTACCCCCCTGGATGCAACCAGGTGACTTTACCTTCCTGCTGTCACAATATATATATATATATATATATATATTTGCATTTTATAGTTGGCCCCCCTACTTTTGTCCCTGTCCCCCCATGTGTCCCCCCCCTAAATATGAAAGCTGGAGACGCCACTGTGCATACTACAGCAATTGAATTGTCCAATCCAATATTAGGTTGTGCCTGGAGCTGTAACATCCAGCATTGCAATTACAAATGGTTGAGATCGAATAGGGATCGGAAGACAAGCTTTCTGTGCTGACCACATACCCTGAATGGACAGGGACAGTCGATAAGCGTGCAATCCCAGCCCCTCAGACTGGCAGGTGTAGTTAGAAACTCCCAATGAACTGGCAGGAATGCTTTCCCATGCTCCAATGTTAAGCTGTGTACACACAATCCAAATATTGGCTGGTTCAGCAGGAACCATCCGACATTCGGTACATGTGTTCAGCTGCCTATCCAACAGAAGCTGATCTCACAACTGACTTCTGTGGATTGGGCATGATGAAAAACCAGCAACTGATCAGTGTATTGTGGCAGGTGCCCCCCCCCCCCGTCAGAACACAATAGCACAGCTGGGGAGATCACTGCATAACATCACTTATGCTAGTACAACAATCCGTCAAATTTTTCATTCCGCTTGCTGGGGAAATGGTGCGTGTACTCAGCTTTAGGCTGAAATTCCACCAATCCTGACACCTCCCAGATTGGGTGACTGAATAGGTTGGAATAATAAAAAACAAAAAACAATTATCTCTCAGGCACAGAGATAATTATTTCCTGGTAATTAGGTTGCGTCAGAGCACACGCAAGTTCATCCTCCTCGCAAGGAAAATAAGACATGTTCGAGGAGGCCTGAATTTCCGCCTGTATCCTATGCTGCAAACCCAAGCATCTGTCCTCTGCCATGTTAAATTATTTGCAAAATCTTTTAATCATCCTTCCACTTTAAGTAGTGGGGGCACTCCGCCAGTGTGAAGTTGCCTTAGTTTCAGTTCTTCTTACAAACAAGACCTGAATGGAGTGAAAAGAACACTTCTTAGCCCCTGAAGGTTTACTCACTCTTTCGACACAAGGCATTTTTCAGCCCAAGGGTTTGTCAATAAAAGTGTCTAGGGCTGTGTCAAACAACCTACCACCACAAAAGGCATCTTTAACTGTTTTCTTTGCAGATGAGCTCTGCTAACCAGCACTTTACCCACAACATGTACCTCTTTTGAACAGACATTAGAGAAATGCAGGATTGCCTGGCAAATTGAATTCCCCCTAAAACATCTACATAAGATCTTCAAGCTTGTAAGGAAATTTCCAAATGTTAACTCAGCCTGGGTTATGCATCATGTGTTCTGCATATCTGAAGTGATTGACATATTGAAGTGCTTCCACTCACCCAATGAATTCAATTCAAAATACTAACAACTTACAAAGTCATCCACAACTTGACCCCCCAACTACATCACTAACCTAATCTCAAAATACCAACCTACTCATTCTCTCTGTTCGTCCCAAGACCTCCTGCTCTCTAGCTCGCTGTCACCTCATCCCATGCCCACCTCCAGGACTTCTGAGCCTCTCCTATGGATCTCCCAAATTGTATGAATATCTCCTACTCAGTTTGCTTTTAGACAATCCCTGAAAATGTAGTATACAAAAGGGGGAGGGGGAGGAAAGAGCACCCACAATTGCCACATCCATATATTGAGGAAAATTGGTTTGTTAAGAAAGAGCAAAACAAGGTAGGACTTTGCAGGCAACACACAAAAATGGAATACAAAAAAAATTTATTAAATCGCAAAATTATTTAACAAATATTAAAAAAGACCATACAATGTATATAGCAGTGGGGGGTCCCTTTGAACGTCGACGCGTTTTGCCGTGAGGCTTTGTCAGGACGGACAAGAAAAGGGGGGACGGTTTTTATACACACTTGGGACAAATCTCACTATCTCAGAAGGACATCCGGATAGTAAAATGTTGTTCAAATGTTACCAATTCATATATGTGGTATGGTAACGAATGCACGTGTGGTCTGCTGGTCAAAAAAATGATCAAACACTGATATTCTCACAGGAATATAGTCCATAGATGGAGGGGTCTGACGCTCAGAGCTAGTACAGATAGCTGAGCAGATCAGCTACATCCAATGGGGTATACCCAAAAACGGGGGTAGGGGGCGTTCTTAGTGTGGAAAAATAAGACTTTCTATTCACCACAAAGTCCTATCGTAAGCACTTTCAATATGAGTGCAAAAAAGCCCAGCCGAAGCAGTGGTATATGTATCACCGTACAGGGTCTGGCTGTTGAACGTCACATGGTAGCATCCCCGGGAGTCAGCCTCGTACTGAACACTGTGGTGAATAGAAACCAATTTTCCACAATCCCTGAAAACTCTTCTCCTCAGAGGAGCCTATTCTGTCCCTAATTTTACTTTCTTATATATTTTTATCAGATCATCCCCCCCACAGTTATTACCTTTTCTATCACTTGACTCTCCCTCCTAGATTGTAAGCTCTAACGAGCAGGGCCCTATGAATCCTCATGTATTGTATCTGTATGGTCTGCCCTCATGTTGTAAAGCACTGCGCAAACTGTTGGCGCTATATAAATCCTGTATAATAATTGACATACCTCCATAGCCGTTGTGGAAGGCAGTGAAGCCAATACAACTAAGGAAATAAAAGCAACTATATGTGGGTTTTAAAATACTGGCACGCACTTACAACTTTACTTTGAAAAAGTTTGGAACCCCTGGATTAGCTACCTCTAATCTCCTTAATAGGTGGGGTGGCACTGGGGCTGGCAGTCTGGGACATGGTGATCGGCTGATGTACATCTTCTCTTTTCTGCCTTCATTTAATGCTTTTCTTTCTTCTAGTCATCATACCGATTCACCATGACTGCTTTGGCATAGGCTTCAGGGCTTCTTCCAGTCTACGTATGGAAGCATGGTGTTCCTCTGTCTGGTACTGGAATTTTTTTGGTTCTACAGGGCTTGATTCACCAAGGAAGATCTCATGAGATAATTGGATAAAATGTGTCACGTGATTCAATTATCTCAAGAGATGCTGAACATGTCAATTCACTATATCACCTTGAGTTATTTACCTCACAAACCAAAAACATGGGAGGTAAATAACTCTTAAAATAACATTAAAATAAAGTCACAAAATAAATGAAAGCATGGGTTAAATTAGCGGTCCAGGCTTGAGGTATTTAACCACTTAAGGACCAAGCCCATTTTTTTTTTACACTTGGCATTTACAAGTTAAAAATAGGATTTTTGTACTCACCGTAAAATCCTTTTATCTGTCGTCCATGGACAGACACAGCTCCTTAATTCTTTACCATTGGGTTATGTTCCTGTTCTATAGGAGAGGACTAGGCAGAATATGTTAGATATTTAATACATGTTACTTTAACAGAGTTGAACAGCCCCGCCCAGGGGGCAGTCCCTCCGGACATAACCCTCCACCCTGGAGTCAGCAGCCTCAGTTCGTAGAAAAGCAGTACAAACAAAAAAAAAAGGAGGGGTGGGTGCGGTGTCCGTCCATGGACAGAGAAAAGGATTTTACGGTGAGTACAAAAATCCTATTTTCTCTTTTCGTCCATGGACGGACACAGCTCCTTAATTTTTGACCATTGGGACATCACAAAGCAGTGTCAAAAAATGAGGGGTGGGCACAGAAATCAAAACGGAAAATTGAATTCAAATACTTACCGTAATTTTCCTTTCCTGACGATCTCCATGTCAGTACAGCTGGGTGAGGCTCCGCCCACCCCTACGTGATCAGGACTTAACTATAAATTTTTCACTCACCTCAGCCTCAGCGTTTCGTAACTATTACTACTTAACTGGGCGGGTTCTGTGCTGACATGGAGCTCGTCAGGTAAGGAAAATTACGGTAAGTATTTGAATTAAATTTTCCGTTTTCCTGACGGCTCCATGTCAGCACAGCTGGGAAGTAACTAGCCAAAACAGGGGAGGGATAATGCTACACATTCCAATTCTGACTAAAACGGTAACAGAAAACATAATGCCTCTGACAAACTCAATTGTCATGAATATGAATATTTTGGTGTCCACATAGTTGTATTGCGGATAGTTTGAGACACCCGGCCTGCTGTCACCCTCAAGGTCTGGACCCTTCTAGTGAGAGTGCCGTGATTCCCCTGGCACAGCCAGCCCTACAACCTGCAGGCCAAGGAGATGAGGTTTTCAACTAAGAGATAATAATCTTGCTGGGAGCCATAAAATCATTGTGTTCCACCTGAAAAGGACAAACAGATGTACAGAGCTCCTGATGGCAGGAGTCACCTTGATTAAATATTTTAGCGCTTAGCCCACATCCGATGGGCTAACTTCTTGAGTACTCCCCAAAGGGAACGTAGGAGGGAAACCTCTTGTGTGATATGAACTATGAAGGTCAGTTCAGGCACATATTAGAGCATTGGCATGAGCACCATCCTGCCTGGGAAGTACGCAAGTATGGGTTCTTTAAACCCAAGGACACCAATGCTGATGTAATTGCCACTAGTAAATCAGTTTCAGCGAGAAAGTACCACAGGGTGATTGAAGGCATCCGATGAAATAACATCCATCAGCATTAGTATATCTCATTCCAGAAACAAGTTTGAGGTTTCCACCAAATTGAATCTTGAAAAACTGTGAAATTAAGCGTTGGAAGCTTGCTGAATGCCGGTGAAGACAGCGATAGCCAAAATGCATGCCTATAGCATGCTTGCGCATAGAATGAAGTCAAGCCATGCCTGTAGGCATTCGAAGCAGGCTTCTGAAGAGTCCAGCGTAAAATCTTGATCAGCGAATATACTGGGCCTATATGTCCTGTTCTACTATAGGCATGCTTAGCGCTGACCTTTCTCGTTTCGTAAAACTGTTCAAATCTTCACCGAGCATTCGACATCCATTAGGCTCTGCCTCTCTCGACCCAGGCCATCAGCCTGAGCCTGTCAGATGCTTAATGAATGGGAATGGAGAAGATTTGATCTACCAGGCAAAGGGAGTCACTCCTTGACACTCATCAGGATGAGTAGCGGGTACCAAAACTGTCACCTTCCCTCGCCCCAGCCTTAGCTAGAAGCTGAGAATCAGAGGGAGCAGCTGAAAAAAAGGCATAAGCAGTCTTGGCGATCCATTCTGCGGTCAGCACCTCCACTCCGAGAGCTTGCGGCTCCTGGGCCCTGGAATGGAACTTCAGCAACTTGGTGTCGACTGGGAATGTAAGCGGTCTACCTCTGGCAGACAAAACACCAAGCTCTGTTAGTTCCCGAAAGACTTGGAGTAGTCTGGATCATCCATTGTCGTCAGACTTGACCTGGACAAATAGATCGTCTGAAGATTCTTCCGACCAGGCACGTAGGTCGCAGATTGTTGGAAGGATTGCCTTGGGTGAATTCTAGAATTAGAGAAAACTTCAGAAGTGAGAGACTGAGCCTTGTTTCCAGATGTAGGCCACAGTCGTTGTGCTGTCCAACTTTCCCAGGACAGGCTTACTCTGGATGAGATGACTGAAGGCTAAGAGCCTGAAAAGGCTGTCCTCAACTCCAAGATGGAGTCTTGGATCCTTGACAAAAGACCATTGGTCCTGAGCTCATTGTTCCTGAAGTAGGGCTCCCCTAAACTGGATGGTATCTGCCTGTACCACCAGGTCGTCTGAGCTGCTGGGACAAGGCGATTTCTATGGCTCAATCTGAGACGTGAAGGATGAAAGATCTCCAAATATGGCCCAAAATGCTTTCCTTAGGGGACCACGTGTCCATCCACAAGCCATCCCTATGTTCACAGAGGAACCACATAGTGCCCCTAGGGCATGTATGGGTGGCACAATCCCAAAATAACAGAGAGCATCCTGACATGGAAGTTCTTATTGACTTCTTGGACTAAGCATTTGCTTCCTTGTCTTTCCTGGACTCCCATCAAGAAAAGCGCAGGAGCTACGCTCTCTGGCGTGAGCAATAACTCTTGAATTTTTGGTCTTTAACTCCGTAGACCTTCATCTTGAGGCAGGAAGCCAAACTGGCCACTATTTAATTTAGGCTTGCCCTTCTGCGATTAAGAAAAAAATGCAGTGACCGCGTTTGTCCTTGAGGGTCGCACTTTCTGATGGTAAGGTCATGTGAATGGCCGATCCCACAAGGGACACATACTAACCAGCGGGGTGGTCCCAACCCCTGGACTTCTATTCGTTCCAAAGGGCATAACTTTGACATCCTGCTGTGACGATATCCTCCAATCTTGACGAACAAGCACTTGATCCATTCAACATCCAGCCGCCTTCTGGAGGTATTTAAAATACTTCCAAAGTTTCACCTCTATACACAGGCATTTTACCAACCTTAGCAATCTGGACACAGGTCGTCCTCTTTCTTCTGTTCAGAAGAGACTGGAGAGAATTGATTGGACCAAGAAGGGCCTGAAAGAAGGCTGGACATTGCCAAACAGACCAATGGTGTCCCTAGGGGGGCCAGAGGGTGCCCTGGCCCCCCCTCCAACATTATGCTGTGCCCCACCAAATTTTTTTTTTTTTTTTTGTATTTTGCTCGGGCCGCCGCTAGAGTAACACAGTCTCTCCTGAGAGGGAGAGCGTCCCCAGTCAGCTCCTGTTGGGGATTCCTCCCCCTCCCTCTGCTCGCTGACACTGCATAATGCGAGCGCTCACACAACCACAGACGCCCAATCTGCTCCTTCCCCTGCATCCTCATTGGCACGGAGAAGAGCGAGTTGCAGGAAGGACTCCACGAGCACTTTGGGGGGGAAGGGGGACCCAAGCCTTAATCTCAGTTACTGAAAAAACAGACTGATTTCTACCGTCCTTAGGACAGGAGAACCAGCCTGTAAATTCCGAGAGTGGTGACTGCAAGCTGAGCCGAGTGTCAGTCTATGACACTCTTTCACAGCCCAGCGAGTCCAGCCACCCCCCCCTTTTTCTCTCCTCACATAAGAGCATGGAGGAATACAGCACCCCCTCCTCCTTCCAGTCCCACCCACACTATCCCGGCGTGCTGTATCTGAAGAGAGGGGATGTGTGGGCGGGAAATATGAAAATCAGCAGCATTTCTGGCTGTGTGTGAATGATGCCTGAGATTCTAGCCTGGACCGTGGGTAAGTGTGTGCACTGCAGACTGCAGTACAATGTAATCACTGAACTGCATTATCTCCATCCCTTCTCTCCCCCATCTGTCTCCCTCCCCCTGTCCTGTTCTTTTAAGACATTCACAATTTACTTTAACTTTCAGTTAGGCAGGTAATATACGGTGCAAATTTCTTTCCTGCAGCCACAGATTGCAGGAAAGAAACTTGCATAATTCCCTCATCAACACAGACAGTGCTGACAGGGGAATATCCCTCCTGCCCAGCAATTGTATTCTCCTGACAAACAGTAATTATTACTAGTGGCTATAGCAACCACTAGTGATAATCATAAGAGAATCTGCTCATTAATGATTCAAATCTCAGCCAGTTCCTGCTGAACCAGCTGAGATTTAAACTGTCTATGGCTGGTCTTAGCTCTTAGGCAGCCCATACATTGATCACTTTTTTTCATTCAACTATTAGGTTGAATGGAAAAAAAAAAGAAATGATCCAATTCCCCCATCTACACATTATAGGTGGATGGGGGAATGTTCCCAGTGTGGACCAGTGCTGGAACAACCAGAGTTGCGCTGTTACTAGTGATAGAATCAAATAGCAAAATTAGATCAGTGATATCGCCAGAATGGGAGTGCAACAGATTGCTAAACGCATAAACTTAAATCCAAAAAACAATATTAACAAAATGCAGCATGCATATGAAACTCAGAATCTGGAATATACATAAATATCCATAGGGGCTGTGCAAAATAGCAAAATAAATGTGCAAAGTCCAATATGTAATCCTGTGCAAAGTGCAAAACAAACACTAGGTGCAACTGTGCAAAGCAAAATATAAAAATGTCCAACCTGTAATAAATAGTGCAAAGTCCAAAAACTATGTGCATAATCGCAATCAAATTGTGAGCATAGCAAACTGATATTCTTTCTTCAGTGTGCAAACAGATTCCATGTGCAAAAGTGCTGGAGAGGCGTAACAGTCTCCTCTTCGTGCAAAGGACACACCAGTGAGAGTGGCCTCTTACCTTGTGGTAAAAGGACAACCGCATACATGTGTATACAGTGGGTACGGAAGGTATTCAGACCCCCTTACATTTTTCACTCTTTGTTATATTGCAGCCATTTTGACAGAAAAACACAGAATTGTTGACATTTTTGCAGATTTATTAAAAAAGAAAAACTGAAATATCACATGGTCCTAAGTATTCAGACCCTTTGCTGTGACACTCATATATTTAACTCAGGTGCTGTCCATTTCTTATGATCATATTTGAGATGGTTCTACACCTTCATTTGAGTCCAGCTGCGTTTGATTATACTGATTGGACTTGATTATGTAAGCCACACACCTGTCTATATAAGACCTTACAGCTCACAGTGCATGTCAGAGCAAATGAGAATCATGAGGTCAAAAGGAACTGCCTGAAGAGCTCAGAGACAGAATTGTGGCAAGGCACAGATCTGGCCAAGGTTACAAAAAAATTCTGCTGCACTTAAGGTTCCTAAGAGCACAGTGGCCTCCATAATCCATAAATTGAAGACGTTTGGGACGACCAGAACCCTTCCTAGAGCTGGCCGTCCGGCCAAACTGAGCTATCGGGGAAGAAGAGCCGTGGTGAGAGAGGTAAAGAAGAGCCCAAAGATCACTGTGGCTGAGCTCCAGAGATGCAGTCGGGAGATGGGAGAAAGTTGTAGAAAGTCAACCATCACTGCAGCCCTCCACCAGTCGGGGCTTTATGGCAGAGTGGCCCGACAGAAGCCTCTCCTCAGTGCAAGACCAATGAAAGCCCGCATGGAGTTTGCTAAAAAAACACCCGAAGGACTCCAAGATGGTGAGAAATAAGATTCTCTGGTCTGATGAGACCAAGATAGAACTTTTTGGCCTTAATTCTAAGTGGTATGTGTGGAGAAAACCAGGCACTGCTCATCACCTGTCCAATACAGTGCCAACAGTGAAGCATGGTGGTGGCAGCATCATGCTGTGGGGCTGTTTTTCAGCTGCAGGGACAGGACGACTGGTTGTAATTGAGGGAAAGATGAATGCGGCCAAGTACAGGGATATCCTGGACAAAAACCTTCTCCAGAGTGCTCAGGACCTTAGACTGGCCCGAAGGTTTACCTTCCAACAAGACAATGACCCTAAGCAGAAAGCTAAAATAACGAAGGAGTGGCTTCACAACAACTCCGTGACTGTTCTTGAATAGCCCAGCCAGAGCCCTGACTTAAACCCAATTGAGCATCTCTGGAGAGACCTAAAAATGGCCGTCCACCAACGTTTACCATCCAACCTGACAGAACTGGAGAGGATCTACAAGGAGGAATGGCAGAGGATCCCCAAAATCCAGGTGTGAAAAACTTGTTGCATCTTTCCCAAAAAGACTCATGGCTGTATTAGATCAAAGGGGTGCTTCTACTAAATACTGAGCAAAGGGTCCGAATACTTAGGACCATGTGATTTTTCAGTTTTTCTTTTTTTATAAATCTGCACAAATGTCAACAATTCTGTGTTTTTCTGTCAATATGGGGTGCTGTGTGTACATTAATGAGGAAAAAAAATGAACTTAATTGATTTTAGCAAATGGCTGCAATATAACAAAGAGTGAAAAATTTAAGGGGGTCTGAATACTTTCCGTACCCACTGTATATATCACAGGGATGGCTGCTCCTCCCTTTTGATCCTGGACCAGATGTGGGTCTTGGGCTTTAGTCTTTGTCACTCAGTGGGACAAATAGGCACACAGCTAGACATAAGCAGACAAGCTCGCTGCTCGTAGGAGATAAGTGTTGTGTTTATATGTATTATGTGAGTACCCTTAACTGTTGATATAATAAATACCGCTGTTGGTTTTAAACATACTACACTATTTCGGACCCCATATCTTTTTTAAATCCTTGCTGCCACTGAGTGACAAAGACTAAAGCCCAAGACCCACATCTGGTCCAGGATCAAAAGGGAGGAGCAGCCACCCCTGTGATATATATATATATATATACACATATATGCAGTTGTCCTTTTACCGCAAGGTAAGAGGCCACTCTCACTGGTGTGTCCTTTGCACGAAGAGGAGACTGTTACACCTCTCCAGCAGTTTTGCACATGGAATCTGTTTGCACACTGAAGAAAGAATATCAGATTCTACATATCAGGAAATGTTTCACTGGCTGAGATTAGCACTGTGCAGTGCCGACTTCCTGGCGGAATCGGGCATGTGGGATTTCAAACACACCCGAGCCCATCTCTATTGGTTGTAGACAGTTGAGCTCCCTGCAGGTTGCTTAGCAGCAGTGGAGCCTTCTCTGACATGCTGATCGTGAAGCAATCCAGGTGATGCTCCTAGTCAAATCCTAGTGTTAAATATCAGTGATTTTATTGATCAAAGCTCACACTTTACAGGCATAGAGCCCACATGGCTGCTGAACATACGGTAGATTATATATATATATATATATATATATATATATATATATATATATATATATATATATATATATATATGTGTGTGTGGTTGTACTCTTTTTTTTTTCATTCAAGTTTTAGTTTATCTCAATAGAGTCAGTACAATTTTTACAGAAAAAAGTACAATGTAGTATCACAGTATAAAAAATCAAGCGAATAAGTCAAACAGTAGATCTCAAATTACAATATTACCATGTTGGAATACATCAATGCAAAGATACCATAAAAACAGAAATTATTGAAATATATCAAAAATAGGAGTAACCCCCTACCTCTACACCCCCTCAGTCTAACCTTCCCTTCTTCGAAAGTAAGTAGAAATGATGGCCTATTAAATATCTCAAAATAAAGGGATTTTTATAACAGCTTACCTGTAAAATCCTTTTCTTGGAGTACATCACGGGACACAGAGCGACTTAGTCATTACTAATGGGTTATATAGTTTACCTTCAGGTGTTGGCACTGGCCAATTCCAAACCGGAAGTACCCTCCCCTATATAAGCCCCTCCCACCCGGGAGCACCTCAGTTTTGTAGCCAAGCAATAAGTGTCCCAAAAAGAGGGGTGGGAGCTCTGTGTCCCGTGATGTACTCCAAGAAAAGGATTTTACAGGTAAGCTGTTATAAAAATCCCTTTTTCTTTTTCGTACATCACGGGACACAGAGCGACTTAGTCATTACTAATGGGACGTCCCAAAGCAATGCCAAATGAGGGGGGGGGTACATAAGCTGGGCGCCATCAGGCATGAGGATCTTTTGCGGCCTGCAACACACTGCGCCCAAAGGCGACATCCTCCTGACTTCTAACGTCTACCTGATAGAATCTAGTAAACGTGTGTACCGAAGACCATGTTGCGGCCTTACATACTTGAGCCAGGGAGGCCTGGTGATGCACTGCCCATGAAGTTCCAACCGCTCTTGTGGAGTGCGCCCTAACTTTGAACGGAGGCGGTCTCTTTCTCAAGCCATAGGCTTGTATTATGACCTGTCGAATCCACTTGGCTAAAGTAGATTTTGATGCTGCCTGACCCCTTCTGGGGCCTTCCGGCAGAACAAACAAAGAATCCGTTCTGCGAATCTGAGCAGTGGCTTTTAGATAAGCTTTAACTGCTCTTACCACATCCAAAGAATGTAATAACTTTTCCTCTACTGAGATAGGTTTGGGGAAAAAAGAAGGAAGAACCACATCTTGGTTCAAATGAAACCTCGATACCACCTTAGGAAGAAAGGCTGGATGAGGACGTAATACTACTCTGTCCTTATGGACAACCAGATATGGCTCCTTACAGGACATAGCTGCTAATTCCGACACTCTTTTAGCCGAACAAATGGCTACTAAGAAAACCAATTTCCTGGTGAGAAGAACCAAGGAAATGTGTTGTAATGGTTCAAACGGTTGTTTCTGTAGAACCGACAGAACCAGGTTTAAGTCCCAAGGACATATGGGAATACTAACCGGAGGGCTAATACGCATCACTCCTTGTATAAAGGCTTTGACTAGTGAATGCGAAGCCAAGGGCCTTTGAAAAAATATTGACAAGGCCGAAATCTGACCCTTGATAGTACTCAAGGCCAGCTTCCTATCTACAGCCCACTGTAGGAAGTCCAGAATCCTCCCTATCATGTACTTACGTGGATGCCATTTCTTGGTCTCACACCACGTAATGTACGCTTTCCAGATCCTATAATAGATCTGCCTGGATACCGGTTTCCTGGCATTGATCATGGTAGATACCACAGAATTAGAGAGCCCTCTCTTTTTCAGAATGTGGGCTTCAATAGCCAGGCCGTCAAACCTAGGGCTGGTAAGGAAGGGTGGTATATCGGTCCTTGCGACAGCAGGTCCGGACGAAGTGGGAGGGTCCAAGGACTCCTCACTGACATTTTTACCATCTCCGCGTACCATGCCCTTCGGGGCCACGCTGGAGCCACCAGAATCACTGGTTTCTTTTCTACCCTGATTCTGCGGAGTAATCGCGGTAACAATTGTGGCGGTGGGAATGCATATATCAGCTTGAACCGATCCCAAGGGAACACTAGGGCATCCGAGCCGCAAGCTAGGGGATCCCTTGTGCGAGACACAAACCTGTCCACCTTTGCGTTGAATCTGGATGCTAGCAGATCTACATCCGGTGTTCCCCACCGCTGGCATATTGCCTGGAAAACCTCGGGGTGAAGAGACCATTCCCCCGGGCATAATTGTTGGCGACTTAGAAAGTCCGCTCTCCAATTTTCCACTCCTGGGATGAAAACCGCGGATATGGCTGGGACATATCTTTCTGCCCACTCCAGGATGCAATTTGCTTCCTTCTGGGCTGCACGACTTTTGGTGCCACCCTGATGATTGATATATGCCACTGCCGTGGCATTGTCTGATTGAATTCTGACAGGGGACCCCTGGAGTTTGGATGTCCATGCTACTAGGGCATACCGGGCTGCTCGTATCTCTAAGAGATTGATGGGCAGGGCCTTTTCTGCTTCTGACCACCTGCCCTGGAGAGACCATTGCTCCAGCACTGCCCCCCAGCCGATGAGGCTGGCATCTGTAGTGACCACCTTCCAAGAAACCGGACTGAAGGGTTTCCCTCTTTCCAGATTCTGGGGCACCAACCACCAATGGAGGCTCTTGCGAACGGAAGGGGACAGGGACATTGGTAAGTCTAAAGCCTGAACTTTTTTGTTCCAGGCTGACAGTATGGCCCTTTGCAAATTCCTTGAATGGAATTGACCGTAGGGTACCGCTTCGAATGAAGCCACCATCTTTCCCAGCAGCCTCATGCAGAGACGTATGGATGGTTTTCTTTTTGTACCCACTAAGTGGGTCAAATTTCTTAAAGACGACACCTTCTCTGGAGGTAAGAAAATCTTTCTCTGATTTGAATCCAGCCTTAGCCCTAAGTATTCCAGACTTTTGACTGGTCTTAGAGCTGACTTGTCCCGGTTGATAATCCAACCGTGATATTCCAGATACTCGATTGTCTTGTGAATAGCTACTTCCAGCTTTTCCACTGAGTGGTCTATTAGTAGCAGGTCGTCTAGATATGCCATTATCGTTACACCCTGTGTTCTTAGATTGGCCAATAATGGGGCCAGAATTTTTGTGAACACTCGTGGTGCTGTGGCCAGACCGAAAGGTAAGGCTCTGAACTGAAAATGGCGCCCTTCTACTGCAAAGCGTAGAAATTTCTGATGGGCCGGAAAGATGGGAATATGCAGATAAGCATCCCTTATGTCGATCGAGGCTAGCCATTCCTGCCCTTGTAGGGCGGTGGCCACTGATCGGATCGACTCCATCCGAAAGGTCCTGATATTTAGGAACTTGTTTAGCCCTTTTAGATTTAATATGGGCCTCACGTCCCCATTTGGTTTGGGGACTGTGAAAAGGTTCGAGTAAAACCCGAATCCGCTTTCTTCCAGGGGAACCTTCATGATTACCCCTTGGAGCAATAGTTGTTCTAGTGCCAGAAGGAGGGATCCTCTCTTTTGGGGATCTCTTGGCACGTTTGACCTCATAAATTGGGCAGGAGGAGTGCCTTTTAACTCCAGCTTGTATCCCAGACTTACTGCGGAGAGCACCCATCTGTCTCTGATGGTGTCCCGCCAGGTCTCTGTGAACAACTGAAGTCTTCCCCCCACCCGATTGAGCGGGGGCAATACTTCATGCCTTAGGGGGAGGTTTTGTACCTCTCTTGATCCAGGGCTTCTTGTTACCCTGTGATTGTCCCTGATTTCTGCCCCCTGAATTTGACCGCGGAGGCCGTCGGAACTGCTTCACAGCCGATGTGCCCGGGACTGGAGAGGTAGGCCTCTTAAAAGAAGGACTTCTACCCTTGTTCTTAACCGGTAAGAGTGAACTTTTACCGGCAGAAATTTTCTGGATATATTTGTCCAGATCTTCTCCAAATAAGCGTACTCCATGAAATGGGAAGCTAACCAGCAGTTTTTTACAGGGAGCTTCAGCAGACCAGTTTTTGAGCCACAGAAGCCTACGCATATGTACTATAGACAGCGTAAAGCGGGAGGCCTGTTGGATTGTATCCTTTATGGCGTCCACCGCAAAACACAAGGCTCTAGGCAGGTCAGCTAGGGCATGAGCCTGCTGATCTGGTAAGTCCCTTAAGACTTGTTTCAACTGATCTTTCACTGCTTGGCAGACTCCAATCGCTGCTACCGCAGGTTGTGTCACCATACTTGCTGTAGAGAAAGCAGATTTTAGTAAAGACTCCAATTTTTTATCTATTGGGTCTTTGAACATTGGAACATTATCTACTGGACATGTCAGTGATTTGTTAACAGAAGAGATGGCTGCGTCCACTATAGGGACCCTCCATTTTCTTATGAACTTATCCTCCATGGGATAGATTACCGGAAATCTCTTGGGGGGAGCAAATATTTTATCAGGATGCTCCCAATCCTGGTAAATAAGCCCTTCTAATAAAGGGTGGATTGGGAAGGAACAGACCGCCTGGGGAGCTTTTAGCGACCCCAGCGAGGAAACCGTAGTGGATGGTGGTTCCGCCAGAGGCATTTTAAATGCTGATCGGACCATGTTAGTCAGAGACTGAACCCATAATCTTTCAGCCTGAGAAGCTGAGAAAGGTTCTTCCACTGTTGATTCCTCTATAAGTGAATCAACCTCATCCTGATCCCCTTCAGGTAGGTCGATCTCTGTGTGGGGCTGTTCCTCCACTAACAGGCACTCTGAAGGAGGAGACGGAGATCGGACGCGCTTTTCCTGTGACAGGGAAGCAGCGATCAATGCTGTTAATCTCTCTTCCAATCCTCCCAGAGTTGAGGATAAAACCTCCTCTGTTATATATACAGGAGCAGGTGGACTGGGGACAGCCGCAGCACCAGGCATTCCTGCGGGGTTTCTACGGCTACTGACCTCTGCATTCTCAGGGGAGATTGGTGCAGTGCAAGCATGCCCAATATCCTCAGAGCCCGATGGAGACCCCTTTGGCTTCCTGGAAGATCTATTTCCGGAGCGTCTGGACGACATATCCTTTAAGCACAAAGCTGAGGTATTCCCGTCGTCATACACCAATTTTTGCTGGTAATAGTCTAACACAGGTGCTGCTATATACCAGCTGGTGTCCACTAAAGTGCCTTTCTATGGGGATGCCTGCATCAACCGCCTCTGTGTGCCACTGTTTGTTGCTAGCTCTGTTTGCATGCAGCTGACACTTGTACTGTGTCTTTTAACCATGCTGGGACGCCCGCACATGCGCAGAAGCGCCGCGGCGCGCATCGAGCGTCATCCACCCGCCCCGCCCCTTTTTTTTCATAGGAGGCGCGTGCACGCGCCCGCGCGCGCGCCCGTGCGCCAATGGCGCCCTTTTCGAAAACCAACAGAGGACTAGGAGCCAGGGCCCTTTTTGCCGGAGGGCCTGTGCGGTGGATGAACGCAGCAACAGGGCAGAGGAAGTGGATTCCCTCAGAGAAACTTACCAGCTGCCTGGATCTTTTGAGTTGAGAAAACCAAAGATCCACATTTACAAGAAAAATGGACTACAGCGGCCTCTAGTGGTTTAACACAGGTACCGCGGTCCCTGTTTTTTTTTTTTCTTGACTACTATTAAAATTTTACATTTTCAGTAGTTATAGGCAAACACAGATATTTAGCGGGAATACCGTTAGGTAACAGACAGAAAGACAAATTAGGCTTGGGGGTCCCCCAATAGAACCAAGTTCCTGAGGGCCCCCACTTACCTGATCCCCGCCGCAGGACTTTGTTTGGTCCACAAAAGTCCAAACTTCACCTATCACGGCAGGCATTGTAATTAAACCTTCAGGGACCGGGTTCCCAAGGATTCCACTCCCCTGGACCTGTATAGCACCCTGCACAGACAGCGTCTTGGTCGTGGGTATGACCAGAGCTCTGGATCCCAGGGTCCAGCCCTCCTAAGAGAAGCATTACAGGCAAAACCTTGCTCTTCTGCTGCAAGGCCCGGGTACCGACCGTTTAGCTATGAAGCTTTTTTGGTGGGATCCGGAACAGCTTACTAAGGCCCAAAAGAACCTGTACGCAAGCCCAGTGAAAACACATGTTACTCTTTGGCCAACACCTTAGACACTGGCAAAAAACTGAGGTGCTCCCGGGTGGGAGGGGCTTATATAGGGGAGGGTACTTCCGGTTTGGAATTGGCCAGTGCCAACACCTGAAGGTAAACTATATAACCCATTAGTAATGACTAAGTCGCTCTGTGTCCCGTGATGTACGAAAAAGAAATATGTATATAGTTACCAGAAGATGAGGAGATCCTCCATTCCCCCAGACACCCCTAAAAGGGAACATACTGTGCCTGAGAAGGCAAGAGGAGCCCCCCCCACCCCCCCTCCAAAGCAACCCAAAAACTTTATTTTTTTAGAAAACATATGACCTTAATTCGAGTATATATAACAGGAAATATAGTAGTCTACTATAAGTTTAACCGGGTGTAAAAAATCCTTCTCAAAATAATAAATCAAAGTCAAATGTTCTGACCCTAAAATAAAAGATCGTTGTATAAACCTGAGAAGTCTTAAAACAATCTTGTACAAATACCTATTGTTTATATTCCATATAACAAAAATAAATAGGAATGGGAGAAAGAGAGAAAAGGAGAAAACATTTAGTGTTCAGTAGGAAAAAAAGGAAGAAAGAGAAAGAAAGAAAGCCTACCTGCTCAATGTAAACATCAATATTCAGCGATTGGTATTGCTAATTACTTAAGGGGTGTAGGAATTCCCAAAAACTGTATCCAAGGTTCCCATATAGAATTAAATTGAGTAGATCTGTCCAACGTTGAACTAATCATTTTTCCCTGTTCCATTATCCACGTAACTTTTCTCTTCATACATAAAAGAGAAACTGACGTTTTTTTCCATGCTTTGGCAATGGTTATTCTAGCCCCTGTAAGTATGAATAGAATCAGTTTTCTGGTAACCTTGGGAACCTGTGGTATAAATCCGTTAAGTAAAGCGATCGCTGGAGATTGATGTATTGTATATCCTGTGATTTTTCGTATAATATGGAATATTTTATTCCAAAATCCTCGGATTTTGTGACATTCCCACCAAATATGAATCATAGATCCTAATCCCTGCAACCTCTAAAACAGAGAGGGGATGAGGTGGGATACATAGCAGCTACTCTTGTAGGAACTAGGTACCATCTAGTAAAGATTTTAACATTTGCTTCTATAAGTGAAGCATTAAAAATGCCTTTTATTGATCTAATAAAATTTCCACACCAGCCAGCATATGAAGCAGTTTAATATCGTTGGAAGCAAGCGACTTATATATAACAGAAATCCCACCTCTCCTATTAATAGCCTGTTCACATCTAACTTCATATGGCGTAGGTTCTCTAGATCCAGGATTATTTTCCCATAATTTATTAGTAAAATTAGATATTTGAAGAAATCTTGATCTTTCAGTAGAAGGAAAATCAAGATTATCAATGAAATATTGTATAGAGAGAGGGTCTGATCTTGACAAAAACCGTCCAATGCGGTACACCCCCTTATCATGCCACCACTTAAAAGAACCAACATCCCCTTTTGAGATAAATAATGGATTCTGAAACAGATCAGCCAATGGTTGCAGCTTAGAGACCAAAGAAGGGAGATTCCAAAGTGAGTCCCATAAAGCTAAAGATTGTGATAGAGCAGGAGATAAAATAAAAGGTCTGTTTTTGGGAGGACACCACAATAAATTTTCCAAAGAAAATTTAGGGGATGCCAATTCTTCTATTTGAATCCAGTCAGTTGTTAATTTTTGAGGTATATATCAGACAACTGTGCCAGTCTAGCAGCTTGGTAATACCACCAAAGGTTCGGAAATCCTAAGCCTCCCTGCTCAGGGAGATAATACAGGCTGCGAGAAGAAAGGCGTGGACCTTTTCTGTTCCAAATAAATTTAAGGATTTTGCTTTGGAAGGCTTTTAGGTGAATTTAATCGGAATAGGGAGCGAATGAAAAAGATACAACAATCTAGGTAGGAGGGTCATCTTGATCGAATTAAGTCTGCCAATCCAACCAATATTGTGCGTTTCCCAGTTGCTAAGATCAGCCTCAAGTTTCCTATACATAGGTGGATAATTAGCCTAATATAAATCTTCAAATTTGAAGTGAGATTAATACCCAAGTATTTAAGGGAGCAAGTACTCCAACTGAATTCGTATTTATTTTGTATGTAGGAAACCACAGAGTCTGGAAGAGACACATTAAGGGCTTTAGATTTGGCCATATTAACCTTGAGACCCGATATTTTGGAGAATTTTTGAAGCAGAGAGTAAATTTCAGATAAAGAAGACGTTGGGGAAGTAATAAACAACAACAGGTCATCTGCAAAAAATGCACATTTATGATTTTCTTTTTCACACTGGATACCCCTGATATTCGGATTATTCCGGATTGCAATTGCTAATGTTTCCATCATAACAGCGAATATCAGGGGAGATAAAGGGCAACCTTGCCGAGTACCTCTACAAATCTTAATGGAGTCAGAGAATAGCTCCTGTAATCTGACTTTAGCTTCAGGTGTAGAATATAGAGCAGATAAAATGCCTAAAACTTTCGAACCAAAACCCCAGCGCTTCATGACCTCGAACATGTACGGCCAGGAAACTGAATCGAAGGCCTTTTGCAGGTCCAACGATAGGAGCATACCTTTCTGTTTTTGTTTACCTACCCATTGGGTTTACAATATCGACACCAAATCTACCGCTCTCCTTACCTGATCTGGACCCTGTCTACCAGGGATAAATCCCACCTGATCTTTATGGATATATTGCCCAATGAAGGAAGATAACCTATTAGAGAGAATTTTGGTTAATATTTTTAAGTCATTGTTAATCAAATAAATTGGCCTGTAATGTGGTTGCACTCTTGATGCTAATAAATACTGTGTTTATTAGATCTGACTGGGAGCATCACCTGGATCACATCCCGATCAGCATGTCAACAGAGAAGGTTATACAGCATTTCTGCTGCTAGGTGACCAGCTGTGGGCTTGGCTCTCTATAACCAATAGTGCCAGCCTTCCCCTGCATGCACCCATAATGTCACCAGCACTAGGTCCTAATAGACTGCTGCCGCTGCCAAGGAGACAGATGCCAGACCAGCGCTGTCAATAGCAGGGACAGGATAGCTGGGGAACCCCACAGTGGCAGAACACCAGGGCCCAGTGGCAAGACAACCTTTGCAACCCTGATAGTTCTTCCACTGCTTTGGACCCTTATATTTTCTTGGTGTGCTGGTGACATATCTCTTGTTTTCTGCCACCCAGGGGGGCTCCAGTATAGTAGGAAGGGAGCTCACTGCAGAACATGTGAAAGGGCCCGTTGTGTGATCGTAGTAAAGGGCCCCAGGATAGAGATATAGATATATAGATATATATAAAGAAAAGGTGCAAATAAACAGGCCCAAAATTTGCACTTCTCTGCGCCTATGTATTGGTATGCAATTCCTGTGGCTCAATAATTTGCCTATTTAGATGGGTAAATAATGGGAAAATAGACGATATACTCAGCTCGGAAATAAATATATCAGAGTAATTAAACTATGGTATAAATTATATAAAAGGAGCAGCTGTTTAAATTTATATAAAATGAGAACCTCATAAATATAAAACAGAATAAATAAAATAAATATCATATATAAAAACTTAAATTCGTAAAGTCCATATGATAAACAGCGCTAAATAAGGATAAATGTCCAAAAACATGTAAAAAGCACTTGAGTGATGACTTTGCAACAGTCAAACTAGTAGTGGTATATCTTCTCTGGATACGATATGTAGTGCACCCTACACCAATCCCAAATCTTCACCACAAGTGAGGCACGCTCCCCCTCTGGGGTACAAACTCACCACAAAGATGAAAAAGATAGGCCTTTTTTTTTTTAGTCTGTAGGTAGTCTCACTCCAACATCCGTCATCACCACCAGGGTAGTATGGGTTAAAATCCTCAAGCAAACATATAAGGACATAAAGGCACTAATAGTGTAATATTGCTTTAATTAAGAAATCCCCAATACTAAAACCCTGTTTCAAATGCACGTACAATTCAATCACTTGTAAAACAGCACATAAAGTATAGAGTGTAATCACCGCTATCCTGTCCCAAGAGGGCGCCCGTGTTGCATTCGTTAAGGAACGTAAAAATATAATAGCCAATTTGGAGGAGTCTCTACCGTTTTGAATCAGTTTTCTCAATGGTAATGCATAGAAAACCAAATATGGAAAAACGGACTTATCGGGACTGATTTACTTCAAGTATAACTAAAAGGCAAAACCTTTTTTAGTTTTGGCAGTGGAAATAGCAATTCAAACCTGACAGGGGTGCTAATCCGTCTGTGCCCCCATTAGGCAGAGTCACCCTCTCCATTTGTCCTGTTTATCATCATCATTGAAAGAAAAATCACAAATTTTGGCCTGTCCCCAGCAAAGTAAGAGGGGAAATCTTCCACTGGTGACCTGGGGGGGCCCCAAGGAATTATTTTAATTCGCAGGGATTTTCTCTCACTTCCAGTTTTGACTATGGGACAGAAGTGAAGGCTAATCACCACAATAACAAAGCTATCTTTTTATTGTGGCAGGAAATTGGAAGGAGGCTGGAGGTGGACTTTTATGGTACCGTATATTAACTGATATCCAGTCAAAATTCAAGAAATTACAAAAAGGTTTTTTATTACAAAGATAAGATAATTTTACATATTCATAGAATAAAACATTTAGTCATGAAAACCATGAAATAGCCAATTCAACATCCTCTTGTTATGAATATGTAAAATTATCTCATCTTGTAATAAAACCTTTGTAATTTCTAAAATTTTGACTGGATATCAGTTAATATACGGTACCATAAAAGTCCACCTCCAGCCTCCTTCCAATTTTCTGCCTACATTTTGACGGGACGAAGGTACCATTTATAAACCCCCTTTACAATTAGCACTCCCATATATCTTTTTATTGTGGAAACCAGTATTAATCTGTTTTTTAAAACTATTTTCATTCAATATTTGACATTTATAAAGATAATTTTATATTTACTTAATTTAACTTGGTTGTTTTTGATATGCCATGTGTGTCCTGTGAAAGCAGCTTCCCTTTGCCTTGTATTCTAGTCACCTTTTTTCGCTTTTGTAATACATATATTAGAGCTGCACGATTCTGGATAAAATGAGAATCATGATTTTTTTTGCTTAGAAGATTCACAGTATACAAGAAAATTGTGCTAACTTTACGGTTTATTTTTATTTTTTTATTCATTGAACTCGCTCTCACAAACACACACACACACACACACACATTTATATATATATATATTACATTACATATACACACACACAGGGTATGGAATGTATTCAGACCCCCTTACATTTTTCACTCTTATATTGCAGCCATTTGCTAAAATCATTTAAGTTTTTTTTTTGTTTGTTTTTTTATGGAGAAAAAAAAAAAAAGAAGGTACACAGTACCCCATATTGACAGAAACACAGAATTTACATTTTTGCAGATTTATTAAAAAAGAAAAACTGAAATATCACATGGTCCCAAGTATTCAGACCCTTTGCTCAGTATTTAGTATTTGCACCCTTTTGATCTAATACAGCCATGAGTCTTTTTGGGAAAGATGCAACAAGTTTTTCACACCTGGATTTGGGGATCCTCTGCCATCCCTCCTTGGATCTCCTCTCCAGTTCTGTCAGGTTGGATGGTAAACGTTGGTGGACAGACATTTTTAGGTCTCTCCAGAGATGCTCAATTGGGTTTAAGTCAGGGCTCTGGCTGGGCCATTCAAGAACAGTCACGGAGTTGTTGTGAAGCCACTCCATTATTTTAGCTGTGTGCTTAGGGTCATTGTCTTGTTGGAAGGTAAACCTACGGCCCAGGCTGAGGTCCTGAGCACTCTGGAGAAGGTTTTCGTCCAGGATATCCCTGTACTTGGCCGCATTCATCTTTCCCTTGATTGCAACCAGTCGTCCTGTCCCTGCAGCTGAAAACACACCCCCACAGCATGATGCTGCCACCACCATGCTTCACTGTTGGGACTGTATTGGACGTGTGATGAGCAGTGCCTGGTTTTCTCCACACATACCGCTTAGTATTAAGGCCAAAAAGTTCTATCTTGGTCTCATCGGACCAGAGAATCTTATTTCTCACCATCTTGGAGTCCTTCGGGTGTTTGTTTTTTTAGCAAACTCCATGCAGGCTTTCATGTGTCTTGCACTGAGGAGAGGCTTCCGTCGGGCCACTCTGCCATAAAGCCCCGACTGTTGGAGGGCTGCAGTGATGGTTGACTTTCTACAACTTTCTCCCATCTCCCAACTGCATCTCTGGAGCTCAGCCACAGTGATCTTTGGGTTCTTCTTTACCTCTCTCACCACGGCTCTTCTCCCCCGATAGCTCAGTTTGGCCGGATGGCCAGCTCTAGGAAGGGTTCTGGTCGTCCCAAACGTCTTCCATTTAAGGATTATGGAGGCCACTGTGCTCTTAGGAACCTTAAGTGCAGCAGGAATTTTTTGTAACCTTGGCCAAATCTGTGCCTTGCCACAATTCTGTCTGAGCTCTTCAGGCAGTTCCTTTGACCTCACGATTCCCATTTGCTCTGACATGCCCTGTGAGCTGTAAGGTCATATATATATATATATATATATATATATATATATATATATATACATATACACACACACACATATATATATATATACATATATACACACACACATATATATATATATATATATATATATATATATACATATATACATATACACACACACACAGGTGTGTGGCTTTCCTAATCAAGTCCAATCAGTATAATCAAAAACACAGCTGGACTCAAATGAAGGTGTAGAACCATCTCAATGATGATCAGAAGAAATGGACAGCACCTGAGTTAAATATATGAGTGTCAGGGCAAGGAGACTGAGCTGAGCTGCAGTGTGAAAAAAAAAGGTAGCGGCTAAGTAAACAGTACACAGTCAGTGCCCCAACTTCTGTATTCCTGGGAGGGAGGGGGAGAACAGTCATAGCCCCATTGGTGTTTGGGGGGGGGGAATAGTGCCCCATTGGTGTTTCTGGGGGGGGAATAGTGCCCCATTGGTGTTTCTGGGGGGGGAATAGTGCCCCATTGGTGTTTCTGGGGGGGATGATAGTGCCCCATTGGTGTTTCTGGGGGGGATGATAGTGCCCCATTGGTGTTTCTGGGGGGGATGATAGTGCCCCATTGGTGTTTCTGGGGGGGATGATAGTGCCCCATTGGTGTCTCTGGGGGGGGATGATAGTGCCCCATTGGTGTCTCTGGGGGGGGATGATAGTGCCCCATTGGTGTCTCTGGGGGGGGATGATAGTGCCCCATTGGTGTCTCTGGGGGGGGATGATAGTGCCCCATTGGTGTCTCTGGGGGGGGATGATAGTGCCCCATTGGTGTCTCTGGGGGGATGATAGTGCCCCATTGGTGTCTCTGGGGGGGGGGGATGATAGTGCCCCATTGGTGTCTCTGGGGGGGGGATGATAGTGCCCCATTGGTGTCTCGGGGGGGGGGATGATAGTGCCCCATTGGTGTCTCGGGGGGGGGATGATAGTGCCCCATTGGTGTCTCGGGGGGGGGATGATAGTGCCCCATTGGTGTCTCGGGGGGGGGGATGATAGTGCCCCATTGGTGTCTCGGGGGGGGATGATAGTGCCCCATTGGTGTCTCGGGGGGGGATGATAGTGCCCCATTGGTGTCGCTGGGGGGGATGGTGCCCCATTGGTGTCGCTGGGGGGGATGGTGCCCCATTGGTGTCGCTGGGGGGGGATGGTGCCCCATTGGTGTCGCTGGGGGGGGATGGTGCCCCATTGGTGTCGCTGGGGGGGGATGGTGCCCCATTGGTGTCGCTGGGGGGGGATGATGCCCCATTGGTTTTTCTGGGGGGGGGGATAGTGCCCATTGGTTTTTCTGGGGGGGATAGTGCCCATTGGTGTTTCTGGGGGGGATAGTGCCCCATTGGTGTTTCTGGGGGGGGATAGTGCCCCATTGGTGTTTCTGGGGGGGGATAGTGCCCCATTGGTGTTTCTGGGGGGGGATAGTGCCCCATTGGTGTTTCTGGGGGGGATAGTGCCCCATTGGTGTTTCTGGGGGGGGGATAGTGCCCCATTGGTGTTTCTGGGGGGGGGATAGTGCCCCATTGGTGTTTCTGGGGGGGGATAGTGCCCCATTGGTGTTTCTGGGGGGGGATAGTGCCCCATTGGTGTTTCTGGGGGGGGATAGTGCCCCATTGGTGTTTCTGGGGGGGGATAGTGCCCCATTGGTGTTTCTGGGGGGGGATAGTGCCCCATTGGTGTTTCTGGGGGGGATAGTGCCCCATTGGTGTTTCTGGGGGGGATAGTGCCCCATTGGTGTTTCTGGGGGGGATAGTGCCCCATTGGTGTTTCTGGGGGGGGGATAGTGCCCATTGGTGTTTCTGGGGGGGGGAGCGCCCCGTCATTGGTGTCCCCGGGAGGAATAGCGCCCAGTCATTGGTGTCCCCGGGAGGAATAGCAGTGCATATAAATATTGAAGAATCATTTATTTTTATAAAAAAAACTGTACAATACATACATAATATTATTACACTGCATCTCCGCATTTTTTTTTACTTCTAGCTGCAAAAAAAAAAAAAAAAATATAAAAAAAGGCAGGGGGTGCTGCTGACACAATGACCTCAGAAAAGGGTGTGCGACCCAAATCTAAGGCTTGGGAGAACTTTAATTTAAATGCTGCAAAGAAGGTGGTCACCTGCAAACTTTGTAAAACGGAACTTGCATGGCGCGGAAGCACAACAACGATGAATGAGCACATGAAAAACAGAAACACATGGGGTTCACAGTGGAAGGCGAAACATCAGGACGGTAAGTTAAACCCAAAATGATAGAGTTGCACATAAATAGCTTTTCCTGCATACTAATCATACATATTATCTTTTTCATTGCAGAAAGAAACAGCGCACCATGACAGAGTTTGTGCAGCAAAATCGTCTGTGCACTCCCCATCAGCAGTTATAACAGATTCTGTCATGAAAATGCTAGTCACCGACATGCGGCCACTGTCCATGGTTGAAGACCGAGGATTTAAAAGCCTGATCAGTGTACTGAACCCTGGATATACTTTACCATCAAGAACCCATTTTACCATACTAGTGGAGCGAAAGTACCAGGAGGCATTTCAGAATGTGAAGGATGCCATCAGCGCTAATGAAAGCAGAATTGCCATTACTGCAGCCATATGGACAAGTATAGCGACCGAGGCGTTCCTTGGCATTACATAGCGGAGGATTGGAAGATGATTTCTGCCTCACTACCATGCCTCTGGAAGACAGACATACAGCAGCAAATGTTGCAGAATGGTTGGAGGAGGTCACTGAAAAATTTGAAATTCCGGCTCAGAAAATAATTGCCATTGTGCATGACAATGGAGCAAATATTGTGGCTGCTGCGAAAATCCTGGCGGACACACATGGCTGGGCCAGTATCCGCTGCACTGGCCACAGCTTGCAGCTGGCGATCAGTGCTGTGTTAAAGAATTCTGGAATTGAGAGAGCCGTTCGTGCTGCAAGAGGACTAGTTGAACATTTAAAAAAAAAAAAAAAAAAGACAGCTAGCCAGCAGCAAATTGAAGAAGAAACAAAAGCAAATGGGTACATCTGAGCACAAGCTTCTTCAAGAAGAAAGCACAAGATGGAATAGCACTTACTATATGGTTGAGCGACTCATTGAACAAAGGTGGCCGGTAACTGCAACTCTGTCTGACCCATCAGTTACACAAAGAGGCAAACATTATCTGGACTTAAAACCAGACCAGTGGAGTATTCTTGAAGAACTTTCCACTGCTCTTAAGCCCTTTGAATGCTGCACTGTATTCATCAGTGGCCAAGAATATGTTACCCTATCATCCGTGCCGGCACTGGTAAAGGGGCTGTTGCGGTCCAATGAAGGTGCTTCTTTCGCGTCATCTCTGCTAAAGAGCTTCCAAGCTACTGCAACAGACCAACTTCAAAGCAGATGGAAGGGGATCCTTGAACATGTCCCAAACACCGTAATCCTTTCCTCTGCCCTGGACCCACGATTTAGAAGACATTTTTTATCATCAGAACAGATCATAAACGTGCAGGCAAAAGTACAGACAGAGGCACTTGCTTTAAGAAGGGAGATGCTGGTGCAGCAGCCAATGACCACCACGTCGCCTGTAACTAGAGATGCTGAGCCTTCAACATCTACAGCATCTCATTCTCTACTTGACATACTCCTTGAGTTTGGGGGCAGCAGTAAAGAGGAAGAAGGGCAAGTGAAACTTGCGGTGGATATTCACACAAGTCCGAAATGAAGTTCAGGCTTATTTTGCTGAGAAGCCACTTCCAAAGGAGGGAAACCCTTTGAATTGGTGGAAGGATAACCAATATAAATATCCTACTTTGGCAAAACTTGCGAAATCCTTCTTGTGCATCCCAGGCACCTCCACTCCATCGGAGCGCCTCTTTTCTGCTGCAGGCAACATAGTTTGTAAAAAGAGAGCCAGCCTTAGCCCCGAGCATGTTAACATGTTAACTTTTTTACATTCAAATGCAAAGTTTCTTGAACAGTTATAGTTCACCTCTTTTCAGAATGTTTTTGTACTGCTGCAAAGTTGTGTAATGTTAAACGTTTTTTATTCTGCAGTTTGAGTGTAACACTTAGTTTTTTCATTATTACTTTTAAATAAACAAATAAATGGCACATTACGTTTTTTTTTATGATTTTATCCGATTAATCGAAAAAATAATCGGGCGATTAATCGATTATGAAAATAATCGTTCGTTGCAGCCCTATGGGGTTCTAAGCAATTTTCTAGCAAAAAATACTGATTTGTCAAAAAAAGGCTTAGTCTAAGTGGTTAAACTGACCTCATTTACAGACTGAAGGTCATCCCTTTATTCGAAAAGAACAAAACGATACAATGTTTCTCTTATCTCTTAGCGCTGAGCAATGTTGTGACAACCGACAGTTTTTTTCCTTTTGACAGCTCTGAGCAGAGCACGGCTCTGCACTTAGACCCATTTCACACGTGTGGACCATATGTCCGTATTTCATCCACCTGTTGTTGGATTAAATATGGACATACATGTATCCCTATGGGATAGTGGGTGTCAGTGGATGAACATCCGCTGACACCCGATATCATCCGTCTCTGCTATGGTCCGTTTCTGCAGACGGAGGAAAATCCTATTTTTCCATCTGTCTGCAGAGCAGATCGGATGAACACCGTACGACGGTCCATGTTCATCCGATCCCCCCCATAGAGGAGAGCGGAGATGCACCCTGTCATCTGCCAGCTCAGCGGGGATCAATTGAGCGATCCCCGCTGAGCAAGCAGATGTTAAAGGTACGGATCCTCACGGGATCCGTACGTCTGAAAGGGCCCTTACATAAATCGTGGAAATTACAAAGATCGTGAGGGGGGGGGGGGTTGAATCGAGATTGCAATTTTTATTTTATTTTTTTAACTAATCATGCAGCTCATTACAGACTTTGTGAAATGGCATATTTCTATAGTTTAAACCATTTTACCTCTTTATTGGCACAAAAATATAGCAGGGGTACTAATCCTTTTCCACTGTATCAGGTCAGGAGATAAAATGCATGGTTTCATTAGTAAAATACCACATTCAGATGAAATAACTTGCGCTTTATTTTGTTAAAAACATATTTTGCAATTCACAAAATTGAAGTAAAATTTTTTATTTTATCTAAAATTTCAAGAGTAACTTTAAAAATAGATTCTCTGGACTCGATTCAGTTTTTTTTTTTCCCTTTTCCATAGGTCAGTATACACAATAGTTCTGCATTACCTCATGTGCAATTATGCAGTACCTTCCGCATATGGAAGACCCCAACTGCGGTTTCCTGTACACCTTTATTCTACCCTTCCGGGTGTAGCTGGTTGAAGACTGCCACTTTAATATTGCTTAGTTGTGGTAGGATTAGAATCAGATGGTTTTGTTATTTATCAATGTCACACTGTTGCTTCATATTTGTTGTATGAATTTGTACCTGATTTGATTAATTTTAAAAAATAACATACACACACACACACACACACACACACAGATATCCATCTATCTGATACTGGCATCCCATCTACTGGAATGATCAGTGTCATTTTGGTTTAAAAAAAAAAAAAAAAAAAAGAAAAAGAAAAAGAAAAAAGAAAAAAGAAAAAAAAAAAAAAAAAAAGAAGGTCACCCAGCAGTAAGGCCTACTCATCCTCTACAGGTTATAGCTGCGCAAACTAGGTAGGGAGAAAAATTTTCCGGATGTGCCAAATCTTCAATGGAAATATTCTGCAAATGACAATGCACAGGAGGAGACTTAAAATCTTTAGGGGGCTCCATGACCACAGCCCTGTGAGACCATTGGGACTGTACATTCTGGAAGTGGCAATTTAAAAAATCTCCCTTGTGGCATCAGTGTGGCCACCAGTGCCTTTTAGGGTGCCTCCCTTAACACAAGTATTGTACAAAAGGCTTCATTTTTACGATCCTGCAAAAATAAAAAAAGGAAGGAGGTGGTTTGGTGTCCTTTAAACGATTTAGTAATTCTCTTTCTGTATTTTAAACTTCTCTACAAGCTACACCTTTTTCCTTCATTCTAACTCCCCCTGTGTAATTTCTGCTTAGATGCACAGGGTTCTCAAGTTCTCCCAGTGGTTGGCGGTCCTCAGTGATAGAGAAAGTGGCACAGATGTGACTACATCTGCTATGCTCTTTACCCTATTACACCACAAGTGCAGGACCCAAGCGTGAGCGGTAAAGAAGTACACAACTGGCAATTTAGGAGAGACACACACAGGTCTTTAGTGTAATACATTTATTTACAGAATAGCAAAAGTACATCACATTTAGTGCAAATGCAACTAATGATATTAAGATTTATATAATTTGTAAACTTCTCATAAGCCTCTGTAATATAAAGCTTTCAGTTTCAGCACTTCAAAAGGTTAGACAGATACATTGTGGGTAAAATGCACCGTAGAATTCTCCATCTCCGAGAGTTCTCATATTACAAACTTGCATTCATGATGATGACCAAAAATGAATGATCATGTTCAACACTCATCTGCATCTATGGTTTCTCTGTTCCCAGTGAGTCACTTTTACATTGCAGAATAAATCCAGACATTGTGGTCTACTTATGAACAATGGAACAAAAGAAAAAAAGTGGGATGAAGTCCAAACCAACCAAGCTATAGAGCAGTGGTTCTCAACTCCAGTCCTCAGGGCCCACCAACAGGCCAGGTTTGCAAGATAACTGAAATGCATCACAGGTGATATAATTTGCTGCTCAGGGATTGCAGTATTCTAGTCTGCATCTCACCAAGGTAATACTTAAAATCTGGCCTGTTAGTGGGTCCTGAGGACAGGAGTTGAGAACCACTGCTATAGAGGATCAATCCACCCAAAACGTTTCAGCTGTGGACTGATGTGGGCGGGTCAAATCTCTCTGCTTGTAAATCTCAGGGGCTCAGGAATGTTGAAGCTCCGCCCACTAATGGCAAGTAAAAAAAGGGTCTTCTTACCGCTGGTTTTCATTTCACATTGTGGAGACTGCAGCTTAAAATTTGATTTAAAAGGAAACGGCGGCAGGGATGTAGCCTGAGAGATGCAAAGAGGCCATATGGGAATTTTACCTATCCTTCAGCTTGTATAAGAGTACTTTGTACATCTACCTTTAAAAAGGACAGTTTTGCCTGAAAAATATGGATAAGCACCCCCTACAATAGAAGGCTGTGAACCCTTCTCCAGGGGATGGAAAGTCAAAACTCCCGTCTTCTCCAGCCTCCAGAAAAGTCATCACTTCCGGGAATGGCAAATGCCTTTGTCCCAGTGTCTATTTCAGGGAGCAGCGCATTCAATTTTTTCAGAGGAAGCAAGGGTCACTTTAACAATGCTTTCAAGAAGCTTCAAGTTGATGCTAAAAAAACACTTCTGAAATGCCTATAGCGTTACTTTGTGTGAAATGTCTTAGATGAGGGGTTAGCAATTTCTGAAGCTTTACAAAATACCAATATTTGTTAAGGATGGTGGCATGGGACCATGTCGGAGCTCCCCAGACGCCTGCAATGAACCTTACCTAGGGGCACTTAGAAGATGTTTATCTAGTACAGCACATTTGCAGTCATTTTGATAATTTGCTATTCATGTGAAAAACAGGAGTTAGCTTTGCAAAGCTCTGGAAAGGCAAGGTGAACACTCGTTCTTTACATCCATATGAATGAGGCCTTTTGAAGCATCCTTCAGCCCCAGCTTGTTAAACACATCCTAATGGGAGGGCTGCCTATCACCTGACACAAATGGTGGCTTCAGCAGGCTTTTATTAAAGGTCAACCTTTGATAAACCTTGCTGAAAGTCTGCTAACAGCTTAATGTGACAACCAGCCCCCCTCTCCAGTGCTGGAGGGTTGTGTTATAGGCATCAATAAAGCTGACTGAGGGCTTTCAGAAAGGCAAGTAAAAGCTTGCTGTACACATTGCATTTATACAAGCGTAAGCAGTTCTGTACAAAGCCTAAAAGAAGATGTTTTGGGGGGACTGACCCTAAAGCTTTCATCAATAAGGAATCTGTCTGGACTTTTAAGCTAGTCCACCTTTTCATTGCTCTAGAAGTCATAAAACAGCACCACCATGTTTAATACAGTTACAGAGAAGAAAAAACACTGACACACCCCATCTGGTTATCTTCTCATTACCATGTAGGCACTTCTCCTGAACAGAGCTCTGTAGTGGTAAGGCAATGCAGGATGTTTATGTGCGTTATTAGGAACAGACAGTTAAAAATAGGTAACTATGAAGATTCCATGGATCCCCACAAGGAGACCGCTGTAGTTATTGTCCATTTTGTACACAAAGTCTCCTATATATACACAGCAGTATTTGTATATTTGTCCTAGCCTAGCTTATAAAAGTTAACATAACCATTAGGTATGAGACACCAATATATATACTGTAAATCCTTAACAAAAGCACAAGACAGAAACAGACAGAAGCCATCCAGGAATCCCACATCCATCCACACTCATTAACAGGCGGGAAATGCACGGAGGACGGCAACAGTAATTACAGTATAGTTTTTCTTGGATTAGGTACGAATCTTTATCATAAACTGCTAGTATTCCACAATAACCTGCTCAGAGGAAATTGGTGATTCATTGGCAAAAAATTTTTTATTCAACTAAATTGTATAGATTCACAGATCGGTAAAGTCATTTCAAATAAATATTATCCAAACAAACAGTTTAAAGAGGCTTTCCAAGAACTCATTAAAACTTTTTTACGTAAAGCGCAACTGCAGGCTAACCGCTAAACACACGGCTGAAATGCATACATGAATGGTTTTCCTTGTCTAGGTTCTGTTCAGCCAGCCTTGTAACATTTACACACTGCACAGCCAGACAGGTAAAGATACAGCTTTCCCTGGACCTGCTTCCAGTGCCCCCTTCCTGTGCATTGTGGTGTAAATGGGCTGGTGGAAGAGTGGTGACCTGGAAAGTTGAATGGGATATTGCGGTGTCACCTGACTGGCCCTACAGTATGACAAATGTGTATGACTGAATCGCACAACTAGCTGAACCGAATCAAACATTCTCTGGAAGTACACAATGTTGACATTGTCAACTATATATTTTGCAAGTTACCTGGAGTTTTGCTTTAACCAGTGGAAGGCAGTTCAAGAACTACAGCCCTCGCCTCAAACTTCCAGAGAAAAACTGATGGCTATGTGAAGTCTGAGCTGCTATTTGCATGGCTGATTGCCAAGGAAAGTCCTAATTAATGCTAGCACTGAACACATCTATGGAAGAATCTCCCCCTCCCCCAGGTAAGAAATAAAGAGTAAAACCAAGTTCTAGCATCCACTTGCATTCAGCGGCCATATGGTTTTCATGACCATCTGCAATGACTCAGGCAGAAGCTAGTTTTGGGACACATAAGACGAGGAACACTGCAACATAACTTCGTCATCCACTTTCCATTACAGCAAGAGATTGTCATTAAAACAGCATTTCGCAATCAAACTCACCTACGAGATGCTTTTTCAGCTCTCCCCTTTAAACAGCCACATTACCCAAAATAGTCATCTTAAATATAGATTTATGCATGTTGGGGTTCATACAATATATATATTTACATAGACACTTTATATGATAAACTTTTTTTTCTAAAAATTTCCAGAAACATTTACATATATGGATTTCAGTTTGACATAAGGAGGAACCTACTTCCTCTAGATCTACTAAATTTTAATAGTGTAGGGAACACACCGGGTTTAAAATGGCTGATGAAATGAAATTTTGCCAACAGCCAGCTAATGGACATAAAATGTCACAATATTAAATGTCAGGAACTTGGATATCAATGATGTTGGAATGTACTTTATGTTAGGTTCTGTGGCCTTTTAACTTTTATTTTCTATCTATATCTTCGTACTAGCAAAGTAACTATACCAAGATTCTGACAACTGATACAAGTTTTTTAAAGGAGATATCCAGTAAAATCAGCTTTTTGCAGGACGTTCATTTTAGATCTGCGTACCACTGATCTCCATTCTGGCTTTTGGTTTGTGAGACTAAAGTTCTAGACAACACGCAAGTTTGCCCATATATGTGTCAGAGGTGTAATTTCAATGCGGACAAGTATGGTGCATTTTTCTAACATACGTCTAGAATCAGGAATGTGCTAGCCTTTCTGCATCCCATGTAGCAGACTGGTTTCACTGGAGCTCTCCTTTACCTGTGGACTAAAGTCCATCTTAAAGCCCAAATTGAAGTCATACACCTTTTTATCTCTTTATTCCTGTACCCCTGCTTGTTATATTGTGACTGATTCAAACATACCTCAATGTATCCTTTACACTCAGAAAATACTGATTTCTACCTTTCCCTGCAGTGGTTTGTGCTGGCAGAGTACCAGCCACTCCGCTTCCACTCCACACATGTGTTCTCAAACAGACAGTACTGCAGAGAAGGAGGTCTGTCTAACCAGGTCTGTGTCAATTAATGAAAGCAGTAGGTCACTTCTGGTGCCTATTGGACCACACAATCATGTTTATAATACCCTCTGTAGAGTTGCTGTAACAAAAAAAAGCATGCACGACTGGAAATTGCCAGTACAATGCCTATCTGTCCGCATATCTATGCCCATGACTTCAATTGGGTTTTAATTCAGTTATTTTTCAGTCACCCTATGCACATTTTAGGTAGCAATACTGACCTTCAGCCTACTCATTCAGAAAAAGTGCCCGTCCTTTGTGCTATATACCTCAGACAGGGCCACAGGTCCTGAATGAACTGCCTCACATGCACAACATGACCAGCCCCACTGTGTAGAGCAAAAAATATACTGGAGTCAAACTAATGAAGGGAAAAAAAAAACAAAAAAAAAAACAAGACTGCTCAAATCACACCACAGCAAAGCGCATATCTGATCAACCCATTCACACATTAAAGTGTATGAGGAGTGCATACCGAGTGGAAGGAGCCATTTTGTTGGATAGGCCAATGTTTTGGACAAAGCAGGAAATCAGTGAATACAGGGAACATTGAAGTAACCCACAAAATGGCTTTCTACTCTATTTATGGCTGACAGGTACACTTTAAGGATTGCACATTCTAAAAACTCCACAAGACTGGCCTAGCCAGGACACGGTTCATGTCAAGCAGATTACCATGAGCTCAAGAAATCATCTTGAAGTTTCTGGATTAGGTTACAGAACACAATTTTTGCTTTAAAGATATTAACACAACTAAAAATACAAATAGAAATATATAGATTTCTTAGAGAAAAAAATAAAGCTTTCTTGGATATTGGAGAACTCCTTCAGACTTTGCAGTCTTCATTGGAGATTCACAAAGAAAGGCAAAGCCATAGATTATAAGAGCCCTCAGTTATTACAGTGAATTACAGAACCATCACCGCAGCTAGCAACAAGCTAGCTGAGAGAGAAAAAAAAAAAAAAAAAAAATACAGAAAGCAAAACTCAAAATCCCCCCTCACCTTTCCAAGCATTGTATTCTAACAACCTTAAAAACGCCCCATGTGTTTAGTTGCACAGCTATGCGCATAAACACAAGACATTATGGCTTTGTTAGGTTTACAGGCCTATGGTATGTAAGCAGTTTCCGGTTGTAGAAATTTAAAGCCTCTGTCCTTAGGAAAATCATTTTCCATGCCCTTCAAAGCAAGCAAAACAGAAAAGGATAAGAACAGAGACGACAAACATGTACTTCAGTACGTGGTTATAATTTACATAGAAATTCTATAAGAAGGCCTAGCAGGAGATGGTTAGTGTTCAGTCTTGTAATACACTGGCTGTCCTCAGGACAATGCTTTCATCATGGGGAAAAGGCAAAAGATCCCGAGTTCCATCTTGAGGTGTATTTTACCATCTTGTCCAATGTGGAATGTTCTTACTGCCTCTACTCTTCTCTCTGGAAATAAAAATAAACATGATCTGTGATTCTCTCACCATCAGTCACCAAAACTTCAAATGAAGGAAGGGGGTCATGTTATGCTCACCAAACCTAGACAGTCCCTGGTCCCCTAATATTTCTCTTCCCTCCCACCAATGTGACGCCACAGAAGGGGAGTGAAAAGAATGCAAATATGTTCAGAAGAGAAGAGCAGCTTAAAGTGTTCAAAAGGTTCTGCTTTAAGTCCTCCTCCCCTACCTAAATTGGCATGTCTTTTTGGGAGGGGGGACCTAGTTTTGACAGGTACCCACTTCCGCTCAGATCGCCTAGGCGATTCAAGTGGAATTTCTCTCCCCTCCCTCTTCGCAGTCTTCCCAGAAGACTGTGGGACCATTCACAAAACGAAGCGTGGCTCGTGCAAGCTGTCACAGCCGGGGGCCTGCACTTAAGATGCCGGCCCCGGGAACCTGAAGGCTAGTCTGGGTGTGGACGGTGCTAGACCCATGAACAGGTAAAGCCTCCTATTAAGAAATTGCAGCTGGAGACTTAATTTTTTGTTAGAGTGGAGAACTGCTTTAAGTGTATATAAAGTTAACAATTTTTTTTTTTTTTTTTTTTTTTGACAGATTGCCCATACTAAAGGATTAGACCCCATGTCAGTTTTTACTGCTCCTGTACTTCATTAGGGAGAATTACTCTATTTAGCCCGGTGACCTCTAATCTGAAGGGAAAAAGGGATTTTTATAACAGCTTACCTGTAAAATCCTTTTCTTGGAGTACATCACGGGACACAGAGCGACTTAGTCATTACTAATGGGTTATATAGATACCTTCAGGTGCTGGCACTGGCAACTTCCAAAACCAGAAGTACCCTCCCCTATATAAGCCCCTCCCATCCGGGAGCACCTTAGTTTTGTAGCAAAGCAATAAGTGTCCCAAAAAGAGGGGTGGGAGCTCTGTGTCCCGTGATGTACTCCAAGAAAAGGATTTTACAGGTAAGCTGTTATAAAAATCCCTTTTTCTTTTTCGTACATCACGGGACACAGAGCGACTTAGTCATTACTAATGGGACGTCCCAAAGCCATGCCAAATGAGGGGAGGGATACACTATACATAAGCTGGGCGCCATCAGGCATGAGGATCTTTTGCGGCCTGCAACACACTGCGCCCAAAGGCGACATCCTCCTGACTTCTAACGTCTACCTGGTAGAATCTAGTAAACGTGTGTACTGAAGACCATGTTGCGGCCTTACAGACTTGAGCCAGGGAGGCCTGGTGATGCACTGCCCATGAAGTTCCAACTGCTCTTGTGGAGTGCGCCCTAACTTTGAACAGAGGCGGTCTCTTTCTCAAGCCATAGGCTTGTATTATGACCTGTCGAATCCACTTGGCTAAAGTAGATTTTGATGCTGCCTGACCCTTTCTGGGGCCTTCCGGCAGAACAAACAAAGTATCCGTTCTACGAATCTGAGCAGTGGCTTTTAGATAAGCTTTAACTGCTCTTACTACATCCAAAGAATGCAATAACTTTTCCTCTACCGAGCTAGGTTTGGGGAAAAAATAAGGAAGAATCACATCTTGGTTCAAATGAAACCTCGATACCACCTTAGGAAGAAAGGCTGGATGAGGACGTAATACTACTCTGTCCTTATGGACAACCAGATATGGCTCCTTACAGGACAAGGCGGCTAATTCCGATACTCTTTTAGCCGAACAAATGGCTACTAAGAAAATCAATTTCCTGGTGAGAAGAACCAAGGAAATGTGTTGCAATGCTTCAAACGGTTGTTTCTGTAAAACCGACAGAACCAGGTTTAAGTCCCATGGACATATGGGAATACTAACCGGAGGGCTAATACGCATCACTCCTTGTATGAAAGCTTTGACTAAAGAATGCAAAGCCAAGGGCCTTTGAAAAAATATTGACAAGGCCGAAATCTGACCCTTGATAGTACTCAAGGCAAGCTTCCTATCTACAGCCCACTGTAGGAAGTCCAGAATCCTACCTATTACGTACTTACGTGGATGCCATTTCTTGGCCTCACACCACGTGATGTACGCCTTCCAGATCCTATAATAGATCTGCCTGGATACCGGCTTCCTGGCATTGATCATGGTAGATACCACAGGATTAGAGAGCCCTCTCTTTTTTAGAATGTGGGCTTCGATAGCCAGGCCGTCAAACCTAGGGCTGGTAAGGAAGGGTGGTATATCGGTCCTTGCGAAAGCAGGTCCGGACGATGTGGGAGGGTCCAAGGACTCCCCGCTGACATTTTTACAATCTCTGCGTACCATGCCCTTCGGGGCCACACTGGAGCCACCAGAATCACTGGTTTCTTTTCTACCCTGATTCTGCGGATTAATCGCGGTAACAATTGTGGCGGTGGGAATGCATATATCAGCTTGAACTGATCCCAAGGGAACACTAGGGCATCCGAGCCGCAAGCTAGGGGATCCCTTGTGCGAGACACAAATCTGTCCACCTTTGCGTTGAATCTGGATGCTAGCAGATCTACATCTGGTGTTCCCCACCGCTGGCATATTGCCTGGAAAACCTCGGGGTGAAGAGACCATTCCCCCGGGCATAATTGCTGGCGACTTAAAAAGTCCGCTCTCCAATTTTCCACTCCTGGGATAAAAACCACGGATATGGCTGGGACATATCTTTCTGCCCATTCCAGGATGCAATTCGCTTCCCTCTGGGCTGCACGACTCCTGGTGCCACCCTGGTGATTGATATATGCCACTCCTGTGGCATGGTCTGATTGAATTCTGACAGGGGACCCTTGGAGTTTGGATGTCCATGCTACTAGGGCATACCGGGCTGCTCGTATCTCTAAGAGATTGATGGGCAGGGCCTTCTCTGCTTCTGACCACTTGCCCTGGAGAGACCATTGCTCCAGTACTGCCCCCCAGCCTATGAGGCTGGCATCTGTAGTGACCACCTTCCAAGAAACCGGACTGAAGGGTTTCCCTTTTTCCAGATTCTGGGGCACCAACCACCAATGGAGGCTCTTGCGAACGGAAGGGGACAGGGACATTGGCAAGTCTAAAGCCTGAACTTTTTTTGTTCCAGGCTGACAGTATGGCCCTCTGCAAGTTCCTTGAATGGAATTGACCGTAGGGTACTGCTTCGAATGAAGCCACCATTTTTCCCAGCAGACTCATGCACAGGCGTATGGATGGTTTTCTTTTTGTACCCACTAAGTGGGTCAAATCTTTTAAAGACGACATCTTCTCTAGAGGTAAGAAAATCTTTCTCCGATTTGAATCCAGCCTTAGCCCTAAGTATTCCAGACTTTTGACTGGTCTTAGAGCTGACTTGTCCCGGTTGATAATCCAACCGTGATATTCCAGATACTTGATTGTCTTGTGAATAGCTACTTCCAGCTTTTCCACTGAGTGGTCTATTAGTAGCAGGTCGTCTAGATATGCCATTATCGTTACACCTTGTGTTCTTAGATTGGCCAATAGTGGGGCCAGAATTTTTGTGAACACTCGTGGTGCTGTGGCCAGACCGAAAGATAAGGCTCTGAACTGAAAATGGCGCCCTTCTACTGCAAAGCGTAGAAATTTCTGGTGGGCCGGAAAGATGGGAATATGCAGATAAGCATCCCTTATGTCGATCGAGGCTAACCATTCCTGCCCTTGTAGGGCGGTGGCCACCAATCGGATCGACTCCATCCGAAAAGTCCTGATATGTAGGAACTTGTTTAGCCCTTTTAGATTTAATATGGGCCTCACGTCTCCATTTGGTTTGGGGACTGTGAAAAGGTTCGAGTAAAACCCGAACCCGCTTTCTTCCAAGGGAACCTTCATGATTACACCTTGGAGCAATAGTTGTTCTAGTGCCAGAAGGAGGGATCCTCTCTTCTGGGGATCGCTTGGCACGTTTGACCTCATAAAATGGGCAGGAGGAGTGCCTTTTAACTCCAGCTTGTATCCCAGACTTACTGCGGAGAGCACCCATCTGTCTCTGATGGTGTCCCGCCAGGTCTCTGAACAACTGAAGTCTTCCCCCCACCCGATTGAGTGGGGGCAACCCTTCATGACTTGGGGGGAGGTTTTGTACCTCTCTTGACCCAGGGTTTCTTGTTACCCTGTGATTGTCCCTGATTTCTGCCCCCTGCATTTGACCGCGGAGGCCGTCGGAACTGTTTCACAGCCGATGTGCCAGGGACTGGAGAAGTAGGCCTCTTAAAAGAAGGATTTCTACTCTTATTCTTAACCGGCAAGAGTGAACTTTTACCGGCAGAAATGTTCTGGATATACTTGTCCAGATCTTCTCCAAATAAGCGTTCTCCATGAAATGGGAAGCTAACCAGCAATTTCTTACAGGGAGCTTCAGCAGACCAGTTTTTGAGCCATAGAAGCCTACGCATATGTACTACAGACAGCGTAAAGCGGGAGGCCTGTTGGATTGTATCCTTTATGGCGTCCACCGCAAAACACAAGGCTCTAGGTAGGTCAGCTAGGGGGCAAGCGCCTGCTGATCTGGTAAGTCCCTTAAGACTTGTTTCAACTGATCTTTCACCGCTTGGCAGACTCCAATCGCTGCTATTGCAGGTTGTGTCACCATGCTTGCTGTAGAGAAAGCAGATTTTAGTAAAGACTCCAATTTTTTATCTATTGGGTCTTTGAACATTGGAACATTATCTACTGGACATGTCAGTGATTTGTTCACACAAGAGATGGCTGCGTCCACTGTAGGGACCCTCCATTTTTTTATGAACTTATCCTCCATGGGATAGATCACTGGAAATCTCTTGGGGGGAGTAAATATTTTATCAGGATGCTCCCAATCCTGGTAAATAAGCCCTTCCAATAAAGGGTGGGATTGGGAAGGAACAGACAGCCTGGGGAGCTTTCAGCGACCCCAGCGAGGAAACCGTAGTGGTTGATGGTTCCGCCAGAGGCATTTTAAATGCTGATCGGACCATGTTAGTCAGAGACTGAACCCATAATCTTTCAGCCTGAGATGCTGAGAAAGGTTCTTCCACTGTTGATTCCTCTATAACTGAATCAACCTCATCCTGATCCCCTTCAGGTAGGTCGATCTCTGTGTGGGGCTGTTCCTCCACTAACAGGCACTCTGAAGGAGGAGACGGAGATCAGACGCGCTTTCCCTGTGACAGGGAAGCAGCGATCAATGCTGTTAATCTCTCTTCCAATCCTCCCAGAGTTGAGGATAAAACCTCCTCTGTTATATATACAGGAGCAGGTGGACTGGGGACAGCCACAGCACAAGGCACTCCTGCGGGGTTCCTACGGCTACTGACCTCTGAATTTTCAGGGGAGATTGGTGCAGTACAAGCATGCCCAATATCCTCAGAGCCCGATGGCTTCCTGGAAGACTGATTTCCGGAGCGTCTGGACGACATATCCTTTAAGCACAAAGCTGAGGTATTCCCGTCGTCACACACCAATTTTGCTGGTAATAGTCTAACACAGTTGCTGCTATATACCAGCTGGTGTCCACTAAAGTGCCTTTCTATGGGGATGCCTGCATCAACCGCCTCTGTGTGCCACCGTTTTGTTGCTAGCTCTGTTTGCATCCAGCTGACACTTGTACTGTGTCTTTTATACATGCTGGGATGCCTGCACATGCGCAGAAGCGCCGCGGCGCGCATCGAGCGTCATCCACCCGCCCCGCCCCTTTTTTTTCATAGGAGGCACGTGCACGCGCCCGTGCGCCCTTTTCGAAACCAAGCAGGGACTAGGAGCCAGGGCCCTTTTTTGCCGGAGGGCCTGTGCGGTGGATGAGCGCAGCAACAGGGCAGAGGAAGAGGATTCCCACAGAGAACTTACCAACTGCCTGGATCTTTTGACTTGAGGAAACCAAAGATCCACATGACAAGAAAAAATGGACCACAGCGGCCTCTAGTGGTTTAACACAGGTACCGCGGTCCTCTTTTTTTTCCTTGACTACTATTAAAATTTTACATTTTCCAGTAGTTACAGGCATACACAGATATTAGCGGGAATACCGTTAGGTAACAGACAGAAAGACAAATTAGGCTTGGGGGTCCCCCAATAGAACCAAGTTCCTGGGGGCCCCCACTTACCTGTTCCCCGCCGCAGGACTCTGTTTGGTCCACAGAAGCCAAAACTTCACCTATCACGGCAGGCATTGTAATTAAACCTTCAGGGACCGGGTTCCCAAGGATTCCACTCCCCTGGACCTGTATAGCACCCTGCACAGAAAACATCTTGGTCGTGGGTATGACCAGAGCTCTGGATCCCAGGGTCCAGCCCTCCTAAGAGAGGCATTACAGGCAAAACCTTGCTCTTCTGTTGCAAGGCCCGGGTACCGACCGTTTAGCTATGAAGCTTTTTTGGTGGGATCCGGAACAGCTTACTAAGGCCCGTAAAAGAACCTGTACGCAAGCCCAGTGAAAACACATGTTACTCTTTGGCCAACACCTTAGACACTGGCAAAAAACTGAGGTGCTCCCGGATGGGAGGGGCTTATATAGGGGAGGGTACTTCCGGTTTTGGAAGTTGCCAGTGCCAGCACCTGAAGGTATCTATATAACCCATTAGTAATGACTAAGTCGCTCTGTGTCCCGTGATGTACGAAAAAGAAATTTGAAATTTTGAGTTGTCACAACAAGGGTAGAGGGAGATTTTCAATGGGGAGATCCATCCGGTGACAAATGAGGGGTTGCCCTCACTTTTAGGGCATTCCTCCTGTTACAGCAGGACTGGCATTAAAGGATACATAGATTTTAACACTTCTATCTAGTTTTGTCTTTACACATAATAAAAATAGTGCAGCTCTAGTGCAGCTCTTCCAAAACAGATTACAGCTTAAAACATAAAATGTGCCAAAAACATTGGAAATACGCAAAAATATTGTAAATAAAGTCCAAAAGCAAAAAGGTCCACATGTGTGATAAATATCAGCGCAGTGAAAAGGTCTTCCACCAACTAATGGAAATGTTCTCACTACACATGAGCAACAGAACTAAAATGCACTCAGACATTAAAGTGACAAAGGCTAGATTATTTAAAAAAATAAAAATAAACATACTTGCCTCCACTGTGCAGCTCGTTTTGCACAGCGTGGCCCAGAACACCGTCTTCTGGGGTCCCTCAGCGGCTCTCTCGGCTCCTTCCCGCATCAGATAAACCCCTCTGCGAGCGCGCTCCAGAGTCTAGCATTCAGCGTCCATAGCTGCCGAATGCAGGACTCAATGGCTGCACTGCCATCTATCCAATCAAGAGCGGAGAACACCGGTCAAAGATGCAGTGAGTCCTCGTCGTGGGACATTCCAGGGCTCAGGCAAGTAAAACCGGGGGGCTGGTAATTGTCAGATTTTTTTCACCTTCATGCATAAGGATGCATGAAGGTGAAAAAACATGAGGGTTTACAACCCCTTTAAAGCTGCCAGGTCAGCAGCAACACCTAGCAGTATCGCTTCTCACCACTGGGGACAGTCAGGTGGTTTACTGGAAAAACCGCTCACAAGCAGGGGACCACATAGGAGTAGTATATTTATTAAAAAGTAGAGATATCAAATAAGATAAAAAAGGCTTCATCCAAATGCCAGGAAAACAACTGTCATGACAAATGAAACAAAGAGCCGCCAGCTTCAAGTATGGAAGTGGCGGGAAGACATCAGCATGTAGCTTCTGACCCATGTTTCTCACTTGTGAAGATTTCCATTAGTTGGTGAAATACACTTCCTCTGCGCCTGACATTTAGCACATATTTGGACTTTAACACTGATAGCTGCCTATTTTTTTTCAGCGCTGACCTCTATGTTTTCATATACTTACTATTGCTTTGCATGGGAAAAATCACAGGTTCAATTCCAAGAATTAGTCAGTACTGCAGTTTTTTTATTTTTTTTAATATACACATAAAAGTGTTAAGCTTTATGGGAATTAGCTGTTAAGTGTCCGATAACATTTTGAAATCCTTGCTCCTATGTAAAATGTAGTAATTACACATGTGCATGGGGGCAGTCATTGACTTATTACACAAACATACCCCACTTCCTGCTTTTCCATGCTATACATGTGTTTTTCTTCTCCTTTTCACATTTCAAGTCCAATAGTCTGCTGATTTATTGAAAAACAAAGCTCTCCCGACATCTGTAATCTCACTTAAACAGCAACAATATTGCAGCATCTAATCCACTTTCAATCTACTGGCCAACCTGCACATTTTTACATTTAACACAAAAATATGATGTTGTGCGTTTTCTGCCAAACATTTCCCACCTTATAGTGCACTCAGAGTAACAAAGAAGCACTTTATGCCCCTCCTCCTGGTTGATCAAAATGATCTTTATTCGATTTATAAATCAAATAGGTGGATAAAACCAGATTATATTCTCACCTGGCAAATATTAGAAAATAATTTGTTTGCCTGAGGTCTTCTCCTGCACGTACGTAGTAAACCTTTTAAGAAATTTGGGGTATTCACGCTTGGCCACTGCTCTTAGAACTGATGCAGGGGCCCATCCTCCTGGATTCACTGAAAGAGAAAGCAGGTCAGTATATTACACAACCCGGTACTCATATCCTATACAGACAATACGCCAAGCTTAAGTTTTAATCGGGATCTCAAATATTTATACCATGCATGTGTACTGAGCATTATGCCATTATTCAGCTATTGTTCCTGAACAAGGACTTTCATGGCAGGATCGCCAGAAAGCTGCAGATTTAGGCATACTGAAAGTGACTTTTGGAAGAACATTCATGGTAGATTCAAGCCAGCAAATCTGTGGAGTGTAAAATCCAAATCTTTATTGGCTACATACTAAAAACACGCCAACGCGTTTCAGCTTTAACAGCCTTCCTCACAGCACATTAGCTTTAGAAAGCACATTATCTTGTTAAAAATTTAAGGAGATTTAGTTAACATAAATAGCAGGGTGGCGATCTTATGAGCAGCTCAAAAAAGGGAGAATAAGTTCCTTGGGACCAGTTTTATAACAACAATGTGGAAATGCAGCCTTAAGCTCTGTATGTATGCAGCATCGTATAATATCCTTATCAAATTCTATAAGAAAGTTTAGGCTGTGCTTTACCCACCTGCTGACCAGGCCTTTTCTGGAACGTTTTGTTTACAAGTTTAAATGTGCATTATTTTCTAGAAAATTACTTACACCCCCCAAACATTATATATTGTTTAGCAGAGACCATAGAGCAGGGGTAGGCAACCTTGGCACTCCAGCTGTGGTGAAACTACAAATCCCATCATGCCTGTAGGAGTCATGCCTGCGATTGTTAGGGTCTTGCAGTGTCTCATGGGACTTTGTAGTTTCACCACAGCGGGAGGGCCGAGGTTGCCTACCCCTGCACTAGAACATACAATGGCGACCGTTGCAATATTTTATGTCACACTATTTGCGCAGCGGCCTTTCAAAACACAATTTTGTTAAAAAATACTTTATTCAAAAAAGTAAGGTTAAAGTACATAAATTTAAAAAAGATGTTCTGCTGAGTTGATACCCAACATGTAATTTTTCAAAATTGCGCACGCTCGTGGAGTGGCGACAAGCTACGATACTTAAGTCTCCAGAGGCGACGCTTTAAAAATGTTTACAGGTTACCAGTTTAGAGTTAGAGGAGGTATAGCACAGGAATTATAGCTCTCGCTCCAATGATCGCGGCGATACTTAACGTGTGGTTTAAACACCTATTACATATGCGAGCGCGACTTGCGTATGCGTTCGCTTTAATAGAAATAGTAATAGAAATAAGCATGACAGGTCCTCTTTATTGAGAGATCTGGGGTCAAAAAGACTACAGATGTTTTACCTTTATAAGCAAAAAAGAAAGAAAAAAAAAAAAAAACATTGACTTTAAAAAAGTGGCCTCTTGCCACCCCTAAAAGTGATCTGTGGTGAATCCGCTCCTGGGATCACTTGGCAGATACCGAATCGCCCACAGAAAAATAAAAAAATAAAAAAAACATACCAGGGTTATGACAGCTAGCTGCTGCCATAGCCCCAATATTAAAAACGTCAAAGTAACGCCATACAGCGAGGGAAAATAATTTTATCCCCTGCTGATTTTGAACATTTGCCCACTGACAAAAATGAACAGTCTATAATTTTAATAGCAGGTTTATTTTAACCACTTAAGCCCCGGACCATTACCGTATTTTCCGGCGTATAAGGCGACTGGGTGTATAAAACGACCCCCTAATTTTCCAGATAAAATTTGGGTTTTGGGACATACTCGCCGTATAAGACGACCCCCTTCCGACTAGCCATGCCTCACCATGCCCCTGCATGCCTCACTGTGCCCCATTGCATGCCTCACTGTGCCCCCTCGATGATCACTTACCTTATCCCTGACATAGAATCTCAGTCAGACCGCGGCCGTCCATTTTTCAAAAGCCGTGCCTCCTCCTCGTGCTGTTCTGTGATAGGCGGAACACTCAGCTTCCCAGCAGACACTGTCATCCGAGGACGAGAGGGCATCCGTGATAGGCTGAACACTAAACAGAGGCTATGCTGGGAAGCTGAGTGTTCCGCCTATCACAGAACAGTATAAGGAGAAGGTGCGGCTTTTGAAAAATGGACGGCCGCGGTCTGAGATTCTACAGTAAGGTCAGGTACCGGCGTATAAGATGAACCCCCGACTTTTGAGAGGATTTTTAGGGGTTAAAAAGTAGTCTTATACGCCGGAAAATACGGTATGCAGGTTAAGGACCAGAGGTGTTTTCAGAATTTGGCACTGCGCTGCTTTAACTGGAAATTGTGCGGACATGCAATGTTGTACCCAAACAAAATTTGCGTCCTTTTCTTCCCACAAATAGAGCTTTCTTTTAATGGTATTTGATTGCCTCTGCGATTTTTTTTTTTTTGCGATATAAACCGAAAGACTGAATTTTTTTTTTAAAAAAAAATGATATTTTCTAGTTTTTGTTATAAGAAAAATCAAATAAACTCAATTTTAGTCATACATTTAGGCCAAAATGTATTCAGCCACATGTCTTTAGTAAAAAAAAAAAATGTCAATAAACGTATATTTATTGGTTTGCGCAAAAGTTATAGTGTCTACAAACTAGGGTACATTTTCTAAAATTTACACAGCTTTTAATTTATGACTGCCTAATTTCTTGAGGCGCTAAAATGGCAGGGCAGTACAAAACCCTTCCAAATGACCCAGTTTTTGAAAGAAGACACCAAGGAAATTGCTGAGAGGCATGTTGAGCCTATTAAATATTTTTTTTTTGTCTCAAGTGATTGAAGACAAAAAAAAAAAAAAAAAAAAAAATTACAAAAAGTTGTCACTAAATGATATATTGCTCATACATGCCATGGTTATATGTGGAATTGCACCCCAAAATACATTTTGCTGCTTCTCCTGAGTATGAGGATACCACATGTGTGGGACTTCTTAGGAGCCTAGCCGCGTACGGGACCCCGAAAACCAAGCACCGCCTTCAGGATTTCTAAGGGCGCAAATTTTTGATTTCACTCCTCACTACCTATCAGTTTTGAAGGCCATAAAATGCCAAAATAGCACAAAACCCCCCCAAATGACCCCATTTTGGAAAGTAGACACCCCAAGCTATTTGCTGAGAGGCATGGCGAGTATTTTACAGCTCATTTGTTTTTGAAAATTAAGAAAGAAATTTTTTTTTTCTTCAATTTTCAAAACTTTGTGACAAAAAGCGAGATCAGCAAAATACTCACCATACCTCTCAGCAAATAGCTTGGGGTGTCTACTTTCCAAAATGGGGTCATTTGGGGGGGGGGGTTTGTGCCATCTAGGCATTCCATGGCCTCCGAAACTGTGATAGGCAGTGAGGAGTAAAATCAAAAATTTATACCCTTAGAAAGCCTGAAGGTGGTGCTTGGTTTTTGGGGTCCCGTACGCGGCTAGGCTCCCAAAAAGTCTTGCATGTGGTACCCCCGTACTCAGGAGAAGCAACAGAATGCATTTTGGGGTGAAATTCCACATATGCCCATGGCATGTTTGAGCAATACCAATATATCATTTAGTGACAACTTTGTGCAAAAAAATAAATAAATAGTCTTTTTTCCGCAACTTGTGTCATATAAAATATTCCATGGAGTCAACGTGCCTCTCAGTATATAGCTTGGGGTGTCTACTTTCAAAAATGGGGTCATTTGGGGGGGTTTTGAACTGTCCTGGCATTTCATACACAACATTAGGAAGCTTACATCCACTCTTCTAATCACTTGAAGACAAAGCCCTTTCTGACACTTTTTGTTTACATGAAAAATAGGATTTTTTACTCACCGTAAAATCCTTTTCTCTGAGTCCATGGACCGACACAGCTCCTCTATTGACAAAGTGGGTATTATCCATTAATTAGGAGTGACTAGGCAGAAAAACTTGTAAAAAGTGTTGCATCACACCTTCTACAGTACCGCCCAGGGGGCGGACCCCCTCTGGGTATAACCTCTCAGTCTGCATCTCACAGATCAGTTCGTCAAAAAGCAGTACAAACTTAAAAGGAGGGGTGGGTGCTGTGTCGGTCCATGGACTCAGAGAAAAGGATTTTACGGTGAGTAAAAAAATCCTATTTACTCTTTCGTCCATGGACCGACACAGCTTCTCTATTGACAAAGTGGGACGTCCCAAAGCAGTGTCAGAGAAAAAACGAGGGGTGGCAACAGCATAAAAATAAACTTCACCCCAAACACAAAACAGCACTCCTTCAACGGAGGAGCTGCAACTCTGAACAGCCGCTTGAAAAACCTTGCGGCCGAAAGAGGCATCTGAAGATGCACCTACATCAACTTTGTAGAATTTTGTGAAAGTGTGAGCGGACGACCAAGTCGCCGCTTTACATATTTGGGAAACAGACGCTTGATGTCGGAAAGCCCAAGAGGCACCTCTTGCCCTGGTCGAATGTGCCGTGACCGGAAAGGGGGGCGCTTGACCCTTTAAGGCGTAAGCCTGGATTACTATCTGTCGGATCCACATAGAGATGGTGGCCGATGAGACTGCTTGGCCCTTCTTGGGACCAGCCACAGAAACAAACAGTGAGTCTGACTTCCGGAACAGGGAAGTAGCAGATAGGTATACTCTCAAAGCTCAGACAACGTCCAAGGAATGCAACGCCGACTCCTTAGGATTTGACGGATGAGGACACAAGGATGGAAGTACAATGTCTTCGTTGAGATGAAAAGCCAAAACGACCTTCGGAAGAAAGGAAGGCTGCGACCGCAGCACCACCTTATCCTTGTGGAAAACCAAATAGGGAGCCTTGCAGGACAAGGCTGCCAGCTCAGAGACTCGTCTAACTGACGTAACAGCCACCAAAAAGACCACCTTCTGAGAAAGTGTCAACAGGGGAATATCTCTAATATTCTCAAACGGTGCCTTCTGAAGCACCGAGAGGACCAGGTTCAAGTCCCACAGAGGTAGCGGGGGATGGACCGGAGGGGCCACATGTCAAACCCCCTGCACAAATGTACTCACGAGAGAGTGAGTCGCCAGGGGTCGCTGAAAAAAAAAGACAGCCAGGGCAGATATCTGTCCCTTAATCGTACTTAAGGCAAGACTTTGGTCCACCCCATGCTATAAAAACAGCAGGATTCTGAAAACCAAATAAGTACGCGGATGCCATTTCATTTCCTCACACCTGGAGATGTAGGCCTTCCAAGTGCGGTGATAAACCTTCCTAGAGGACGGTTTCCGAGCACGTCTCATAGTAGAGATTACTGAATCTGATAGGCCCCGGTCTCTCAGTACCTGGTTCTCAACAGCCATGCCGTTAAAGTCAGTGACTGTAAAGCAGGACGGAGTATGGGACCTTGCGATAGCAGGTCCTTCCGTAGTGGTAGGCGCCAGGGGACGTCTGCTACCAGACGTACTAGATCAGCGTACCAAGGACGCTGAGGCCAATCTGGAGCGATTAGGATCATTGGAATTCCCTCTGCCTCCACTCTGCGGAGCAGAAGAGGAAGAAGCCTTAAGGGAGGGAAGGCATAGATTAGCCGATACTGACCCCACGATTCCACCAAGGCGTCCGTTGCGTCTGCCCATGGGTCTCTTGACCGGGCCACAAACCTCAATACCTTCCGATTGAGTCGGGAAGCCAGAAGATCTACATCTGGTGTGCCCCATCTTTGGCAGAGGAGTTGGAACACCTCCGGGTGTAAGGACCATTCTTCCTGGTCCAGCATCTGGCGGCTCAGGTAGTCCACCTGCCAGTTTTCCACACCAGGAATGTACCCGGCCGACAGTGCCAGTACGCTCCTCTCTGCCCACTTCAGGATGCAAGCAACCTCCAATGCTGCAGCTGAGCTTCTTGTTCCTCCTTGATGATTGACATATGCCACTGCTGTGGCGTTGTCTGACTGGATCCTGACTGGACGCCCTTGCAGCCTCTGAGACCATTTGAAGAGGCACAGCCTGATCGCCCGGATTTCCAGGACATTGATCGGCAGGAGGGCTTCCTCTGGGGTCCAGCGACCTTGCGCCGACTGAACACCCCAGACTCCCACCCCAACCTGTAAGGCTGGCGTCCGTCGTGATCACTATCCAGTAAACCGGAAGAAATGACTTCCCGGCCATAGAGCCGGTGCTGTCAGCCACCATACCAGGGATCTCCTGACTAGGTGGCTCACTCGGATTTGATAATCCAGAGATGAAGGGCATCTGTTCCATCTGGACAGAACTTCCTTCTGTAACACTCGAGTGTGGTATTGAGCATATGGGACCGCCTCGAAGGAGGCTACCATGAGGCCCAACACTCGCATGCCAAAATGGACTGACGACCAATTCCTGGAAGTCAGCTGCCGTACTGCAGCCCCGAAGGGTCTGCAACTTCTCCACAGGGAGGAATACCTTTGCCTCTGAGGAATCCAGAATCAACCCCAGGTACACTAGGCGTTTAGTGGGCACCATACTGACCTTTGCGTGTTTAGTATCTAACCACAGTCTCGAAGAGTCTGACAGGTAATGGACACGCTTACCTCTAAATTCTGAGCTTGAAGGCGCCTTCAGTAGAAGGTCGTCCAAGTAGCCCATGATAGCGATACTCCGCTGTCTTAGAAGTGCCAGAATCGTAGCGAGCACCTTGGTGAACGTCCTGGGTGCTGAGGCAAGGCCAAACGGGAGGGCCACAAACTGGTAGTGGTTCTTCCCGACAGCAAATCACAGAGACTTCTGGTGTCTGGAGTATATGGGGACATGCAGGTATGCGTCCTTGATGTTCAAGGAGGCCAGAAAGTCCCCCAGATGGAGAGCCCTGACTACAGATCGAACCGACTCCATGCGAAATCTTTGTACCTTCACAAAGCAATTGAGGGCTCTGAGATCCAAGATTGGATGAACCCCATCCTTCTTCGGCACAATGAACAGATTTGAGTAAAAACCCTGACCCCGTTCCTGTTCTGGAATAACTACCTCGCATTCCAGTAGACCCTGGACCGCCCCATACAGGGCCTCCCGACGGGTCGGTAGTAGCTGGAGATTGGAGGTGATGAATCTGTCCGGTGGACAAGAGAGAAATTCTATCTTGTAGCCTGAGGAGATTACTTGGCAAACCCACCTGTCGGAGACTAGAGCTGTCCACTGAGTCGCGAATTTGCGAAGACGTCCCCCCCACCCGAGAGCTGGGTGGGGGCGGACCTTCATGCAGACGCAGATTTGTCCGCAGGCTTGTTGGGTCTGCGGGACCAAGGACGTTTTTGTCCTTGGGCAGGCGCCTTATCGGTCTGGGGTCTTTTCCCTGTCGCCCTAGGGGGACGAAAAAAACGCTTTCGTGCAGTAAAGGAGGGCCCTTGCCCTTGGCGTGGCCCCTACCCTTGCTAGTTTGAGGAAGCAAAGTGCTTTTACCTCCTGTGGCATCCTTGATGTCATCCATAGAGGCCCCAAAAAGTCTGTCGCCCTTAAAAGGCAGATCCAACAGGGCTTTCTTGGAGGTCTGGTCCGCAGACCAGCCCTTTAGCCAGATCAGGCGGCGTATTGCTACTGCATAAACCAAAGCTTTAGACAGCAGGGGAATAGTATCCATGTCTGACTCGCAGACAAACCTAGGGCCCTGGACCAACTGGTCGGCCAATGTTATCTCATCAGGAGGAGCATCTCGCTCCTTAACCCCTGGAGTAGCAATCTTGCCCATTCAGTAAGTGTCTGAGACACTCGGGCCCCCGCCAATGCCGGGCGTACTGCCGAGCCTACCACTGAGTATAGGTAGCAAGCGAGTGCTTCAGCCTTCTTATCCACAGGGTCCTTGAAAACAGGAGCCCCTTCTACAGGAATTGTGGTGGCTCTATTAAATCTGGACACCGGAGGGTCCACTATAGGGGGAGAGGTCCATCTCTTCAGAAAACTCTCCTCAAAGGGGTACCGTACCGCAAACCTATTTGGGGCTGTAAAGACCCTCAGTGGGTTCTCCCATTCCTTGTATAAGAGTTTATCAAGACACACAAGGGAACACCTTAGCAGTGTGGGCAGGTCTATGAAACCCAAGTGGACCGGAGTCCCTGCTGCTTCTGCAGTATTTTCCAACTTTAGCGTATCCCGCACTGCAGTAATAAGGTCAGATACCAAGCCGTCTCGCGTACTGACCTGGACTTGGAGTCATCCTCACTGTCCGGTCACGGTCTGCAGTCTCTAACGCGTCAGAATCTGGGCCTGGAGCCGTAGCTGGACCTGGTTCTGCATCAGAATTATCCCCAGAAGCTTGCAGGGGACGGGGGCGTTTATTACCCCCTGTATTCCCGTGTGCTGCTTCCACCCTGGCAGCAAACGCCTCTAGGATTGCCGTCATAGCGTTCATAGACACCTCAGGGGCACCAGCTGCTAAATCTGGTGTTTAAGGGGAGAAGACATCTGGCTCAGATGCCATGCTGACCACACGCTGACACCCACAGGGCTCCAGGCAAGATATCAATAGGCCACCCTCCTGCGCTGCCGAGATGCTGGGTTACCCAGAGGACTCACCACCCTGGACCGGTACTGCTATGCTGCCGCGCCTGTGATGCTGTCCCCCTGCTGCTGTGTCAGTCTGCTTCTTTTATCAGCACTTTCTGTGTGAATTTTCGCGCCAGTGTAATGCACCCTAGAGGCCGGAGGCTCTCGCAAAATGCCTGCCAAAAACGTCTGTATGGAAGATAATGTGGGCTCTAAGAAAATGGCTGCCGAGCCGAAGATAGAGGTCAAGCAGCCGTAGCCCACAAAAAGATGGCCGCCGAATGGCAATATATACATACAGGGTGGACAAACATGGCCGATCAGCTGATAGGGGTCAGTGGGTGTGGCCGAACAGGAAGATGGCCGCCGGGCAGTCACAAGAGGCCGAAATCGGCATGGACCACCTCAAAATGGCCACCGACAGCATGGAGGAGGAAACACACACACACACACACACACACACACACGTAAGCAGAAATGACATTTCTTTTAAATGTTAGTTACAGCCAGCCCCGCTCCAGTGGAACCCCTTAGGTGACCCCCAGCACCCATTAGCTAGAAGCCCAGGGAGGAAGGAAAGGCAGGGAGAGAGGGAAGAAAGGGGCCACAACCACTTACTTGATCTCTCCAGGAATGTCCAGCTAAATCACCCAGCCGAGGCAGGGGAGTTTTACTTACCTATCCTGCATGTATTATGCTGGAAGACACTCCAAACAGATCATCGTCCGCGCACGGAAGGTGACTGTTAGCCAGGCATGCTGTGATTGGACCCAAAAGGGACGATCATATGTATGCCCTGGAGCGTGATGCTCACCGGACAGGCTGCTGCGACTCGGCCGTAAGGTCAGCCGAAGCTGAGCGGTCCGGTGCAAGCCTTGGAGCGTAAGCTCACCGGCCAGGCTGCTGCGACTCGGCCGTAAGGTCAGCCGAAGCTGAGCGGTCCGATGCAGGCCCTGGAGCGTAGGCTCACCGGCCACCCGTGGAGCGACAGGCATGTCGTGGAAAACCCAGCGCGTAGCTAGGGTCGGCACACGCTCGATGGCCGAAACTGGGGAGACTACAAGGATCGAGGATCCAGCCTGTCACCCAGTCAACAGTTGATCGAAGATCGCAGGAAACAAAAATGTAGTAAAAAAAAAATATATATATATATATATATATATATATATATATATATATATATATATATATATATATATATATATATATATATATATATATATATATATCTTTTTCCCCCGGACCAATGGGCCCAAAGGGAGCCATGTCCTACTCCTTGCTAGACAGAAAAAAACTGATCTGCGAGATGCAGACTGAGAGGTTATACCCAGAGGGGGTCCGCCCCTGGGCGGTACTGTAGAAGGTGTGATGCAACACTTTTTACAAGTTTTTCTGCCTAGTCACTCATAATTAACGGATAATACCCACTTTGTCAATAGAGAAGCTGTGTCGGTCCATGGACGAAAGAGTAATACACTTTTTATTTTAATGCACTAAAATACACTATATTGCCCAAATGTTTGATGAAATAAAAAAGATGATCTTAGGCCGAGTACATAGATACCAAACACGACATGCTTTAAAATTTCGAACGCGCAGTGGCGACAAACTACGTACATTTTTAAAAGCCTTTAAAAGCCTTTACAGATTACCACGTTAGATTTACAGAGGTGGTCTACTGCTAAAAATGACTGCCCTCGATCTGACCTTCGCGGTGATACCTCACATGCATGATGCAATTGCTGTTTACATATGATGCCAGACCGACGCTTGCGTTCGCCATTGCGCAAGAGCAGGGCGGGACAGGGGTGCTTTTTTTTTTTTTATTAATTTTGCTTTTTTATTTTATTTTTAAACTGTTCCTTGCATATTTTTTTTTTATCAATTTTATTGTTATCTCAGGGAATGTAAAAATCCCCTATGATAGCAATAGGTAGTGACAGGTACTTTTTTTTGAAAAAAATGGGGTCTATTGGACCCTAGATCTTTCCTCTGCCCTCAAAGCATCTGACCACACCAAGATCGGTGTGATAAAATGCTTTCCCAATGGCGCTTTTTATATCGGGGGGGGGGGGGGGACAGGGGACATTCCCTCCCACTGCTTGTAAAAGCAGTCCAGAGGCTAATTAGCCGGTAGGATTGATTTTATATGAAAGTCGGTCGCTGGCTGAAAAGAATGATACCAAGATGATACCTAAAACCCGCAGGCATCAATCTGGTATAACCATTCAACGTCCAGCAACATACCAGTACGTTGCTGGTCCTTGTTGGACATGTATTGTAATCTTTTTTTTTCATGCAGCCTGTTGGCTGAACGAAAAAAAAGATTGATCGGTGGGTATGCCCAACATTAAAATACCGCCCTTCATCCACCCACTTCTAATGATGGGCATACATGCACCATTTATATATGCCGAAGCATGGGGGCATCCTCCCGCAAAAGTTATGCCGCACACACGGTCGGACTTTTCCACGGGCATGCCTCCGTCGGAATTTTGACCGTATGTACGCGGCATTAGGAGCAAAATCGCTCCTCCGCCCCTGCTGCCCCCATGCTTCGGCATATATGCTCTTTTTTTTAACTGTGGTGGTGAAATCCCCTCCTACAGCACTGGAGTCGCAGGGATCAGGCCTGTCTCTGCGAATGCTGCCGTTATGTGTGTTCTGTTTTGAAAGCGACAGATATTGATCTGTTCAGATACTATACCACTAAGGGAGGTGTATGCTTCACGCGTGGGTGTTAGCGTTACTGGCACTAACCTGACCCTGCCTGGGGCGACGCAGACCCTCTCTGACGGATATCACCCACCGGCGATCAGGGGGTTAATAAACCTTTATTGGGTTATATACGGCAGGTGCCCAGACACTATAAACAGCAAACTAACCAGCGTCACCCGTAACACTTATACGGTGATCACTGGTGAAAGGGTTAACTAGGGGCAATCAGGGGGTTAAACCTTTATTAGGTAATATATGGGGGTACCTGACGCTATATAAAAACCTGACGGGGAACCTAAATAAAATAACTAACTGGCTAACCAGTGTCACTAGTAACACTTATACGGTGATCACTGGTGAAAGGGTTAACTAGAAGCAATTAGGGGGTTAAAACCTTTATTAGATAATATATGGGGGTATACTATAAAAACCTGCGGCGAACCTAAAAAATAATAACTGGCTACCTATCGGCACCAGCATAACTAATACAGCGATCAGAAAAACGATCGCTTAGTGACACTGGCAAAAGGGGGTGAAAGGGTTACCTGGGGGGGGGCGATCAAAGGGTTAAACCTTCATTAGGTAATATATGGGGGTACCTGACGCTATAAAAACCTGCGGCGAACCTAAAAAAAAAAATAACTGGCTACCTATCGGCATCACCGACACTAATACAGCGATCAGAAAAACGATCGCTTAGTGACAGCGGTGCTAGGGGGTGAAAGGGTTACCTGGGGGGCGATCAAGGGGTTAAACCTTTATTAGGGGGGGTTAGGGGGCTTACACTGGACCTAAAACACTCTGCCCTGACACTTTTACAGTCACAAATGTCACTGATTGCAGTGACCATTTATTTACTGATCACTGCAATCAGTGACACTGTGACTGAGGGGTGATCTGGGGGGGGGGGGCGATCGTGTGCCTATGTGTGTGGTGTCAGTGTGCTGTTTAGTGCACTAACCTCTTTGTCTTCTCTCATGCGGCGCTCAGTATATGTGAGCGCCGCATGAGAGCTGACATCACTTCCTCCTGCCTGTGTAAACATTACACAGGCAGAGGAAGCTTTTCATTCGCCGGGAGCGATCGTGAGGGGGTGGCCGGAAACGAATGGCCGTCCCCTCATCACGGATCGCTCCCGGAACGATGCCGACCGCTCACTGCATAGAAGGGGGGTCCGATGGTCCCCCCAACTATACGAAGGCAGGCACGTACAGGTATGTGATTGTGCCTGTCCGTGCCATTCTGCCGACGTATATATACAGCGAGCGGTCGTTAAGTGGTTAACAGTGAGACCAAAAAAATACAGAAAAACAGATTTATAAAACTTGTTTAAAATGCATTTTAAGTGAAATTAGTATTTGATCACCCCATCAGCAAGATTTCTGGCTCCCAGGTGTCTATACAGGTAACAAGCTGAGATTGGGAACACTTTTAAGACCGGGTTCACACTAGTACGACAAACGCTCCGACATTGGAAGCTCATGTCGCATGACGTGTGAAAATCAATGTTTCCCTATGGGAGCCGTCTTAACTGGTCCGACACAAGTTGGTCTGACTTTGAAAATGCTCCCTGTACTACTTTGATCCTACTTCAGTCTATTGAATATCACTGAAGTCGGTTAAAAAAGTCGGATCGCCGTCTTGCCTGATCCGACTTTGGCATAAAAAAATAAAATAAAAAAAACGGCATTCGTTTCCCCTCTAAGAGCATACCAGGCCCTTCAGCCTGGATTTTAAGGGGAACCCCCTACGCCGAAAAACGGCGTAGGGGTTCCCCCCAAAGTCCATACCAGACCTTTATCAGAGAATGCAGCACGGCCAGGAAAGAGGGTGGGGACGAGCGAGCGCCCCCCTCCCCTCCTGAACCGTACCAGGCTGCTTACCCTCAACATTGGGGGGAGGGTGCTTTGCCCCCCACCCCAAAGCACCTTGTCCCCATGTTGATGACGACAAGGGCCTCTTCCCGACAACCCTGGCCGTTGGTTGTCGGGGTCTGCGGGCGGGGGGCTCATCGGAATCTGGGAGCCCCCTTGAATAAGGAGGAACCCGGCCCCCCACCCTATGTGAATGCGTATGGGGGTACATTGTACCCCTACCCATTCATCTGGAAAAAAAAGGATCAAAAATAAAACAAACACACTACACAGGTTTTTAAATTAATTATTAAGCAGCTCCGAGAGGGGTCTCTTTCGATTTTTTCTCCCCTCTCCGGGTCTTCTCTCTCTCAAGTTCTTCCCCCGCTCTCTTCTGCTGGGTCTGCTCCGCTATCTTCTGCCCGCTCTTCTCCGGTTTCTTCCTTCTGCTCTTCTTCCGATGTTGACACAACGCCCTCTCCCACTCTAATGCCCGGTGCGCCACTACTTATATTGGCAAGGGGCAGTGTCACTGGACGCCCGCCCTTATGACGTCACCACCCATTATGCCCCGGGTGGTGACTTCATAAGGGGTGGGGCCTCCGGATGACATTACACGGTGACCCCGCCACATGCCAACATAAGTAGTGGCACACCGCGCATTCGAGCGGGCGAGAGCGCCGTGTCAACATCGGAAGAAGAAGAGCAGAGGGAAGAAGACAACGGAGAAGACCGGGCAAGAGCGAGCAAAAGAGCAGAAGACAGCGGAGGAGACCCGGCAGAAGAACCAGAGAAGAGTCGGGGGAAGGGAGAAGAAAACAAAAATCGGAAAAGACCCAGGAGGTGCCTAATAAATTACTTTAAAAACCTGTGTAGTGAGTTTTATTTGACACTGTTTTCAGGTGAATGGGTAGGGGTACAATGTACCCCATACTCATAAACATAGGGTGGGGGCCAGGATCTGGGGGCCCCCTTATTAAAGACTCCCAGATTCCGATAGGCCACCCGCCCGCAGACCCCCGACAACCAACGGCCAGGGTTGTCGGGAAGAGGCCCTTGTCATCAACATGGGGACAAGTTGCTTTGGGGTGGGGGGCGCTTGCTCTTCCCCACCCCGTCCTGACCGGCCTGCGTGCTCGGATAAGGGTCTGGTATGGACTTTGGGGGGACCCACACGCCGTTTTTTCGGCATATGGGTTGCCCTTAAAATCCATATTTTTAAATTTGGCGTGGAGTTCTTCCTAAAGATTCATACCAGACAGTGCCTGGTATTGTTGGGGATCGAAGTCGAATCCCTGTTCATTAAAGTCAAAACACATTTCGGACTTCAAGTTGCAGGGCAAAGTCTGATCCAAAGTAGTACGACTATCGTGTCGTACCAGTGTGAACCCAGCCTTAAAGGTAGTGTTCCTAATCTCAGCTTGTATAAAAAGACACCTGTCCACAGAAGCAATCAGATTCCAATCTCTCCACCACGGACAAGACCAAAAAACTGTCCAAGGATGTCAGGGACAAGACTGTAGAGCTACACAAGGCTAGAATGGGCTAAAAGACCATCGCCAAGCAGCTTGGTGAGAGGGTGACAACAGTTGGTGCGATTATTCGCAAATGGAAGAAACACAAAAAACGGTCAATCAATGATCATGAAAAAGGTAAGGAATCCACCCAGAACTACACGCCTACACGAGAGAATCTGGTCAATGATCTCAAGGCAGCTGGGACCATAGTCACCAAGAAAACAATTGGTAACACTACGCCGCGAAGGACTGAAATCCTGCAGCGCCCGCAAGGTCCCCTTGCTCAAGAAAGCACATGTACAGGCCCGCCAGAAGTTTGGCTAATGAACATCTGAATGATTCAAAGGAGAACTGGGTGAAAGCGTTGTGGTCAGATAAGACTAAAAAATAGCTCTTTGGCATCAACTCAACTCGCAAGTGCTTGGAGGCGGAATGCTGCCTATGACCCCAAGAACACCATCCCCACCATCAAACATGGAGGTGGAAACATAATGCTTTGGGGTATTTTTTTTGCCAAGGAGACAGGACAACTTCACCACATCAAAGGGACGTGGCTCAAAAAGCATGTCAAGGTCCTGGAGTGGCCTAGCCTATCTCCAGACCCTTAATCCTATAGAAAATATGTGGAGGGAGCTGAAAGTTACCAAACGTCAACCTAGAAACCTTAATGACTAGGAGAGTATCTGCAAAGAGTGGGACAAAATCCCTCTTGAGATGTGTGCAAACCTGGTGGCCAACTACAAAAAATGTCTGACCTCCGATTGCCAACAAGGGTTTTGCCACCAAGTACCAAGTCACGTTTTGCGAAGGGGTCAAATACTTTTTTCACTCATTAAAATGCAAATCAATTTATAAAACTTTATTGAAATGCGTTTTTCTGGATATTTTTGTTATTCTGTACCTCACCGTTAGCCCACCATTAAAATTTTAGACGGATCATTTGTCAGTGGGCAAACGCCCAAAATCAGCAGGGATAAAATACTCACCCCCCTGTGGGTGGTCGGCAAGTGGTTAAGATGTTAAAAACACAATGAAGAGAAAGCCACCCATGAAGCTTTATACAATTTTGGAGAGCCAGGGGTTCTAAATGTGTCTAAGTATTTAGAACTGGCTGTCCTATTCAGCAAGCTTTGATTACCTTGTGAAGTGCTAGAACACATAAGAAAATTGCCTTACCATTTGCAACATATGTAATCTTGCATTGAATGTTGTCTCTACTGATATCTTTGTTGCCTTCTGGTGGACTGACTAGTGTTTGACAGATCATGGCAATGTTGATTTTGGCACGGACACACCTGTTCGTGAGCTAAAATAAAAAAAACACACATATGTAAATTATTGGCCAATAAGCGACAGGCCAAAAGCGACCCATTCACTAAAACAAAAAAATTCTGAGAGTTGACAAAAAAGTTGCATATCTATAACTTAAGATATGCAAAAGAATGCCAACTTCATATTTTAATTTCAGGTGGAATCAATACACAGCAACATACACTGGAGTACTCAGTAATGCACAGAGATGAAAACTGCAGTGCTATAGATTAGTGAAGGGGTAGGCATCTACTTTAACATGAAAGAGCTCAAATATCACCAGGGTTCAGTGCAGATTTTTTTTAAAGAAATTAACTAGCAAGGCCTTACTAAATAGTAGAGCATGGAACGGCATCCGACAGGCACTACTGTAATTACCCGCCAGCCTAAATAAAGGGCACTACCGTAATTACCCGCCAGCCTAAAAAAGGGCACTACCGTAATTACCCGTCTGCCTAAATAAAGGGCATTACCGTAATTACCCGTCAGCCTAAAAAAGGGGCACTACCGTAATTACCCGTCAGCCTAAAAAAAAGGGCACTACCGTAATTACCCGTCAGCCTAAAAAAAGGGCACTACCGTAATTACCCGTCAGCCTAAAAACAGGGCACTACCGCAATTGCCCGTCAGCCTAAAAACAGGGCACTACCGCAATTACGAATAAACCTAAAGGGCATTACCGTAATTACCCGTCAGCCTTAAAAAAGGGCACTACCGTAATTACGAATCAACCTAAAAAAAGGCCACTACCGTAATCACCCGCCAGCCTAAAAAAAGGGCACTACCGTAATTACCCGCAAGCCTAAAAAAGGGCACTACCGTAATTACCCGCCAGCCAAAAAGGGCATTACCGTAATTACCCGCCAGCCAAAAAGGGCACTACCGTAATTACCCGTCAGCCTTAAAAAAGGGCACTACCGTAATTACCCGTCAGCCTTAAAAAAGGGCACTACCGTAATTACCCGTCTGCCTAAATAAAGGGCATTACCGTAATTACCCGTCAGCCTAAAAAAGGGGCACTACCGTAATTACCCGTCAGCCTAAAAAAAAGGGCACTACCGTAATTACCCGTCAGCCTAAAAAAAGGGCACTACCGTAATTACCCGTCAGCGTAAAAACAGGGCACTACCGCAATTGCCCGTCAGCGTAAAAACAGGGCACTACCGCAATTACGAATAAACCTAAAGGGCATTACCGTAATTACCCGTCAGCCTTAAAAAAGGGCACTACCGTAATTACGAATCAACCTAAAAAAAGGCCACTACCGTAATCACCCGCCAGCCTAAAAAAAGGGCACTACCGTAATTACCCGCAAGCCTAAAAAAGGGCACTACCGTAATTACCCGCCAGCCAAAAAGGGCACTACCGTAATTACCCGCCAGCCAAAAAGGGCACTACCGTAATTACCCGTCAGCCTTAAAAAAGGGCACTACCGTAATTACCCGTCAGCCTTAAAAAAGGGCACTACCGTAATTACCCGTCAGCCTTAAAAAAGGGCACTACCGTAATTACGAATCAACCTAAAGGGCACTACCGTAATCAGCCGTCAGCCCAAAAAAAGGGCACTACCGTAATCAGCCGTCAGCCCAAAAAAAGGGCACTACCGTAATCAGCCGTCAGCCCAAAAAAAGGGCACTACCGTAATCAGCCGTCAGCCCAAAAAAAGGGCACTACCGTAATTACCCGTCATCTTAAAGGGCACTAACGTAATTACCCGCCAGCCTAAAAAAAGGTCACTACCGTAATTACCCGTCAGCCCAAAGGTCACTACCGTAATTACCCGCCAGCCTAAAAAAGGGCACTACCGTAATTACCCGTCATCTTAAAGGGCACAACCGTAATTACGAATCAACCTAAAGGGCACTACCATAATTACCCGTCAGCCTAAAAAAGGGCACTACCGTAATTACCCGCCAGCCTAAAAAAAGGGCACTACCGTAATTACCCATCATCTTAAAGGGCACTACCGTAATTACCCGCCAGCCTAAAAAAGGGGCACTACCATAATTACCCGTCAGCCTAAATAAAGGGCACTACCGTAATTACTCGTCAGCCTAAATAAAGGGCATTACCGTAATGAGCCGCCAGGCTAAAAAAGGGCACTACCGAAATTACCCGCCACCCTAAAAAAAGGGCACTACCGTACTTACCCGTCAGCCTAAAAAAAAGGGCACTACCGTAATTACCCGTCAGCCTAAAAAAAAGGGCACTACCGTAATTACCCGTCAGCCTAAAAAAAAGGGCACTACCGTAATTACCCGTCAGCATTAAAAAAGAGGGCACTACCGTAAATACCCGTCAGCCTAAAGGGCACTACCGTAATTATGAATCAACCTAAAGGGCACTACCGTAATCACCCGTCAGCCTAAAAAAAAGGGCACTACCGTAATTACCCGCCAGCCTAAAAAAGGGCACTACCGTAATTACCCGTTATCTTAAAGGGCACTACCGTAATTACCCGCCAGCCTAAAAAAAGGGCACTACCGTAATTACCCGCCAGCCTAAAAAAGGGCACTAACGTAATTACCCGCCAGCCTAAAAAAAGGGCACTACCGTAATTACCCGCCAGCCTAAAAAAAGGGCACTACCGTAATTACCCGCCAGCCTAAAAAAAGGGCACTACCGTAATATCCCGTCAGCCCAAAAAAAGGTCACTACCGTGATTACCCGTCAGCCTAAAAAAAAGGGCACTAACGTAATTACCCGCCAGCCTAAAAAAGGGCACTACCATAATTACCCGTCAACCTAAAGGGCACTACTGTAATTACCCGTCATCTTAAAGGGCACTACCGTAATTACGAATCAACCTAAAGGGCATTACCATAATTACCCGTCAGCCAAAAAAAAAAAAAGGGCACTACCGTAATTACCCGCCAGGCTAAATAAAGGGCACTACCGTAATTACCCGTCAGCCTAAATAAAGAGCACTACCGTAATTACCTGTCAGCCTAAAAAAAGGGCACTACCGTAATTAGCCGTCAGCCCAAAAAAAGGGCACTACCGTAATTACCCGTCATCTTAAAGGGCACTACCGTAATTACGAATCAACCTAAAGGGCATTACCATAATTACCCGTCAGCCAAAAAAAAGGCCACTACCGTAATTACCCGCCACCCTAAAAAAAGGGCACTATCGTAATTACCCGCCACCCTAAAAAATGGGCACTACCGTAATTACCCGTCAGCCTTAAAAAAAAGGGCACTACCGTAATTACCCGTCAGCCTAAAAAAGGGCACTACCGTAAATTACCCATCAGCCTAAATAAAGGGCACTACCGTAATTACCCGCCAGCCTAAAAAAAGGGCACTACCGTAATTACCCGTCAGCCCAAAGGTCACTACCGTAATTACCCGCCAGCCTAAAAAAAGGGCACTACCGTAATTACCCGTCAGCCTAAAAACAGGGCACTACCGTAATTACGAATCAACCTAAAGGGCACTACCGTAATTACCCGTCTGCCTAAATAAAGGGCATTACCGTAATTACCCGCCAGCCTAAAAAAGGGCACTACCGTAATTACCCATCAGCCTAAAAAAAGGCACTACCGTAATTACCCGTCAGCCTAAAAAAAGGGCATTACCGTAATTATCCGTCATCTTAAAGGGCACTACCGTAATTACGAATCAACCTAAAAAAAGGCCACTACCGTAATTACCCGCCAGCCTAAAAAAGGGCACTACCGTAATTACCCGCCAGCCTAAAAAAAAGGGCACTACCGTAATTACCCATCAGCCTTAAAAAGGGCATTACCGTAATTACCCGCCAGCCTAAAAAAAGGGCACTACCATAATTACCCGCCAGCCTAAAAAAGGGCATTACCGTAATTACCCGTCATCTTAAAGGGCACTACCGTAATTACCCGTCAGCCTAAAAACAGGGCACTACCGTAATTACGAATCAACCTAAAGGGCACTACCGTAATTACCCGTCTGCCTAAAAAAAGGGCATTACCGTAATTACGAATCAACCTAAAAAAGGGCACTACCGTAATTAGCCGTCAGCCTAAAAAAAGGGCACTACCGTAATTAGCTGTCAGCCCAAAAAAAGGGCACTACCGTAATTACCCGCCAGCCTAAAAAAAGGCCACTACCGTAATGACCCATCTGCCTAAAGGGCATTACCGTAATGACCCGCCAGCCTAAAAAAAGGCCACTACCGTAATCACCCACCAGCCTAAAAAAAGGCCACTACCGTAATTACCCACCACCCTAAAAAAAAGGGCACTACCGTAATTACCCGTCAGCCTAAAAAAAGGGCACTACCGTAATTTCCCGTCAGCCTAAAAAAAGGGCACTACCGTATTTACCCGCCAGCCTAAATAAAGGGCACTACCGTAAATTACCCATCAGCCTAAATAAAGGGCACTACCGTAAATTACCCATCAGCCTAAATAAAGGGCACTACCGTAATTACCCATCAGCCTAAATAAAGGGCACTACCGTAATTACCCGTCAGCCTAAATAAAGAGCACTACCGTAATTACCTGTCAGCCCAAAAAAGGTCACTACCGTAATTACCCGCCAGCCTAAAAAAAAGGGCACTACCGTAATTACTGGCCAGCCTAAAAAAGGGCACTACCGTAATTACCCGTCAACCTAAAGGGCACTACCGTAATTACCCGTCAGCCCAAAAGGTCACTACCGTAATTACCCGCCAGCCTAAAAAAGGGCACTACCGTAATTACCCGTCATCTTAAAGGGCACTACCGTAATTACGAATCAACCTAAAGGGCACTACCATAATTACCCGTCAGTCAAAAAAAAAAAAAGGGCACTACCGTAATTACCCGCCAGCCTAAAAAAAGGGCACTACCATAATTACCCACCAGCCTAAATAAAGGGCATTACCGTAATGACCCGCCAGCCCAAAAAAATGGCATTACCGTAATAACCCGTCAGCCCAAAAAAGGGCATTACCGTAATTACCCGTCAGCCCAAAAAAAGGGCATTACCGTAATTACCCGTCAGCCCAAAAAAGGGCACTACCATAAATTACCCATCAGCCTAAATAAAGGGCACTACCGTAATTACCCATCAGCCTAAATAAAGGGCACTACCGTAATTACCTGTCAGCCTAAAAAAAGGGCACTACCGTAATTACCCGTCAGCCCCAAAAAAAAGTAATTACCGTAATTACCCATCATTTTAAAGGGCACTACCGTAATTACCCGTCAGCCTAAATAAAGGGCACTACCGTAATTACCCGCCAGCCTGAAAAAAGGGCACTACCGTAATTACCCGTCAGCCTAAAAACAGGGCACTACCGTAATTACGAATCAACCTAAAGGGCACTACCGTAATTACCCGTCTGCCTAAATAAAGGGCATTACCGTAATTACCCGCCAGCCTAAAAAAAGGGCACTACCGTAATTACCCATCAGCCTAAAAAAAGGCACTACCGTAATTACCCGTCAGCCTAAAAAAAGGGCATTACCGTAATTATCCGTCATCTTAAAGGGCACTACCATAATTACCCGTCATCTTAAAGGGCACTACCATAATTACCCGTCAGCCTAAAAAAGGGCACTACCGTAATTACCCGCCAGCCTAAAAAAGGGCACTACCGTAATTACCCATCATCTTAAAGGGCACTACCGTAATTACCCGCCAGCCTAAAAAAGGGGCACTACCATAATTACCCGTCAGCCTAAATAAAGGGCACTACCGTAATTACGAATCAACCTAAAGGGCACTACCGTAATGACCCGTCTGCCTAAATAAAGGGCATTACCGTAATGACCCGCCAGGCTAAAAAAGGGCACTACCGAAATTACCCGCCACCCTAAAAAAAGGGCAGTATCGTAATTACCCATCAGCCTAAAAAAAAGGGCACTACCGTAATTACCCGTCAGCATTAAAAAAAGAGGGCACTACCGTAATTACCCGTCAGCCTTAAAAAAAAGGGCACTACCGTAATTACCCGTCAGCCTAAAAAAGGGCACTACCGTAATTATGAATCAACCTAAAGGGCACTACCGTAATCACCCGTCAGCCTAAAAAAAAGGGCACTACCGTAATTACCCGCCAGCCTAAAAAAGGGCACTACCGTAATTACCCGTTATCTTAAAGGGCACTACCGTAATTACCCGCCAGCCTAAAAAAAGGGCACTACCGTAATTACCCGCCAGCCTAAAAAAGGGCACTAACGTAATTACCCGCCAGCCTAAAAAAAGGGCACTACCGTAATTACCCGCCAGCCTAAAAAAAGGGCACTACCGTAATATCCTGTCAGCCCAAAAAAAGGTCACTACCGTGATTACCCGTCAGCCCAAAAAAAAAAAAGGGCACTACCGTAATTACCCGCCAGGCTAAATAAAGGGCACTACCGTAATTACCCATCAACCTAAAGGGCACTACCGTAATTACCCGTCAGCCCCAAAAAAAGTCATTACCGTAATTACCCATCATTTTAAAGGGCACTACCGTAATTACCCGTCAGCCTAAATAAAGGGCACTACCGTAATTACCTGTCAGCCTAAAAAAAAGGGCACTACCGTAATTACCCGCCAGCCTGAAAAAAGGGCACTACCGTAATTACCCGTCAGCCTAAAAACAGGGCACTACCGTAATTACGAATCAACCTAAAGGGCACTACCGTAATTACCCGTCTGCCTAAATAAAGGGCATTACCGTAATTACCCGCCAGCCTAAAAAAAGGGCACTACCGTAATTACCCATCAGCCTAAAAAAAGGCACTACCGTAATTACCCGTCAGCCTAAAAAAAGGGCATTACCGTAATTATCCGTCATCTTAAAGGGCACTACCATAATTACCCGTCAGCCTAAATAAAGGGCATTACCGTAATTACCCGTCAGCCTAAAAAAGGGCACTACCGTAATTACCCGCCAGCCTAAAAAAAGGGCACTACCGTAATTACCCATCATCTTAAAGGGCACTACCGTAATTACCCGCCAGCCTAAAAAAGGGGCACTACCGTAATTACCCGTCAGCCTAAATAAAGGGCACTACCGTAATTACGAATCAACCTAAAGGGCACTACCGTAATGACCCGTCTGCCTAAATAAAGGGCATTACCGTAATGACCCGCCAGGCTAAAAAAGGGCACTACCGAAATTACCCGCCACCCTAAAAAAAGGGCACTACCGTAATTACCCGTCAGCCTAAAAAAAAGGGCACTACCGTAATTACCCGTCAGCATTAAAAAAGAGGGCACTACCGTAATTACCCGTCAGCCTAAAGGGCACTACCGTAATTTCCCGTCAGCCTTAAAAAAAAGGGCACTACCGTAATTACCCGTCAGCCTAAATAAAGGGCACTACCGTAATTACGAATCAACCTAAAGGGCACTACCGTAATGACCCGTCTGCCTAAATAAAGGGCATTACCGTAATGACCCGCCAGGCTAAAAAAGGGCACTACCGAAATTACCCGCCACCCTAAAAAAAGGGCACTACCGTAATTACCCGTCAGCCTAAAAAAAAGGGCACTACCGTAATTACCCGTCAGCATTAAAAAAGAGGGCACTACCGTAATTACCCGTCAGCCTAAAGGGCACTACCGTAATTTCCCGTCAGCCTTAAAAAAAAGGGCACTACCGTAATTACCCGTCAGCCTAAAAAAGGGCACTACCGTAATTATGAATCAACCTAAAGGGCACTACCGTAATTACCCGTCATCTTAAAGGGCACTACCGTAATTACGAATCAACCTAAAGGGCATTACCATAATTACCCGTCAGCCAAAAAAAAAAAAAAAAGGCACTACCGTAATTACCCGCCACCCTAAAAAATGGGCACTACCGTAATTACCCGTCAGCCTTAAAAAAAGGGCACTACCGTAATTACCTGTCAGCCTAAAAAAAGGGCACTACCGTAATTACCCGCCAGCCTAAAAAAAGGGCACTACCGTAATTACCCATCATCTTAAAGGGCACTACCGTAATTACCCGCCAGCCTAAAAAAAGGGCACTACCGTAATTACCCGTCATCTTAAAGGGCACTACCGTAATTACCCACCAGCCTAAATAAAGGGCATTACCGTAATGACCCGCCAGCCCAAAAAAATGGCATTACCGTAATAACCCGTCAGCCCAAAAAAGGGCATTACCGTAATTACCCGTCAGCCCAAAAAAAGGGCATTACCGTAATTACCCGTCAGCCCAAAAAAGGGCACTACCATAAATTACCCATCAGCCTAAATAAAGGGCACTACCGTAATTACCTGTCAGCCTAAAAAAAGGGCACTACCGTAATTACCCGTCAGCCCCAAAAAAAGGTCATTACCGTAATTACCCATCATTTTAAAGGGCACTACCGTAATATCCCGTCAGCCCAAAAAAAGGTCACTACCGTGATTACCCGTCAGCCTAAAAAAAAGGGCACTAACGTAATTACCCGCCAGCCTAAAAAAGGGCACTAACGTAATTACCCGTCAACCTAAAGGGCACTACCGTAATTACCCATCAGCCTAAATAAAGGGCACTACCGTAATTACCTGTCAGCCTAAAAAAAGGGCACTACCGTAATTACCCATCAACCTAAAGGGCACTACCGTAATTACCCGTCAGCCCCCAAAAAAAGTCATTACCGTAATTACCCATCATTTTAAAGGGCACTACCGTAATTACCCGTCAGCCTAAATAAAGGGCACTACCGTAATTACCTGTCAGCCTAAAAAAAAGGGCACTACCGTAATTACCCGCCAGCCTGAAAAAAGGGCACTACCGTAATTACCCGTCAGCCTAAAAACAGGGCACTACCGTAATTACGAATCAACCTAAAGGGCACTACCGTAATTACCCGTCTGCCTAAATAAAGGGCATTACCGTAATTACCCGCCAGCCTAAAAAAAGGGCACTACCGTAATTACCCATCAGCCTAAAAAAAGGCACTACCGTAATTACCCATCAGCCTAAAAAAAGGGCATTACCGTAATTATCCGTCATCTTAAAGGGCACTACCATAATTACCCGTCAGCCTAAAAACAGGGCACTACCGTAATTACGAATCAACCTAAAGGGCACTACCGTAATTACCCGTCTGCCTAAATAAAGGGCATTACCGTAATTACCCGCCAGCCTAAAAAAAGGGCACTACCGTAATTACCCATCAGCCTAAAAAAAGGCACTACCGTAATTACCCGTCAGCCTAAAAAAAGGGCATTACCGTAATTATCCGTCATCTTAAAGGGCATTACCGTAATTACCCGCCAGCCTAAAAAAAGGGCACTACCGTAATTACCCATCATCTTAAAGGGCACTACCGTAATTACCCGCCAGCCTAAAAAAGGGGCACTACCGTAATTACCCGTCAGCCTAAATAAAGGGCACTACCGTAATTACTCGTCAGCCTAAATAAAGGGCACTACCGTAATTACGAATCAACCTAAAGGGCACTACCGTAATGACCCGTCTGCCTAAATAAAGGGCATTACCGTAATGACCCGCCAGGCTAAAAATGGGCACTACCGAAATTACCCGCCACCCTAAAAAAAGGGCACTATCGTAATTACCCATCAGCCTAAAAAAAAGGGCACTACCGTAATTACCCGTCAGCATTAAAAAAGAGGGCACTACCGTAATTACCCGTCAGCCTAAAGGGCACTACCGTAATTTCCCGTCAGCCTTAAAAAAAAGGGCACTACCGTAATTACCCGTCAGCCTAAAAAAGGGCACTACCGTAATTACCCGCCAGCCTAAAAAAAGGGCACTACCGTAATTACCCGCCAGCCTAAAAAAAGGGCACTACCGTAATATCCCGTCAGCCCAAAAAAAGGTCACTACCGTGATTACCCGTCAGCCTAAAAAAAAGGGCACTAACGTAATTACCCGCCAGCCTAAAAAAGGGCACTACCATAATTACCTGTCAACCTAAAGGGCACTACCGTAATTACCCGTCATCTTAAAGGGCACTACCGTAATTACGAATCAACCTAAAGGGCATTACCATAATTACCCGTCAGCCAAAAAAAAAAAAAAGGGCACTACCGTAATTACCCGCCAGGCTAAATAAAGAGCACTACCGTAATTACCTGTCAGCCTAAAAAAAGGGCACTACCGTAATTAGCCGTCAGCCCAAAAAAAGGGCACTACCGTAATTACCCGTCATCTTAAAGGGCACTACCGTAATTACGAATCAACCTAAAGGGCACTACCGTAATTACCCGTCAGCCTAAAAAGAGGGCACTACCGTAATTACCCGTCAGCCTAAAAACAGGGCACTACCGTAATTACGAATCAACCTAAAGGGCACTACCGTAATTACCCGTCAGCCCCAAAAAAAGTCATTACCGTAATTACCCATCATTTTAAAGGGCACTACCGTAATTACCCGTCAGCCTAAATAAAGGGCACTACCGTAATTACCTGTCAGCCTAAAAAAAAGGGCACTACCGTAATTACCCGCCAGCCTGAAAAAAGGGCACTACCGTAATTACCCGTCAGCCTAAAAAGAGGGCACTACCGTAATTACCCGTCAGCCTAAAAACAGGGCACTACCGTAATTACCCGCCAGCCTAAAAAAAGGGCACTACCGTAATATCCCGTCAGCCCAAAAAAAGGTCACTACCGTGATTACCCGTCAGCCTAAAAAAAAAGGGCACTAACGTAATTACCCGCCAGCCTAAAAAAGGGCACTACCATAATTACCCGTCAACCTAAAGGGCACTACCGTAATTACCCGTCATCTTAAAGGGCACTACCGTAATTACGAATCAACCTAAAGGGCATTACCATAATTACCCGTCAGCCAAAAAAAAAAAAAAGGGCACTACCGTAATTACCCGCCAGGCTAAATAAAGGGCACTACCGTGATTACCCGTCAGCCTAAATAAAGAGCACTACCGTAATTACCTGTCAGCCTAAAAAAAGGGCACTACCGTAATTAGCCGTCAGCCCAAAAAAAGGGCACTACCGTAATTACCCGTCATCTTAAAGGGCACTACCGTAATTACGAATCAACCTAAAGGGCATTACCATAATTACCCGTCAGCCAAAAAAAAGGCCACTACCGTAATTACCCGCCACCCTAAAAAAAGGGCACTATCGTAATTACCCGCCACCCTAAAAAATGGGCACTACCGTAATTACCCGTCAGCCTTAAAAAAAGGGCACTACCGTAATTACCCGTCAGCCTTAAAAAAAGGGCACTACCGTAATTACCTGTCAGCCTATAAAAAGGGCACTACCGTAATTACCCGCCAGCCTAAAAAAAGGGCACTACCGTAATTACCCGTCATCTTAAAGGGCACTACCGTAATGACCCGCCAGCCCAAAAAAATGGCATTACCGTAATAACCCGTCAGCCCAAAAAAGGGCATTACCGTAATTACCCGTCAGCCCAAAAAAAGGGCATTACCGTAATTACCCGTCAGCCCAAAAAAGGGCACTACCATAAATTACCCATCAGCCTAAATAAAGGGCACTACCGTAATTACCCATCAGCCTAAATAAAGGGCACTATCGTAATTACCTGTCAGCCTAAAAAAAGGGCACTACCGTAATTACCCGCCAGCCTGAAAAAAGGGTACTACCGTAATTACCCGTCAGCCTAAAAAGAGGGCACTACCGTAATTACCCGTCAGCCTAAAAACAGGGCACTACCGTAATTACGAATCAACCTAAAGGGCACTACCGTAATTACCCGTCAGCCCCAAAAAAAGTCATTACCGTAATTACCCATCATTTTAAAGGGCACTACCGTAATTACCCGTCAGCCTAAATAAAGGGCACTACCGTAATTACCTGTCAGCCTAAAAAAAAGGGCACTACCGTAATTACCCGCCAGCCTGAAAAAAGGGCACTACCGTAATTACCCGTCAGCCTAAAAAGAGGGCACTACCGTAATTACCCGTCAGCCTAAAAACAGGGCACTACCGTAATTACGAATCAACCTAAAGGGCACTACCGTAATTACCCGTCTGCCTAAATAAAGGGCATTACCGTAATTACCCGCCAGCCTAAAAAAAGGGCACTACCGTAATTACCCATCAGCCTAAAAAAAGGCACTACCGTAATTACCCGTCAGCCTAAAAAAAGGGCATTACCGTAATTATCCGTCATCTTAAAGGGCACTACCATAATTACCCGTCAGCCTAAATAAAGGGCATTACCGTAATTACCCGTCAGCCTAAAAAAGGGCACTACCGTAATTACCCGCCAGCCTAAAAAAAGGGCACTACCGTAATTACCCATCATCTTAAAGGGCACTACCGTAATTACCCGTCAGCCTAAAAAAAGGGCACTACCGTAATTACCCGTCAGCCTAAATAAAGGGCACTACCGTAATTACTCGTCAGCCTAAATAAAGGGCACTATCGTAATTACGAATCAACCTAAAGGGCACTACCGTAATGACCCGTCTGCCTAAATAAAGGGCATTACCGTAATGACCCGCCAGGCTAAAAAAGGGCACTACCGAAATTACCCGTCAGCCTAAAAAAAAGGGCATTACCGTAATTATCCGTCATCTTAAAGGGCACTACCATAATTACCCGTCAGCCTAAATAAAGGGCATTACTGTAATTACCCGTCAGCCTAAAAAAGGGGCACTACCGTAATTACCCGTCAGCCTAAAAAAAAGGGCACTACCATAATTACCCGTCAGCCTAAAAACAGGGCACTACCGTAATTACGAATCAACCTAAAGGGCACTACCGTAATTACCCGTCAGCCTAAAAAAAAGGGCATTACCGTAATTACGAATCAACCTAAAAAAGGGCACTACCGTAATTAGCCGTCAGCCTAAAAAAAGGGCACTACCGTAATTAGCTGTCAGCCCAAAAAAAGGGCACTACCGTAATTACCCGCCAGCCTAAAAAAAGGCCACTACCGTAATGACCCATCTGCCTAAAGGGCATTACCGTAATGACCCGCCAGCCTAAAAAAAGGCCACTACCGTAATCACCCACCAGCCTAAAAAAAGGCCACTACCGTAATTACCCACCACCCTAAAAAAAAGGGCACTACCGTAATTACCCGTCAGCCTAAAAAAAGGGCACTACCGTAATTACCCGTCAGCCTTAAAAAAAGGGCACTACCGTAATTTCCCGTCAGCCTAAAAAAGGGCACTACCGTAATTACCCGCCAGCCTAAAAAAGGGCACTACCGTAATTACCCGCCAGCCTAAAAAAGGGCACTACCGTAAATTACCCATCAGCCTAAATAAAGGGCACTACCGTAATTACCTGTTAGCCTAAAAAAAGGGCACTACCGTAATTACCCATCAACCTAAAGGGCACTACCATAATTACCCGTCAGCCCCAAAAAAAAGTCATTACCGTAATTACCCATCATTTTAAAGGGCACTACCGTAATTACCCGTTAGCCTAAATAAAGGGCACTACTGTAATTACCTGTCAGCCTATGTGTATATTTATCTTTTTACCCCCCCCCCCCCATTACATAGACAAAACTGTCCCCTATGATGATTTTTAGGCGACAGGTTCTCTTTGAGATATGCAGGTCTAAAAGACCCTGCATGTCTCCCCCTGTACTGCACTGAATGTTTTTGCAATGCAGATCACATTGCAAAACAGCCTCTCTGCAAATCGAGCCGGGGACACCGAGAGCTTGACCCAGAAGTGACTTCAGAGACATTGCTTTCCGGTAACAAGAAGAGGAGAGCGAATTTGTGTCTGCTCTTCTCCTTCCTCTCTACACACCATGGAGATCCTGGGCCCACCGATGGGCAAGCGGAGCATGGCAAGCACAGCGGCGGGGTAGCGCAAGTACCGGAGGTGTGTGAGCGATCGGGCTGCACCGGAGCCGCACAAACGCTTTTACCTGACAGGCAGGAGTCTGACTGCCAGTTTCACACACACAATCCCAGTGGCTGCAGCCATTAGATTGTGCGCGATAACCCCCGTCGTTAGGTCCGTGGGACGTACGGACCTGGCAGGGAAAGGGTTAAAATTGAAACCAAAAAAAAGGCAAAAAACATTTATATATAGATTAAAGAAAAATGTATGCATACCTCCCCCCCTTTTTATAAGTGATCACATTCCCTCAGCTGCAAAAGAGCTGGTGGGAGGAGAAGCAACAGTACACCAAGTTTCTCAGTGAATGGTTGAGCAGGAGGTGTGTCAGGAAAAGTCTGATCATTGGAGAGCAGGCCGAGTTCCCAGCACAGCTAGAGAACTGACCATGCTGTGGTCTTCTGCTTAGCGGGGTCAGTTTTTAATAGGAAAGCAGAGGAATTGGCAGGATTTCACATAAAAGGAAGCAATATAAAGAACAGGATACTTTCTCATACAAGTACATGGTACAGCTGGCACATATCAGGCATATGAAATGCTGGGGTAACAAACGCTTTAACTCTCTATATAGCCTGTTGACCTCTTACTAGAGCTAAACATAGGGGAATAGAGGGGATAGAGTTGTCACCGGATTAGGAAAAGAAAGGAAATCTTACAATGGGGTCACTTGTTCTGATAAGGGGATTCTTATTTTGTTGAGATTTTCTCTTCCTTCCATTTGCATCTATCGCACAGAAGTGCCAGTAATTCTCCCATCTCCCCAAAGGGGGTGGAGGGGAGGGCACTTTTTTTAGCTGCAAATTTATCAAATTACAGGTCTCCTCCCCATCCTGTAACTGAACTGTAAAAGAGAGAAGCTGCTGACTTGCATGCACCTTCTACTGCTTCTCCATTCCCCTCTTTGTGCTCGGCTGTACAAGGAACACAAGCAGCTCATACCAAGCCAAACTAAATTTACTATCCCTATGCAAGTAAATTAAAGAGGAACGGATCCCCGCTACTCCTGACCAGCCCAGTTGAACAAATAAGCCGCTTCAGCCTACATGTCTCCAGCAGATCCCCCACACCTTTATGAATTTTGCCCTGCCCACTGGGGCTTAGGCAGGCCATAGGCTAGTCGAAAACCAAACATCGATTGAAAAACAAAAAATGGTACATACAATTGTACCATCATTGGTTTCATTTTTCGAAACAAAATTTCAAGCATGTTGGATCAGGTACTTTTGATTGTGACACAAAAATAGTGCGTCACAGCTGCCACACTAGTGATACGAAATACAAACGACAAAGAATTTTTGTTTGGTTTTTTGACTCGTCTATGGCCTGCTTTAGCCAAGACGATCCTCTCCTTTCTACATTTACTAGCCCTCTGGATTGGTAGCAGGATAAGCAGGCACCCCAGGCTCTGGGACACAGGGATATATTTCCACCTCTACTTTGAGCGGCACCGAAAAGGTATAGAAGACAAGTCCAAATATACATTTGTACACAGGCACAGTTTTACATTTTTGTCTCAGGTATGTACAAAAATGTATTCAAGCTATAGTTATATAATGGATATGGGCTGAAAGTGCGCACACTCAGGTTTAATTTAAAGCTGGCCATACACCATTAGATTATCTGCAGATTTTCTATGGTTAGATGGAAAAAGTTGGTTGATTCCTCCATCCACACAGTTAATATACATGGAGAAATCTGTTGCACTTTTTCTATCTAACCATAGAAAATCTGCAGATAATCTAATGGTGTATGGCCAGCTTAAGGGTATGTTCATCCAAATCAGAGGAAGAATTTAGAAATTACAGCTCTTAACCACTTAAGGACCCGCTCATGTACATATACATCGGCACTTGGATATCTCGGTAATGGCAGCCATCTTTTCAGTTAGCGGTCCTGTAAACGATAATGGTGGTCCCTGTGGCGGATTCGCCGCAAAATCACCGTCATCGGCGGCGGGAGAGGGCCCCCCCCCTCCGCCTCTTACCTGAGCCGTCTGTAGCGGCGGAGGCGATGGGGTCCTTCTCCCTCTGTGGTATGGATACGAGTGTGGGGAAGATGGCCCCCACCTGTCTCCATACCATAGCAGGGCGGAAGTGACGACAAAACGTTACTTCCGCCCATACGTCTTAAAAGGCACATTTTTTTGTTATTTTTTCAAATGAATTTTTTTTTATTGCATTTTAGTCTAAATATGAGATCTGAGGCCTTTTTGACCCCAGGTCTCATATTTAAGAGGACCTGTCATGCTTTTTTTTTTTTATTACAAGGGATGTTTACATTCCTTGTAATAGGAATAAAAGTGACCCATTTTTTTTTAAAACAGTGTAAAAATAAATAAAAGCAAGTAAATAATAAAAAAAAAAGTTTGTTTTATTTATAAGAGCCCCGTCCCGACGAGCTCGCGTGCAGAAGCGAATGCATAAGTGAGTAGCGCCCGCACATGAAAACGGTGTTCAAACCACACAAGTGAGGTATCGCCGCAATCGTTAGAGCAATAATTCTAGCCATAGACCTCCTCTAACTTAAAACATGCAACCTATAGAATTTTTTGAATGTCGCCTATGGAGTATTTGAAGGGTAAAAGTTTGACGCCATTCCACGAAGCGTGACTGTTGGGTATCAATTTACTTGGCGTAACATTATCTTTCACTATATAAAAAATAATTGGGCTAACTTTACTATTGTCTTATTTTTTAATTCAAAAAAGTGATTTTTTTTCAAAAAAAGTGCGCTTGTAAGACCGCTGCGCAAATACGGTGTGATAAAAAGTATTGCAATGACCGCCATTTTATTCTCTAGGGTGTTAGAACCCCCAAACATTATATATATTTTTTTCTAAGTAATTTTGTAGCAAAAAAACCTGTTTTAAACTTGTAAACACAGAGTCTGAAAAAACAGGCTTGGTCCTTAAGTGGTTAATAGTCACACCCCCCCCCCTTTTCAGGGGACTAAAAGTAATTGGACAATTGAATAAAAAGCCGTTTCATGGCCAGGTGTGGGCTACTCCTTCGTTATTTTGTCATCAATTAAGCAGGTAAAAGGTCTGGAGTTGATTCTAAGTGTGGCATTTGCATTTGGAATCTATTGCTGTGAACCTACATCATGCGGTCAAAGAAGCCGTCCATGCAAGTGAAACAGGCCATTGTAAGGCTTCAAAAATGAAACAAATCCGTCAGATAGCAGCAACATTAGGAGTGGCCAAATCAACAGTTTTGTACATTGATAGCTCAGCGATATAAAAAGGCCTGGACATCCACGGAAGACAACATTAGTGGATGATCGCAGGATCCTCTCTATATATCCTCTCTGTAAAGAAAAACCCATTCACAATATCCAGACAAGTGAAGGACACTCTCCAGGAGGTGGGTGTATAATTGTCAAAGTCTACAATCAAAAGACTTCACGAGAAAAAAAAAAAAAAAAAAAGTGTGGAGAAGGCTTGGAAGGCATGATCCAAAGCACACATCTATAAAACATGTTGGAGGCAGTGTGGTGGCATGGGCATGCATGGCTTCCAGTGGCACTGGGTCATTGGAGTTTAGTGATGATTTGATAGAAGACCGAAGCAGCCGGATGAATTCTGCAGTGTTTAGAGATATACTGTCAGCCCAGATTCAGCCAAATGCAGCAAAGTTGATTGGACAGCGCTTCACAGTACAGATGGACAATGATCCAAAACGCAATGCAAAGGCAACTCAGGAGCTTTTGAAGGAAAAAGAAGAGGAATATTCTGCAATGGCCGAGGCAATCACCTGATCTCAACCCAATTGAGCATGCATTTCACTTGCTGAAGGCAAAACTAAAGGCAGAAAGACCCACAAGAACAACTGAAGACAGCTGCAGTTAGAGCCTGGCAAAGCATCAGAAAGGAGGAAACCCAGTCTTTGGTAATGTCCATGGGTTCCAGACTTCAGGCAGTCATTGCCAGTAAAGGATTCTCAACAAAATATTAAAAATGAAAAATTTCATTTATGATATTTGTCCAATGAAATTTGAGCCCCAGAAAATGGGGGACAGTATAAAAATAGTTGCCGTTTTTAAAATATTTGTACTTAATATTTAAGTAATGTTTAATTCAACCCCCTTGAATTAAAGCTGAAAATCTGCACTTCAAATTCATTTGGATTGTTCATTTTTAATTTTATTCTGGTGGCATGCTGAGCCAATAGTATGAAAATTGTGCCTGTGCCCAAATATATGGACCCAACTAATGTACTTGCACAGATAAATGGAGCTCTGTAACCACTTAATTTTTTTTAAATGCGAGTAACATCTTTTATATCTGCCTAGAGTTCAGCCTGGACTATTCCCTATTCGAAGTAAAACCATTACATCACACCCCCCCCCCCCCCCCATAGACGTCTGCCTAGCCACCAGTATTCTCACAACCAGTTAACTCACCGGAGCATTGTCATGGTCTACAGAGAAATTGCACACAATCCAAGTATCTGTCTCATTCTCACTAGCAGCTGGAATCATTCGGATAGCAGATAAATACAAGACGTCTCGCTGGGAAGCCGGCCACACCCTCTGCAATCACAAGCAGTCATTAATTGGGACAAATTTAAGTAGGCATTAGAGAGTAGACAAAGTGTACTGTGCAATAATCATACCTTGTGAGTCTGATAGACGATGAGTGAGTTAGGAGATAATTTCTCAACCACATGGAAGTTTTCAATAGTAGCTGTTAAAAAATATAAACAATGTGAATATTTGCATACCAACTGGGTGGGGGGGAAGAATTAGGAAACCGCTGCTTACTTTCCCAGTCATTGCGCACTTCAACATTCCAGAAGTGTTGGCAGACTTCGTGCCCGGTAACGCCTTTCACAGAATGGGTGGCTTTTAATGGGTCAAGGACTATGCCATTTTCTTCCACTTCTCTTCTATAAACCTATGGCCAAGTTCATTTATATTATAAAATGTAAGAATAAAGGCTTCAGGTAAGGCTATTTTTACCATTACAGATTTCATTACTAGAGAATGTCCATGACAAGCAGGTTATCAGCAACACAACGAACCAAGCTAAGGAAATGCAACAACCCAATAAAGAAAGCATCCTTCTATAGTTACCTATATGCATTTACAGACATCTTATTTTAATCCAATTATGTAATACAATGCTTTTTCTCCCCTGGAACACAATCTCCCTGTAGAGTTGCTGACATTTTTTTAACTGGATTAATAAGTATATTTGCTTTTAATCCTTGGGCATAAATATCAAGTACCAACAGTAGCTACAGGATCTCTCTAACAATTGTATTAGGGGGCTCATTTATATCTAAATGGAACAGTCCTCTGCTTCCTAAAAAGCTCAAAAAATATGAAACCCGTTAAAAAGTGGTTGTAAACCTCTGATGTGAAATATGAACAAAGCACATCCCTCTATAGTGTATACTTAATCCAGAGCACCAAGTCTCATTTCTGTCCACTGCCTCATTCCTCTGCTATGTTTTCCTGGAGTCAGTAACTGGAGTCCGTAGTTTGCACACCTGGGAGTCCAATTAACCACTTTCCGACATTAACTGCTGGTGGGCGGCTCGCCTAGGCATCGCGACTCACCCATACGTCGCACTGTCCATGCGCACATACCCTGGGGTATACAACTCGCCACTCTGCAACCACTATGTCACTGGACACAGCGGATTGGGGTGCTCAGTATCGGGCTGCTGTGAGTGGTCCAGATACCACGTGATCGCTGTGTGATCACATGTCACAGTAAACAATCCTGAATAAAAGCCATTCATAATATTGTTTACTATTGTGTGTGATTGGTCACCAGTGATCACATGGTACCTGTGCCAATCACAGCACCCTGTACCATGTGATAGCTGTGGGTCAATCATAGCATCACAATAGTAAACAATGAGTCATGAATGAAAGCCATTGGTGACAGTTCAAACAATGGCTGTTACAGTAATCACTGTATAAAAAAAAATTCCTGATCAAATTTCCTGCCTGAAGTTTGCCAAAGAGCATCTCTTGGCAAACCGTAATGATCCTGTGAAAATGTTTTGTGAATTGATGAAACAAAAGTTGACTTGTAATGGAAGAATACTCAGCACGATGTATGGCATAAAAAAAAAAAAAAAAAAAGGAACCCCAGGCTCACCCCCCCCCCCCAATTAAAAAATAATAAAAGTTAGCAGCTACAAACTTAATATGTCCCTGTCCCACGATCCAGTTATGTCCAAACCCGAGCAGATTCTTCAAATCTGCTTGGGTGTAGGCACCCGGCGTCGTAAGGAGAACTGGCAGTGACACCGCAAGGCAGTGACGCCTGTTGCACAGCGCTTTGTGAATGGTCCCATAGTGTTGTTAATTTCAAAGGATTTACATACCTTTTCTTGTGAATAAACCATCACATTATAGGTGACTGGCACAAGTGCAAGTTTTGACAGGAAATGTCAAGTCACATGCATCAGCTGCTTGCGCCTTTGATCTAGTAAATGTGTCGATATGACGTTTTCATTGATATGAGGTTTTCACTGATGAAATCCTCTACTTCTGCATTTATGCCCATCCTTGGGCTACTTTCACACCGAGGCGTTGGCGGTAAAGCCATTTTTAGCAGCGCCTTACCGTCTTTTGCAGCGCTTTTCGGCCGCTAGCGGGGTGCTTTTAACCCCTGCTAGTAGCCGAAAAAGGGTTAAAATTGCCTGCAAAGCGCCGCTGCAGCAGCGCTGCCCATACACACTGCTCCTACAGCGCTGCAAAGATGCGGCTTGCAGGTTTTTTTTACCGTCCTGCCAGCACACCGCTCCAGTGTGAAAGCCCTCAGTGAGAGGAGAGGCTCTTTCATGGTGCTTTGCAGGCGCTAATTTTAGCGTTATAGCGCCTCAGTGTGAAAATGGCCTAAAAGAAAGATGGGCTTGTGTGCCCGGAACCGAGTTAAAATACTGCAATTTTATACCAGTAGTTATTAAAAACAGACTCAAACCATAGCACGGAGGAAAAAAAAAAAAAAAGACCTGTGGAAAGTTAAATAAAAACTACAAAGAGGATGTCTGGAGTATAAAACAACTGTGTAAAAAGGCATATATTACCTTCATTTCTCCTTCTTCTACAACAAGCTGCCAGTTGGCATCTCCACCCACATCTTGTAGTGAATACGTTAGGTGGTTTTGTACCATCTCTTCCACCTGCAAAATACATTCAAGGAGGGATTAAGATACTGAATTAAGGTCAGGTTATTTCTTTGCGACTCACTAAAGTCATCTCCCCCAACATTTTATCCCTGGGACAACAGGATAAGAAGATGAGAAAATAAGGGGCCCTGAGGCAGGAAGGCAAACACAAAAATAAACACATTACAGCGGTTCTAACACCCCGACATCAAACCAGTCATTATCGTGTTGTGCCTGTGTGGTCTGACACCCATGCACTGCTAACCCGCCCCTGGGTACTCCCCGTCATGTGTTGCTGTCATGAACAAGAATTTTCAGCTTGGCTGAATGTGCCCATTCCTGTAACTATATAGTTGAACTGATTATCTTGGGAAATGGTAGTTGGGATTATTAGCCTGAAACCTGAAGTCACCTTATAAAAAATAAATTAAAAAACACACACACATTAGAACTATCCCTGCATGGCCTGGTATAATCCCTCTGGAATAAATTTCAAAATGCTCACATCCTTAGATTCTACTGTAATGGAAAACATTACAAAAAAAAATATGTAAATAATATATGCTCTGTTGGTAATGCATTTCTTAGCAGGTTGTAATGTTATTTTCAATTACGTGCAAATGTGTTTATGTCATTACATATGTTGAATGTAATATATGTGGTCCTTTGGAACCATCAACAGCCTTATTGAGATCCTCTATAGCTATAAAGTCATATACCACCGTTTTAACCCGTTTTTTTTAACCCTATAAAAAAGGTTTTTGGACAGTTATAGGTTCGCCGTAATTTCTTGTCCCCCCCCCCCCCCCCCAACTCAACTGTGATGGGGGGGGGGGGGACAGCAGCAAAAACCTGACTATAAACCTTCCCCTCCCGGTCCAAAATAAAACAATAGTTTTGGTTGGAGTTAGACGTTAAAAGACAACAAAAAAAACAAAAAAACAAAAAACAAAAAGAAACATATGGTTAAGATGCGAATACAGAACATTTGTTTTTAGGACCAACAAGAGCCAGGATTAGTGGTTCATGTCAAATCTAATTTATCTTGGCCTATCACATTAGATGCTCTGTGGTAAAGCATTTAATCTAAAAAAATAAAATAAATTGTTTTGCTTCTCTGCATTCTCTTACATTAAAGACAAATGCTAGGCAGCAATAAACAAATTGTAGTGGTTGAATATATTGCTTGCATTTCTAGGGGATAATCAATCCACATACCTACAGTGTCTATGCCTAGTTCTGGTTGTGATGTCCATTCCCGCTGATCACCTATCAGTCCCTTGTTGACACCGCCCCCCCCCGCCTTTTGTGAATGTCATCCTGTAGTACAGTAGACGTATAGTAAATGCAGTATAGTGTTCCAGCCACATTCCAGCACTGAAGAGCACAGGAACGGTGACATAACTTTCAATATTACTACCTGCAGTTACACTAAAGCCCCATACACACTATCAGTTTTCTTGCAGGTTTTTCTCTTCAGGTTTACCAAAACCATCTAATATGAGGTCAAACCTTAAGAGTTTCAATTCGTATGCAATCAGGCAGGCCCTTGCACTACATGGTTTTGGTAAACCTGAAGAGAAAAACCTGCAAGAAAACTGATAGTGTGTATGGGGCTTAAGGCTCTATAATTGCTACAAAGTATCCATCCAGTTTACAACAAACCACAGCATATCCAGTGTGAACAAAGCAAATAATGCTTGTAGTAACAATCATTCTCACATGAACAATAGACACACTTGTTACTGTTAGAACAGCAGGACAACACAAACAGTCTTTCAGTGCTTCAGTTAGTCGGTAATTTTAGTTTAGATGCAATTTAAATTTTACAGCATTCAGAAAACACAAAAGGTCTGTCTGGTTATAAAAAAGAAATGAACTAAAAAGAACAAAGTCAGAAAGCACACGGTCTCACTTGTACAATATCACAGTACCTGGCACTCAAATCTGTGTTCACTGGAAATACTGATTAAATCAGTTGAAGAGGAATAACAGTGGGACTGTCAGATGGCAAAAAAATAAAGTAAAAAAACAGGTGAAGATAAGCAAAATGGAGAAGAGAATGACAAGTCACTGCACAAGAAAGACGAGAATTACGATTTGTATTTGCCGTATTTAGCTGTATTCCAAACAACCTTATCAGTTCTTCAATAGGATTAGCAGAATGTAATACACATCTCAGTCTCATAGCCATCATAAAAAAACTTTCCAGCCGTCAGGTTTGAGTGACTAGAAACTTAACAGACATCCTTCTTTGCCAATAGTATCAGATTTATCACCCATCATGACTAGCTCAGCTGGTAGAACAGCCGAATACACATTTCCAGCTGGCTGTCATTAGCGAAGAATCCAAACTTCAGTGTATTTAAAAACTGAGCTAACAGTCATACAACCAGAACAAGGACATATTTACCTGTATCAGGTAATTAACAGCATTTTCAACTCAAAAACCTCTTCTAGGTGAAATAGCCATCCAATACCCATCATACTTTATATTCAATCCAACAGTAATTTCATGAACATAAAACACTGACATCCCAGCAACCGCTCATTTAGACTTTCTCATTCGTCAGATTATTGTCCATACCCTCCTCAAGGACCAGAAAAGAGAGGCTGCATCAGCAGTCTAGTGTTATCCTTCTACCATCAAAGGAGGAACAAAGACTTATGAGAGACACTGATTCATATTACTCATTGATCGGACTTTGCCAATCCTGCAGAAATGTACCAAGTACAGTAAAACCTTGGATTGCAAGCATAATAATTTGTTCCGGAAACATGCTTTTAATCCAAAGCAGTCGTATATCAAAGCGAATTTCCCCACAAGAAATATTGGAAACTCAGAAATCATTCCACCAAAAAAAAAAAAAAGAGAAATGCATAAAGCAGAATTCAGCGGGATCTACGGAGTATAAAAAAAAAAAAAAAGAGTGGTGCCTTTAGGTGTAGCAATATGATTACATTAAATAAAGGTACAACATTTAGCAACTCACATGGTTGATGATTAAAACAGGCACCCGGGGTAAAGCTGTCCACATAGACCATCCTCTGCACCGCCATTAAAGTCATCCCTTCCACGTTGCGCTCCGTGGGTGCTTAAAGTTTTGCTTTCACATCGCTCTCCTGCAGGGTAGTCTAACTGGTCACGATTGCAGACAGACAGTGGTGAGAGTCTAAGGTGTGGAGGACGGTCTATGTGGACAGCTTTACCCCGGATGCCGGCATACTTAGATGGGCCTGTTTTAATTAACCATGTGAGTTGCTAAACGTTGTACCTTCATTAGATGTAACCATATTGCTACACTTGGGAGGCAACTCTTACTTGAGCCTGAAAATATTAACCCTTTGCTAGTTAAACTTTTTCTTCATAACATCACCGTTCCTCCCTGTGACATGGACAACCCCTTTCGCTGAAGTAGCACTGAAGTCATATCAAATTGTTACAAATCTCACAGTAGTGCTGAAGTAGTGTTTGAAGTCAGGCTTTAAAACTCGTAGTACTTTAAAATCGTACCCGGTGTGACTGCAGACTTCTACTCAGTCGATACTCGTATTGCAGTTAAAATTTCTAAAATAAATGCTCCTCATCTTGTAAAAAACACTTGCAGACCAAGTTACTTGCAATGAAGGTTTTACTGTAGTCTCATTTGTAAAACCCTTTTAAATTTCTCTGCTTTATGATTGGTTCTTTTTAAAGATATTTTGTTTGCATCTTTATTTTCAACTTTTCAAACGTTCTTTCCAAAATCATTAATATCGTTTTGGAATGCAGAATTTAGAGAACTGTCTTTGAAGAGGGCTACTATATGGCAAATCTCTGGATATACCTGTCTGTGGTGACAGTGCGTGTTACGTTTATATTTATTATCGTCAATTGTTAGTGTGAATGTTTGAGATTTTAGGACAAAAAGTTGGTGGCAACGATTGACTTGGGTTATAGGGGGTTAACCTGCATAGTTACCCATACCCAGCTACAATTGCCAATTTGGCTGGCACTTACTGTATATTGTTGGCTTTCCACACATCAACTTCAGAGGCAACATGTTCATTTGCTGCCTGAATTACCCCACCCACTTTCAGATGCCATTGTAATGGTTGTTCACCCCTTGGTGGTCATAGCTGATCGATATATAGCAAGATTTTGATTGGTCAATTAAACAGTTTTTCCAGTACCATGTTAATGGCAATCTTACTAGACTTAACTGTTCCCTAAAGAGTAGGACATGTACATCCTTGAAAGTAGGTCTTAAAAAGGCAGACCTTAGAATCTGTATGAGAAAAGTCAGTTTTTACGCATTCACACCTCCATACTGCAACGCTAAGGGTCCTTTCACATGGGCTTGTCGGCTTGCTCAGTGGGGGATCGATCTGCTGATCTCCGCTGAGCAGGCAGGTCTCTGCTCACTGTGCGGAGACAGACCTGTCAGAGCTCTGCTCTCCTCTACGGGGAGGTTGGATGAACACAGGCCACCTGTCCGTTTTCATCCGATAGACAGATAGAAAATGGGGCCACCATTCGTCTGTATTTCACAGACAGGATCAGATCTGATAGGATAGCAGCGGATGTCAGTGGACATGTCCGCCGCTCCATAGGAGTGAATGGAGGCTCCGATCAGGTCCACCTGAAAAAGTCAGGCGGACCTGATCAGAAAGCCCATGTAAAAGGGGCCTTATGGCCCGTGTTAGGCTGTTCAAGTCAGAACTGGCAATGGGAATGCAAAAGCTGTTTTATGCTTAGGAGAACAGCAGCAAGTCAAATACACCTGTCAAATTTGGAATGATCCCAGAAGCATCTCAAACCAATGTTAAATGCAAATGGAATCCACCTGGAAGCAAATCGTAGTTTCCCATCAACAAAGGCCAAAAGATCTACAGGACTGACACCGATTTTGGGGATGCAGATAAGCAGCAATTAGATTTATGTTATGGAAAGTAGGTATCAGAACTTTTACAACATATTAGAAAGTCAGTGTACTTATTGTATGTGGATTTCTTACACAACTGAAAATCTATTTGTTAATAACCTTTCAGTACATCATAGCTCTTTAGGCCACTTTCACACTAGCGGACCGTATGTCCGCTTTTTCATCCATCCGTTTACGGATGAAAAAGGGACATACATTGGTCCCTCTGAGATAGCGGGTGTCAGCAGATGAACATCCGCTGACACCCGATCTCCTCCGTGTCCGCAATCCCCCGATTCTGTAGACGGAAGAAAATCCTATTTTTCTATCCATCTGCAGAGTGTATCGGATGAACATGGACAGACGGTCCGTGTTCATCCAATCCCCCCCATAGGGGAGAGCGAAGATCTGACAGGGCGGTCCCTGCAGTGTGCGGGGACGGTCCTGTCATCCGCCGGCTCAGTGGGGATCAAACGTGTGAAAGGGGCCTTACAGTGTAGTTGCTACCTGTCCAGGCAAGGTTCAACACACACACACACACACACACACACACACACACACACACACACACAGGTGTTATTACATATCATTACTGCTGCCAAAAAAACAACAGCACTGGTGATGTATATCCTTAGTAACACACTATCAGCCGTATAAAATGTGATGGTAAAACAAAGTAACAGACTCACGTTTCTTGCATATCGGTGGTTTCCCACCCCTGTGAATGCATCACTTGCTGGCATAGGGGAAGGTAAATGTGTCCGACTCTTCTCTGACTGAGACTATAGGAGGGGGAAAAAAAAAAAAAAGTACTGGTAAAAGGAGTTTAAATAAATATGAAAAAAATAAACACACAGCACACCATAACTGTACAAACCTGGCCACTCCCAATAAATATTTTTACACATGACAAAGCAATAATACACAAATTAGCATTTAATAGTAGAATGCAAATTATATAAAGAATTGCGTACCCAAAGCGGTGAGTACACTTTTTTTGGACTGTGCTGCAGCAGGAACCGTGTACTGCACACCTCGGCTACTTACAGCCGAGGGCAAGGCTCGGTTCACACTGCCGCAACATGGGTTCCGACTTGTGAGACCCCAAGTCTCATGACATGTGAAATCTCATGTTAATCCATGAGAGCTGCCTTAATTAGCACTACTGAAGTCGCTGTAACTTCAGAAAAAGGTTCCTGTACTACAAGGTGACTTCCATCAGACTTGTGCCCCTAGACTATTGGAAGTTACCTCCAAATCAGATCCTAATTTATATTGATGCAATTTGGAAGCCGACATTACAGGATTACCCAGGCATTCCCTAAAAGTCACTTCAAAGATTCATCAAGTCCCATCAAAGTAGTACTCAAGTCGCCAGCAAATCTTCAGGAGGCAGTCTGGCAAAGTCACAGGAAGTCGCTTGAATTACAGGTCGCAGTATTGTGAACAGAGTCTAATGGCATTTATTTTATTTCCCATAGTTTTTAGTTTTTTTCTGAAAACATTGACTAAGAGCTCATCAGAAGAAGCTGAGAAGAAAGTCAGCTCTGTCCAGGTACATAAAACCTAAAGTGGATGACGGTGGAGGGTTCACTGCTAGATGCAAACAAAGCAGAATTAAATCCAAAACCCAAAAGTGTGCAATATTGCAGCTTACCAATCATTAGATGTGGTGGCTGCATTCGTTTTTAGGCTTTACCCCGTTTTCCCTCGGTGATCTGGCCAGTAATACCTCCTGTGCTAGTGCCCCCACTGGGGGCACATTTGGACATCAGCCATTGTCAGTCTGGGAGATGGGAGTGTTGGTTGTACTAGCAGATTTAAATACACCAACAAATTAAAGCCAAAGTCCATCTAAACCTTTATGTTACAGCAAACATTTTTTCCTTTTAAAGATAAAGACTTTACTTAAAAAATAAAAGCTAATCATTGTTAGCACCCCTGTCAACGTTAGTTTGTCTTACCCTTGTAACTGCAAGAGAGCTTGTACTTTTGATAAACAGACTTAATGGCTGGATCACCAGATGAAAATAGAAAAAGAAAGCAGCCATCCCATCTAAACATTGGCAAACTGCGATTAAATGTTTGTGTATAAAATGGCCAACATTGTCATTTCACAAGATGAGCCGACAAGACCTAGCCTTAGTAACTTGTACCTTTTGACCTTGAATTGGGTCAGAGGAACCTGCTAAATGTATATATGTCTGCACACAATGTGACAAATTTGCAGCTCTATTAGAACTTTGGCATAAGACACTAGATATTATTTGTTTAAAACAGAAAATAACTGCTTTTAGACAGTCCTCTTCTACCCCACAGCAAGCAGCGCTACCTCAGGATTGCTTTTATATATGATATTTGATCAATCTAAGTATTGCCCACAAGGTGGTAACAAACGAATCCGTAATAAACTTTTTTATTTTTTAGAAAGACAACCTTTCTTCTGCCATTTGGCGATTCCAATTTTACAAAAACGGAGGTACTTTATAACAATACTGATTAGCATTAAAAGTTAACCGTTTTTAGACTGGGCCTATTTTTCAATTTTGTTAAGAAGTTATATCTTTTTGCTAGAAAGTTACTTAGAACACACACACACACACACACAGGAAGGAGGATATACCGCGCTTAAATGGATAAAGAGTAAATAAAAATGAATGGATTGATGAACCCTAAAAATGCAGCAAACTCACACGTGTAGACCAAACACCAATATGCAGAAAAAAAAAAAAAAAGGAAAAAAAAAGAGCTGTGCAAACCTGTATACAGTGAATATACAATCTAACAATAATCTGGAAATATTGTGCAATAACTAACTTAATATAGTGACAAAAAAATTTTTTTTTATATAATGTATGGTATGATATGATAAACCGACACATTAATCGAGTTTGACCCCAAAGGAATAACGGTTAATCATATAAATGTCCATATAAAAGAGTCCATATAAATTCTGAACATAAACGAATTGCAATGCAAATTGGAAGAAGGGTGAACTCCTAAATTGCACCAAAAAAATGCACACGTGCACCACCACCAAAATAATGTGCTTACCAGAGGCAAGCTATTGGAATGCCAAACTATGAATCACTCGCTTCCTTGCAGTAGATGGATATCCAAGGATGGAGAGGAACTCTTGCGATATTGGAACTCAGTATTCACCAGTCATAAAAATGAGAAGGGGAAACCACATAGTGTATATCGTCCAAACAGCATTTATTCAAATAAAAAGGTAAAATTCAGGCATAAAAACATAGGAAGAGCCGGCCGACATGCAGTCTCCCGTTCAGCGATGACATCAGCGCGTCAACCTCCCGACGTACATTTCGCTATAGGTAGCGTCGTCTGGGGAACGGGCGACGCACTGACTCATCGCAAATTTATACACTTGGAACCACGCCTCTGTCTGAGTCACGGGCAGCCCCACGACCCGGAACAGGAACTTGTGAAGGTCACGAAGTGGAACCATAATAAATACAATGCACATAAAATACTAATTTAAATGCTGGTTGTTATTTACAAAAATGTTCATTTATATAATTAAAAAATAATTAATTAAAATATCTAAAAGACACTGCTGGGAGGAAGTGTCACGGGAACAGAGAAGTAAATAAATAATCCCAGATAATCAGGAAATCCCAAATAATCAGGACGAAAAACAGCACCATCTTGTGGCCAAAAAGCAGAACAGCCACAGATTAATTTAATTAGTCACCAACAACATCTCACTCCTAAATAAAAACAAGGAGATGTGTATAAACTCAATAAATAATCATAGGGCTCAATCTAAAGACCCAAAACAGATGGCAAAAACCTTATATGCTGCCCGGGACTCAGACCGGATGTCAAAATCTGAAAAAGACAATACTAACAATACTCATGTAAATGTGAATTGAACTAGATTCCCGGATCAACCGAGAAACAATAAAAATAGGAAATAAAGAAAAAACACAAGGAATAAAAAATTCCACAATGCAGAATAGATAATAAAAGATTTCAATCAGGAATGATCTATAAAAGCATTTAAATCTGTATCCACATTTAACCCGAAAGGGGCATAGCATTTTATTCTATATATCCCAAGACATCTCTTACCTAGAGATACTCCGCACTAGGGAATCCCCCCTCCACTGAGGGGTGTATCTATCAATGCCAAGAAACAAGGTCTTGGCAGGGTTTTTGTTATGTACCTCTAGGTCAGTGGTTCTCAACTCCTGTCCTCAGGGCCCACTAACAGGCCAGATTTTAGGTATTACCTTGGGGGAGATGCAGACTAGAATACTGCAATCACTGAGCAGCAAATGATATCACCTGTGATGTATTTCAGTTATCTGGCAAACCTGGCCTGTTAGTGGGTCCTGAGGACAGGAGTTGAGAACCACTGCTCTAGGTAGTGGCGAGACACGGTGCTTAGGGAACCCTGTCAAAATGTTCGTAACATGTTCATTGAGTCTCACTTTTAGGGGTCGCTTAGTCCTGCCCACATATTGGAGCCCACATGGGCACTGCAGGAGATAAACGACCCCCTCAGTGGAACACGTTATAAAGGACTTAATAGTAAATTCAGACCTAGTGCTGGTGGATATAAATGTGTGGGTGCATAAATGTAAACAGACACTCAAAGAGCACACCCTACATTTCCTGCACTAATTGAATATCTGTTAGGTTTCTAAGAAACCTCTCCTAATAGGGGGAGGATCCAGAATATTAGGAGTCACTCTCCCTCTAAGCGATGGGGCCCCCTTATAAATGACCCGAGGTCTTTGTGGAATGGTGAAACCCAAGACCAAGTCGTTAGTAAGAATATGCCAATGCTTGGCTATAAGGTTCTTAACGTCCTGGTGCTGGATAGAAAAGGTTGCAATGAACGGAATGGGAGGGGGCCCACCAACTTTTGGTGGCCTGTCCTTTAAGTAGCTCACTTCTATCGAGATCAGTCACACTACTAAGGGTCTGTATTAGGGAGTTGTGAGTATATCCCTTATCCAGAAAACGTTGGGTCAAAACCTCGGCCCGAGACAGGAACTCTCTATTATCTGAGCAGTTCCTCTTCAGGCGGAGATACTGGCTCTTAGGTACTGAATCAAGCCAGTTCTTATGATGACAGCTACCGACAGGAATGTAGGAATTCCTGTTGGTGCTTTTGAAAAAGGTAGAAGTGGTAAACTGATTAACTTCTTAGATCTATGTATTGGCATTGTGGATAATCTTAGTCTAGCTAGCCTCGAAATTCAGAAAAATACCCCTGGTGTTCTGGTTGAGCCCGGCAATGAAATTATCGAGATCACAACGATCACCATCCCATAGGAGGAGAATGATGTCTATATACCTGGCCCACAGCACTACATTACAACCTTTTCTATCCAGCACCAGGACGTTAAGAACCTTATAGCCAAGCATTGGCATATTCTTACCAACGACTTGATCTTGGGTTCCACCACTCCGGAAAGACCTCAGGTCATTTATAAGGGGGCCCCATCGCTTAGAGGGAGAGTGGCTCCTAATATTCTGGATTCTCCCCCTATTAGGAGAGGTTTTTTTGAATATCTGTTAGGTTTCTATTAGTGCAGGAAATGTAGGGTGTGCTCTGAGTGGCTGTTTACATAGATGCACCCACACATTTATATCCACCAGCACTAGGTCTGAATTTACTATTAAGTCCTTTATAACGTGTTCCACTGAGGGGGTCGTTTATCTCCTGCAGTGCCCATGTGGGCTCCAATATGTGGGCAGGACTAAGCGACCCCTAAATGTGAGACTCAATGAACATGTTACGAACATGTTACGAACATTTTGACAGGGTTCCCCAAGCACCGTGTCTCGCCACTACCTAGAGGTACATAAAAACCCTGCCAAGACCTTGTTTCTTGGCATTGATAGATACACCCCTCAGTGGAGGGGGGATTCCCTAGTGCGGAGTATCTCTAGGTTAGAGATGTCTTGGATACATAGAATAAAATGCTATGCCCCTTTCGGGTTAAATGTGGATACAGATTTAAATGCTTTTATAGATAATTCCTGATTGAGATCTTTTATTATCTATTCTGCATTGTGGAATTTTTTATTCCTTGTGTTTTTTCTTGATTTCCTATTTTTATTTTCGTTTCCGTTTGAGCCGGGAATCTAGTTCAATTCACATTTACATTTATATGAGTATTGTTAGTATTGTCTTTTTCAGATTTTGACATCCGTTCTGAGTCCCGGGCAGCATATAAGGTTTTTGCCATCTGTTTTGGGTCTTTAGATTGAGCCCTATGATTATTTATTGCGTTTATACACATCTCCTTGTTTTTATTTAGGAGTAAGAGGTTGTTGGTGACTAATTTACTCTGTGGATGTTCTGCTTTTTGGCCACAAGATGGTGCTGTTTTTCGTCCTGATTTGGGATTTCCTGATTATCTGGGATTATTTAGTTCTGTCCCCGTGACACTTGCTCCCAGCAGTGTCTTTTAGATATTTTAATTCATGTTCAATTCTTTTTTAATTATATAAATAACAACCAGCATTTAAATTAGTATTGTATGTGCTTTGTATTGTATTTATTATGGTTCCACTTCGTGACCTTCACAAGTTCCTGTTCCGGGTCGTGGGGCTGCCCGTGACTCAGACAGAGGCGTGGTTCCAAGTGTATAAATTTGCGATGAGTTAGTGCGTCGCCCGTTCCCCAGACGACGCTACCTATAGCGAAATGTACGTCGGGAGGTTGACGCGCTGATGTCATCGCTGAACGGGAGACTGCATGTCGGCCGGCTCTTCCTATGTTTTTATGCCTGAATTTTACCTTTTTATTTGAATAAATGCTGTTTGGACGATATACACTATGTGGTTTCCCCTTCTCATTTTTATGACTGGTGAATACTGAGTTCCAATATTGCAAGAGTTCCTCTCCATCCTTGGATATCCATCTACTGCAAGGAAGCGAGCGATTCAGTTTGGAATTCCAATAGCTTGCCTCTGGTAAGCACATTATTTTGGTGGTGGTGCACGTGTGCATTCTTTTGGTGCAATTTAGGAGTTCATCCTTCTTCCAATTTGCATTGCAATTCGTTTATGTTCAGAATTTATATGGACTCTTATATGATTAACCGTTATTCCTTTGGGGTCAAACTCAATGTGTCGGTTTATCATATCATACATTATATAAAAAATAAATGTCACTATATTAGGTTATAGTTATTGCACAATATTTCCAGATTATTGTTAGATTGTATATTCACTGTATACATATATATTTAATAAATAGTGGAGGGATTGCTGCACTTAATATTTATTTAGATGTCAAATATACATCATAATCAGGCAAACATGGATGGATAGAGTATATATATATATATATATATATATATATATATATATATATACACACACACACACACACACACACACACACACACACATACACACACTAGGGCTGTTACTGGTTAAAAATTGTAATTGATTAAAAAAAAAAAAACGATTAATCGACTAATTTCGATTAATTATAACGCACATACAGATCCAACTACTTTGAGCTGATATCCTTGCAGGCTGATCCCCAGTGCAGCTACCAACCACTGGAAAAATGGATAGCAGGATACAAAAAACACACAAAGGCAGCGCTCGATGGAAATAGCATTAAAACTTTTATAGTCTTCAAGTAGGTAACAAAATAAATATTGCACTGGAGATAAAATCAAAAAAGCGAATACCACCTAACGGTAGCAAAAGCAGTCATAAAAACATGTAGCCAAGTAGGATACTGGTATAAAAATGTGTACAAATGATACCATTGCTGAATCCAGATGAGGAGGGGTTAACATCAGTCCGTCGGCATGTAGATGTCCCGTGAAGGGAACTATCACAACTCCCAGTGGATGGCTGTAGAATCCCAGGTTGATAGAGGGAAGTGTAACAGCCCTTGTGTGTGGCGGATAGTAAGGTCCCGCCAGCATGCAGAAAAGGCACAGCAAAGGAGCCCTTCAGATGGACACGGCAAGCCCCGCCGCTGTCCGTGACGTCACCAGATCTCCCTGAAGACCCGGAAGCCGGCAGAGAGGCGAGTACCGATCAAAAGAATTTTGATCGATCAAAAACATTAAATCGAGGAATAGTTTATATATACACACACACACACACACAATTCCCTTTCTCTGTAGTCTTAGCGGCACTAAAGATGAATGTCCAGGAAACAGAGGCTCCTGTCCATTCATAAACAGTTTACGATGCTCAGTTATGAATGGCCAGTCCGTGATCACTGACTCTGCATTCAGAAAAGGAAGAAGCCGGGCTCCTTCCTCCACCCTCACAGAACTGGGCCGGAGGGGGAGCAAAGGACAAAGACATGGAGGGGAAAACTGAGAAGGACACAGGTGATAGTCAGGGTTGATCGGGGGGGGGGGGGGGGGGGAAAGAGGACGGAAGAAGGAAAGAGGAAGGGGCAGGAGGGGGAGGAAGAGAAGGAGGAGCTTTCAGGCTTCATTGAAATCTATTACAGGGCGATCTGTGCTTTTAACTCCCCCCCCCCCCCCCCACACACACACACACACACTGAATCCCTGAGTGTCCAGGCATCGGATCAGGCATCGGAACATTTGCATGGAGTACAAGTGCTCAAGTGCTTGGTATCAGCACAGAGCCTAGTACTGGCATCAGTGCAACCCTAAAAACTACTTTACTTTTTTTTAAATTTAAACTTCCAAGTAGGTAATGTATGGTACTGGAAAAAGGAAAGATTTGGTTGTCCGTACAACTAAAACCAACTTTATTATAAATCTTTATTAAAAACGCAAAAATCGAAATACACAGATGGAAGCCCAACAGTACATTTTTTTTTTAATTACTTGGCTATGAATAAGCGTGAAACGCGTTCGAGGTTCTGTTTTCCCTCTGTACATTTGATATTGTGGTTTTATTGAAGATTCGCAATAAAGGTGATTTTAGTCAGGGGGCCAACAAAAATCTTTCCAGTGAAGACAGCTACAAGCTGGGAAAGCACCTAGTGTGATAGCAATGAGGTAATTAGCGGACCTGCCCGAGTGGTGTTTACCCTTCTGATCAGGTAATGTACGACACCTTGTATACATGGCTCCTGACCACTTGTCTAGTTGCATCAAAAGGACAGGTAATCAGCCCGCAGAACATTCTCTCTAGCATCTTTCTTTCCACCATTTCAGCACATGAAAGCTTTTACCAACAATATAAAAAAAAAAAAAAAATGCAAACGGCTTGCACTTTTCCTGTACTGTGAAAGGGCAGGTAGTTTTAGCTTTTACATCAAGTGCACATTTATTTTATTACTTGGTCTTCCACTCTGCATCAAAGGAAGACAACTTAGTTATTTACCTGCTCAATTTTGTCTTGCCGGTCCAAAGCAGCCTCAACAGCATCAAAGAACTCTTCCTCATTGATAAGACTGTTGGGTCCCTCCTGTCAAAGCAAGACATGGTTAATTTCTGTGTATTAAACACAAATTGAACGTATAAAACTTGTTCCACCTGAAGACATTGCAGTTTTCTTCTTCTGTGTAAAACCTGCTAAAGCAGATCACTAACAAAAGATATTAAAAATTTTAGGCAGATTAAGTTACTCCTATACAAATTACATACCACAAGTGAAAAAAGAAATCGTAAAAAACGGAAGTATTACCTATATTAGACAGTGCTTATTTGTTTTTTTACGGTTTCTCTTTTCTAAAAAATAAACATCCATCCATCTAAAGTCCAATTCCCCTTTTCAAATGTTGTTATGGTACATATACACTGGAATTAGAATTTTTGTCTTTAAACTAGTAATGGTGGCGATCGTGCTTTGCCTGACTCCATGAAAAAGGCGATAGTAGTGGTCATTCCCAACTTGACTCTTAAAGGGCCTATATCACTACTCAATTCAGATGTTAAGCTGCTGGCCAGAGCTTTGGCTAACCGCATGGTGGGGATGGTCTCCGGACTGGTACATGTGGATCAGTCGGGGTTCATTCTGGCCAGGTCTACAGCCTTGAACATAAGGAGGCTGTTCTTGAACATTCAAAGACCAGTGGGTAACCCAGGAAACCATGCCATTTTCTCCCTCCACATTGCCAAAGCTTTCAACAGCATTGAGGGGAGGTACTTGTGGGCGGTGCTGCGCAAATTTGGGATAGGTTCCAGATTTATATCCTGGGTTAAAACGACTTTATAATGAACCTAGGACACAAATTAAAAGGGCCGGTTGTATCTGTAAGATTAGATGTCCAGCGCATCCCCTCCCCTTACATTAGATGTCAAGAGCCATCCCACCATCAGAAGTTGAGTCCCCCACTCTCGCATCACACAGTGCACCCCCTTTCCTTATGCCACTGCTGGGAAGAAGCTTGATGCATTGCTTGAGGGCAGAAAGTAAGGGTCTGGAGTAGGACCAGAGGAGGGCTGGAGATCACCTGCAGCCGCAGGAGAGGTTCAAGGGCCACATGAAATGGCCTGGAGGGCCGGATTCGGCCCGCGGGCCTTGTGTTTGACACCTGTGCTCTAAACTGTACTAATGACACTGGCTGGGTAGGGGTTAACATCTAAGGCAATCAAGGGGTTAAATGTGTCTAAAAAAGTTTTAATGTTTACACTGTGTGGTGTTTTACTAGCAATGCACCCGTTATTACTTTTTGCAGAGAAAAAAAAAGGGGGGGGGAGCATCACTGCTGTATGAAGAGAGCCCTGTGTTATTTACCAACACAGGGCTCTCTTCTGTCATTAGCTGAGCTGATCAGCGGGTCCCAGACATAAATCATTGGCCGGAACCCACTGATCAGCTTGTGCTGCAGCGAATGACAGCACAGTGTGCATATGTGCGAGCGGATCTGGAAGAAAGCAGCGAATTACAGGTACAAGATTGTGCCTGTACGAGCTGACCTGCTGTAGTAAATGTACTGCGGTGGGTCGGCAAGTGGTTTAGAAAAAAAAAAAAAGAAGTTCAGCAGAAGTAGAGAACAGGAATTTATCAGCTCCCCAAATTTCTGCCAAGATCAACAGGTATTTTTTGCACCTTACCTACAGATAGAAAGGGGCAGTATTACTATATGGTCTGTAGGAGTGAGTGGGAGAAGAGCTGATGAAGGAAAACAAAAAAGGCGAGGACAAAAAAGGTGGGCAAAAAAAATAAAAAAGTCTGCAGGAGCAGAAAGCCGATAGAGAAGGTGAAGGTTAGAGGTGAGGAGATGGGCTGCAGGTGACAGCAGCGCAATGGGGCTGCAAGTGATATGGTGTGGAGCTGAAGGAAATAACAGCATGTTGCTTAAAACCAAATGTGGCTGCACTGGCATGCGATTGCGGCAGAACCTCCCTTTATCTGGGAGGAAATGGCCAAAGGACGGAAACAAACATTTTTGTGAAGGAACACACAGGGAGGAAGGGGTTACTGTAGCATACGCAGAACACAGCAGTCAGAAGTATGAAGTGTGTCACAAAATGCAACCCAATTATGATTAAGTACTTTCCTACCTAACTCTTTTAAAGAAAAAAATATATGACGCAATTTTGCAGCAATCGCTGGGACTGGTCACAAAAAGCATACATATCAGTCGGGACACTGCAGAATTCCCCTGCTGTCACCATGCTCCTTTCTTGGCTTTGCTCCATGCCATTTTAATGCCTTCCCACTGGTTAACTAGATCTGATGGGGAATTGAACTCAGACATCAATTATGCTCCACCCACCATCAAGTAAGCGGGCCCCAAGATTACCATTACATTACAACAGGTGTTCTGCTGGTGAAGTGGTTGTAAAGGCAGAATGTTTATCTTAACACATTCTATGCATTAAGATAAAAAACCTTCTGTGCAACAGCCCCCCTAATACTTACCTAAGCCCATCTCTATCCAGCGATGTCCATGAGTACCTCTGCCCATCAGGAGGGAGAGTCCCGGACGGCTGAGACACAGTAGCGGTACAATTGTCTACCGCTGCTGTCAAAGTGAGTTAACCAAACAGGATAAAGAGGGGGCGGGGCTGAACCACAGCTTTGTGTCAGAATGGACACACGGAGCTGCAGTGCGGCTCGGGTGCCCCTATAGAAAGCTGCTTGCTATGGGGGCGCTCGACAGGAGGGAGGGGCCAGAAGCTGGGAAGAGGGACCCGAGAAGAGGAGGATTCGGGCTGCCCTATGCAAATCCACTGCACAGAGCAGGCAAGTATAACATGTTCGCTATTAAAAAAAATAAAAAAAACACAAGACTTTAGAATCACTTTTAAGTGGTTCTGAAGGCATTAAAGTTAAAAAACCTTCTGATGGCAGCTAACCATAGCCAATGAGGAGAGAGTGGGTGCATTTTTTTTGTTTTAAAATAAAACCTTTAAGACCCCTTTCACACTGGGGCCGTGGTTAAAAAGAACCCGTTTTGTGGCGATTTCCATGCGCTTTGAAAGAGCTGGCCATTAATTCCAATGGGCAGGGCATTTTGGGAGCGTTAAATACAGCGTTTCCAACCAGCTCCAAAAGATGCCACTTGCAGGACTTCCCCCCCCCCCCCCCCCAACGTCCTGCAAGCGCACCGCCCCAGTGTGAAAATTTGCACTGCAATGAATGGGAGGCAGGTTTCAGGCACTTAAGCGCTGGAAATGGCCCCTGCTAACTGCCCCAGTGTGCCGCTGCCCCCCCGGATGAGCGACACGACCGACCCGGCAGCCCCCCTGGATCTGGCTACAGCACTCACGCAGAGAGGGGAAAGAGCCCTCTGCCCGCACCCTGCTCCTTATTCATCCGCAATCTCCAAAGCTGGGGCGCCATCTCGTGTCCAAGCAACAAGCTCTGCCAGCACACACACACACAAAAGAGTGCGGCAGGTACCGATCCACAGAAACAGCTGGGACCACATCGATCGAGACAGGCGGGGGGGGGGGGGGGTTGACGTGGTGACAGGCATGTATCATTCATGCATGCATGGAGCAATGTAATCTGTGTGGGCCCATGACAAGCAACATCAGGAAAAGAAAGTTAAACATTTTCACAGCATCACTCAGATACCACTTCTTGCATTAAAGGGTAACATACTTCATAGTCTGGTCCTCCAAAATGAGCTTTCTTCTTTAGTTCAGTCATGGCATTCCTATATGCTTCTTCCACACGTCTCCTTTTTTCAACTTCCTACAGAAAAAGGACAGAAATCTAATTTCTACGCAACAATCCCTATCCATGTGTCTGTACCATTATCCAAATATGATGTGTTATTCACTAAAGAATGCATTTTAGACTAAATATAGTGGATATTTGAACAATCACATTTCAAGATAAGGCCTGATGGAGGAGCTTCACAAGACCCAAGAGTGTGTGCTCTCGTCTTTTATTCATACTCCATTATGGGCATTATAGCCTGGTGGATTTACTTCTACCTGGAAATCAGAGTAAGACCAGATCGAAAGGCTAGTGGGTTGGTGACTATTTCCCTCTGATAAATACCATTGGCTGAACCGGACCACAATATACAATAAAGGCCAGTCCAAACTGTACCGATAAGGTTGCACACCCACTTAAAACACAGGGTTTAATTAACTACCACTGAAACTTGTGGAAGAGCTTGTGAAAAGGCCAACACCAAAATGTGATGCCTGGAAATGCAGCTGCCACATTTTTTTAACTAGCTGATGCCAAGACAGACATAGGTTAGCCCGATAGCCAAACCTGGAAATAAGACACACCTTGTCCAGCCGTTTTTGCCAGCTGTCCTCCCGTTTAACCATAAGGTCAATGCAATGTGACAGTGTGGCCAGAATTCCTGCTGTAGTAGCTTTGAAAGTGATGGCTTCTCCTTTAAAATCAATGCCATTAATCCCCTTGGGAGTCACATGTGGGAACACTGAAAGAAAAAGACAATTGTACTTAGAAGAATTAAATGACTTTTTAATGTTTCCTTAGTAACATAAGTATTGGGTACAATAAAAATACCCACCAATTTAGAAGAAAAAAAAAAAAGTTTAATGCTGGCTTTATAGGAGGTATGATTAACAGTATCACAAGTCAACCTACACACTTTATACAAGACCAGGACAACCATTTCACAACTCTGTACAACCTTTCAAGGTAGCAGATCTCCTATACAATTTTCTGAGTATTCCAAGCTATAAAGGCCACCTCTAACGTTCTGCAAAGAGAAGCAGGCAGCAGTGCATACAGATGCTGCTGGTGCCATTTGTTTTAGGAGAGATAGTAAGGTGCAATCTAAACTCAAGAAAATAAACTCCCTGATCACACACCGCAATCCTACACAGAAAAGTTATGGCCGGCCAGAGACGATTCAAATTCCTGCTGAACCGGATGGGATTCGAACTGTATAGGCAAGCTGAATGTACCAAGTTGATCAACTTGGGTACAAGCAGCCTGTCGGATTTACATGCGATTATCGCTAGCCACTGCTACAGCGGTTAGCGATAATCAGAGTCTTCTTCTGGCAGGGACAGCTTCTCTGCTCAAAAGTTTGAATCTTAGCTGATTCAGCAGGAGCCCTTTCAAATTTTGACCCTGTGTGGGCAGGCTGAATCTATGAAGTTGATCGATCAACTTGGGTACAACCAGCCTGCCGGATTTACGGCTGCTATAGCCACTTGCAATAATCACGGTCTCAGCAGGAGGAATTCCCCTGTCAGCACAGTATCGATGGGGTGGATGGTGCAGGAAAGAAATTTGCAATCTATAGCAGGGGTAGGCAACCTGGAGCCCTCTAGCTGTTTAACTACATTTCCCATGAGGCATTGCAAGGCTGGCAGTTACAATTACTCCCAGAGGCATGATGGGACTTGTAGTTCTGCAACAGCTGGAGGACCCCAGATTGCCTACCCCTGGTCTATGGCCTGCCTAAGGCCATCTTTAAAATGGCAGCAGTGCACTAGGACAGCCACTTGCCACAAGAACCAGGGAAGATGGTGATCATTGTAGTAGCATTCACTAATACAGTGATTTTCTGCTTTCACAGCAGTCCCTCCGGTATGTAAAATGTATAGATTTACATTTGACCAGGCTGGACAAATGTAACTATGCAATAAAAACCATACCTGGGGTTTGAAGTAGTAGTATTTTAGAAGGTGAGAATGGCATTCCTGCATTTTATAAATGCTTGTTTACAAAGAGCCTTTTGTGCCAACAGACATCGAGGAAAGGCAGGGAGCCAATTACAAGAGCAATTACAGGATCAAGGGGATGATGATTGCTCTAAAACACTGGAGTTGATTTACTAAAAAGGCAAAAAGGCTGTTCACTTTTCAAGGATTTTTTTTTTTATTAACTTGGTACAACGTAAATGAGGTAAAGCTCTGCTGACTTCCATCATCCAAATAACATGCTAGCAAAAAAATGTTTTTTTAAAATTTTCCCAACACATGATTTGGTATTCTTTGCAATGTGTATTTTACTACATTTGCTATGCTAAAATAAACTTTTTTCTTGCAGAGTGAACAGTCCAGTCCATTTGCCTTAAAAGAGAAGGTTTTTTTTCCCCTATTCATACTTACCTTGGTGGATGCAGCATCCGACTGATGCTGCATCTGTCGGCCGGCGTCTCTGCACTGAGAACCGAGCCACCGCCAATGGCTCGCTTCTCACTCCTCCTCAAGCAGAGCGATGCTGACTGTCGGTCAGCATTGCTTCTGCTCTACTCAGAGCTCATTGGAGCGCTGAGCAGTGGAGGGGCGGGGAGCGGCCATCGCAGCGGCTTGCTGAGACTGTCATCAATCAGGTCAGCTGGCGGATCCAGATTTAGAAGTCGAGATGACGTGCTGCCCCGACTGATAGTGGTGATGTCAGTGGGGAGCAGACTTCAGACCGCTCGCCGCTAAAAAACGTGTCACAGGAGTGCAAAACGAATTGCACTTTTGTGACCCATAGGAAAAGCCCAGCCTAAAAAGCTCAGGCTGGACTTCTACTTTAAGTAAATCAAACCCACCAACACTGAAAACCAGTTACTAGGGGGAGTAATCCCTTTTTCGGCAGTTACGTAAGCTCATAATTGGCTGCAAATGAAAAAAGGAAAATTTTACAACAAAATCACTACTATACTAGCAAGGCAGTATCTGTCAACAATGCAAACGATTCAAAATGTACTCATTTACCAAGCTAGACACTGAATACATACTGTTCGATGATTTGTGTTCCAAAGGTGAATGCTAAACCGCAGAAATTTATTACAAAAGCTATAGAAAAGACATTAACTTACATTTTTCTCTAGTGCCGTTACTTGTGTGATTGTACTCCCCCTCTGCGTGGTTCTGCAGAAAGTCTTCCTCATCATCTTCAACCACTAGACAAGCAGAAGGGACTTAGTGTGTGGACTGTCATTTCAGGTGCACAGCAGTGATAGCAGAGTACATTGTATATAGGACAATAGCATGGAAACAACCAAACATGTCGTTCTGCTCCAGTTATTAACTTTTGTTTTCACCAATCCTGTTTCAGATATCACACAAACAGCTCTTGTGTGAGGCTAGCACTGCCAGGAAGACAAAGTGATTTGGATATATTACACTCCCTCACTGACCAATCCGACCTCCAAGGAAATACAACTTCTTTTGTAATCTCATGTATTCTTAAAGCATGAACATAAACATTTAGCAAGGCTGGCTGTACGCAAGCAGATGTCTCACAAACAGCGGTGGGAGATTCAAACCCAAACACTGAGCACAATTCTACCAGCATTTAAGGGGGCTATAAATTCTCCAGGTTTTCACCTTAATATATTTTATGTTGGGACGCTATGTGTAAATTTAGGGGCATGTCTGAGCCATAGTTGGTTAACCCGCTGTGCATGCTGGAAGAGAGTACATAAGGGGCAGACGCCACAGATGTTCGTTCGTTCCTGGAGGCCCATTGGACCTGTTCCTGTGTGCGCGCGCCTCGTGGCCCGCATGGCACGGGGTGCGTGTGTGTTCTAGCCCCGGTCACCTTCAGCCCGAGGCTACATCACTACCTGTAGGCCCGCTCTGTTGGCTGGGGCCTATACCTTCGGAAGGGATCCCAGGCTACCCACCTGCGGGAAGCCCGCTCTTATAAAAAGGAGGCTAGGGGAGGATCTGCCCCAGAGGAGACTGGCGACGGTACTGCTGTCTCGGGAGGAGGCCTGGAAACTCACCTAAGGAGGGATCCATTGCTTTAAGCCCTACAATACGCCGATCTGGCCTAAAGGTTCTCTCTCTATTGCTTGGCTGGGAGGTTCAGGACTTGAATAATCCTGTGGCAGAGGATTCCTGATCGCATCCATAAGTTTCTCAGATTAAATTGATCCGTGCATCATCCCGGCTACTAGGACCAGTGAAAGGGACTACCTGGGTGAGCAATACCCACTCAGGCTTGAGTGGCGACATTGTGTCTTTAGTGCTGCGTGCCTGAACCTTCCCCTGTTCTTCTCTCGCTTCCTACTTTCCTCTCAAGTTCCCTCAGCAAAGTAAATAAAGCCTTATTGTTGGGTTTTACATCTGTGTGGACATAGGCCTTTCTGGAGCCTTTTTTATACCCCGACAACGGAAGCCTTTGGGAGGTAGTTTGCATGACCCAAAACAAAACCAGCAGCCCGATCTCAGAGGGGGGTTAGTGCTACATATGCACTAGGGTGAAAAAAACATTTTGCTGCAGCTGCCCCCAGAGCCCCTCTTTTCTTACCTGAGCTCAGCGGCCCCAGCCGCTGTCTTTCCAATGATAGAGAGACAGCGGCTGGGGCCAGAGATAGATTGATAGCAACAGGAGTCATTTGCTCCCTCTGCTGTCAATCAAATCCAGTGACCTGGGAGCAGGGCTGAGTCCCGCTGTCTGTCAATGGACGTAGCAGCGGGACTTGGAAATACCTTCACACAGGTGACCCCCGTGAAAGTGGCTCTCCATGGGGGCACCAGATGAAGGGAAGGAGCTATGCTGGGGCACTCCAGGAGAGGAAGATCAGGGTTGCTCTGTGCAAAAATTCTTGCACAGAGCAGGTAAGTATAACATGTGTTTTTTTTTTTTTTTATTCAAACCTTTACAAATCACTTTAAGTGGTTGTAAATCTCAGAAAAGAAATATGAGCAAAGCATATCCCTCTATAGTGTGTACTTGTCTCAATCCAGTGCACCAAGTGTCATTCCTGTATGCTGCTTCCTTGCACTACCATCAGCATGAGTCACTTGTGACAAGTTTTCCAGACACCAAGACCGAACCGGTGACAGTGGAGGGAGTTGATTGACAAAACGCAACTCTGTTTCTGTGTGAAGGGACGTGCGTCCCTTTCTTTCAACCAGCTCCTAGAGCTCTCCTCACTGAGCACTACAGTGTGCAACTTCAGCTCTACACCTCCGTTTTGACATCTCAGACAAGCTTTATAAATTCTGGACTTTGAATGGTTGTAGAGAAGAGAATACAGTAGATAAAAAAGGAATAACTTACTGTATATGTAGGAGGATTGGTTTTTATGTAAGGGTTTTCAACTACTTTAAAAAAAGGCACTATACATTTCATTGCCTCAAAAGCAACCCCCTACAATGCAGGCTTTCCCACATCTGGAAAAGCTGCTCCTTTATGCGCCAGGATTAGTACAGCTCCTGCTGTACTTCCAGACCACCAAAAGCTGCAGGTCTCAAATCCCAGTGTACTGGTCGTCTTTTTAGCTTTCTCAAAACCAGGCTTTGTTTTGCAATAGCCAATAAAAGGAAATAAAGGAGCGCAGGTCTAAGGTCTACAAGACCTACAGTGCTGACATCTGAACGCCCAGTACCAATACTAGCCTGTAAACCAGAAAGGGGGGGGCATGTGTGATAAAACGCTGTGGAGCGCAGACCGTTGCACCAACAAGATCTGTGTGCAATATGGCCAAGTTCACGACCAGAGAGCCGCTGCAAAAAATAGGATTTTTGTACTCACCGTAAAATCCGTTTCTCTGACGTCCATGGACCGACGCAGCTCTCATACCGATTACATGTGGGTATATGTCCCTGCTCGCAGGAGAAGACCTAGGCAGAATGTTAGAGGTTAAAACATTCTAGAACAAGCCAGAGCTGAACAGCCCCGCCCAGGGGGGCGGTCCCTCCGAACATTACCCTTCCACCTGCAGCTAATCAGCCTCAGTTCGTAACAAAGCAGTACAAACTTAAAAAGGAAGGGTGGGTGCTGCGTCGGTCCATGGACGTCAGAGAAACGGATTTTACGGTGAGTACAAAAATCCTATTTTCTCTTATCGTCCATGGACCGACGCAGCTCTCATACTGATTACATGTGGGACGTCCCAAAGCAGTATAAGAAAAGGGTGGGAGCAAAAAAAGTAAGGAACAACCAAAACTTCACTCCAAACCAGCAGAGCTCCTCAACGGAGGAGTTGCAACATTAGACAGCGGCCTGCAACACTTTGCGGCCGAAGGAAGCATCCGAAGATGCAGCCACATCAACCTTGTAGAACTTTGAAAAGGTATGAACGGACGACCAGGTCGTCGCCTTGCACACTTGTGCAACCGACGCTTGATGTCAGAAGGCCCGGGAAGCACCAATTGCCTTGGTGGAATGCGCCGCAACCGGAAAGGGAGGCGCCCGCCCCTTAAGGGCATAGGCCTGTATGACGGTCTGCCTGATCCACCTAAAGACTGTGGCAGACGACACCGCTCGGCCCTGTTTTGGACCAGACACAGATTTCCGAATGGAAACAGTAGCAGACAGGTACACTCGTAAGGCTTGTACCCATCTTAATGTATGAAGCGCAAACTCTCAGGGAAGCGATGCGTGAGGACACAAGGACGGAAGAACAATGTCCTTCTTAAGGTGAAAGGCCAAGACCATCCTTAGAAAAGAAGGATGGTCGTGGGTGCAACACCAACATATCCTTATGGAGGACCAAGTAAGGCGACTTGCCAAACAAGGCTGCCAACTCAGACACCCGTCTAACCGAAGCAATGGCCAATAAGGCCAACTTCCGGGACAAGGTCAAGAGAGGAAACTCTGATATTCTCAAAGGGATGTTCTTGGAGAACCGAGATGCATCAAAATCAGATCCCAAGTAGGGAGAGGAGGCTTGACAGGGGGGACCACATGGCGAACCCCCTGCCCAAAAGGTGCTAATCAAGGAATGGCCCGGCAGCGGTCGTTGAAAAAGACAGTCCGGGCCGAAATCCAACCCTCAAAAAAAAAAAAAAAAAAAAAAAGTATGCAAGGCCAGCTTTTGGGTCACACCACGCTGTAAGAACAGCAAAATCCTGGGAACGGAAAACATCCGAGGATGCCACTCAAGTTCCTCGCACATAGCGATGTAAGCCTTCCAGGTATGGTGACATATCTTTCTGGAGGAAGATTTCCGTGTCAACAACACAGAAGAGATGACCGAATACGAGAGAACTCGGTCCTTTAGCACCTGGCTTTAAACAGCCATGCCATTAAAGCCAAGGACTGTAAAGCAGGATGAAGTATGCTCTGCAAAGCCGGCGAGGCAACAACAGTAGCAGAGGGTAAGCATATATCAGGCGATACTGCCCCCACGGGCTTCCAACACGTCTAACGCATCCGCCCAGGGGTCCCTGGACCTGATCACGATCTTGCCACCTTGCGAGTGAGTCGAGAAGCCTCAAGGTCCACTTCCGGTAAAGAAGGTAGAAACACCTCCGGATGCAAGGACCCTTCCCCTGCAATGCACACGGCCGACAGGACCGTCTTGCAGCGAGACGTATGAAAATCCCAAAGAGACTCCGCAATGCATCGGAGAAGGGAGGCCCCAGTGTACAGGGTGCCTCAAATGTTGGCCAATAAAGGCAACTTGACGGAACTTCCCTAGAAACTCGGTCAGAGGACTAGTACCGCAGCCTCCACAGGTGGCGCAAACCCACCCCGGGCACAGAGACCCTAAAGGCTAAAGCAGTTGTAGTGCACCTGCTAGACGACTGATGAATGAAGCAGAGGCTTTTGCCCAGTCATTGAGCTACAAAAAATGCCAGAGACGCAGCCACTAACGGGCGCAACGCCAACCCAAGCCTGGCGAACACAGTCCAAGCCAGTGCTTCTGATCACCACTGAAAGCAGGTGGAAAGTGATACCCCTGAAACCAGGGATCCTTGTGACAATGCTCCATCCAGCAGCTACCCATGGATAGGTGCTGATTGTGCAAACACATAGTTTATACTATGTATTGCGTCAAACGCACAAATGGAGAGGGTGGGAGGAAACCCACCCAGCCACAAAGAGCATAATACCACCACATACGGCGTATGTAGTTTAGTATTTGTGGATAAACCTATTAAACGCGTATATACTGTGCCAGCGACGAAGGCGTGCACATCATCGGGGCCTGGACGTAAACCAGCCACACAGATTGTGTACACAACCGTGTAGGTATGTTAGCCTGCGAATAAACAAATTGCACATGTTTATACTGTGCATAGCGCTGAGAATGCGCACACCATTGGAACGCAGGGGAGAAACCTGAGCACCCGGATGAAACCCATGCAGACTGCATACGCATACCGTGTATGGTATTATAGTATGTGTGCTAAACATTTTGCACAAGCCCATGTGTGCATAGCACCGAAGGCGCGCACACTGTTGGCGCGTGGGAGGAACCGAAGTACCCCACGCATACTCAGAGAATGCAATACCTACAGCTACTGTAAATGTATTTAGTGTATAGACATAATGTGTAGGTTTACATCGTGTATTGCACCAAAGGCATGCATGTCATGTAGTGTGGGCGGAAACCCACGCAGACTGCAAAGACATACCGGGTAAGTCCAATCGCACAAATTTAGACTGTGCATAGCGCCGAAGCGCCCACTCGGTAGAACTCCACGCAGACAGCACACAGATACCGTGTAGGAATGATAGCATGTGAATCAACATAATATTGCACATGTTTATGCTGTGCATTTCCATTGGAGCGTGGGGGGAAACCGGAGTACCCGGAGGAATCCCACGCAAACAGTATACCCATACTGTAAACATGTATAATATGTGCAATAAACATATTGAACATGTCTATACTGTGCAGAGAGCCGAAGCGCACATACCATGAGAGTGCGGGAGGACACCGGAGCCCCCGCCAGCCCAGAGAGTATGATACATACATATACTGTGAATGTATCTGGAGTCGTGCATAAACATTTTGTACGTTTATATCATGTATGGCACTGAAACACAGCATTGGAACGTGGGGACAGCCACGCAGACACAGAGACCAATAACACATACATACACTGTGAATGTATGCAGTGTAGAGGTATAGGATGAGTTTAAATTATGGCGCAGAGGCGCATAATCTTCTCTGTATCATTCCAACCTGCTTGACTGTGCTGCTGAAGCAGCATGCAGGTAACCTCTGATCTTCAGACCGTGTGTCGGTCAGAGCTCAAATCATTCCCCAGGAAATGTTACCTCAGGTATCACACACAAGGCTCACAGGGATTAGAGACATAAATGAATAAAGTCCTCCCTCATCCATGCTGCTCTTGAGGCAGCGTGTGAGGAAAACAGTGAGGAAACTGTGTAAAAGAAAAGCTTGTCACAGCAATTTCAGCCTGAGTGTGTTTCTCACATCATCAATGAGATCACTTACAAGCGCCCTGTCATTCAGACACAGAACTGGAGTCTTCCTCACAAGGGAATGTCCTGTTTATAAACATTAAATATTCAGAGGTAGGGTCCTGAGCCCAATAGCTAGGCCCATATCTGACTCAGAGCACTCCTTCACTAAAGATTTTTGTGGGGGGAGGGGGCTTACAGCTCCTTTTGCTCGCACACCGCTTCCATTCTGACAGGAATGATTCCAGGACTGCTGACAACTGGTCCATAAGGACCGCAGGTGCAGGAAACATATGAACATGTTTAACTGTGCAGCACTGCCAGTTGCTCCAGGCAATGTGGAGAGCAGGTGTATCAGACTCCATAAACGCCACCCTCTGAGACCTTATACACTATACAGTGAATATACAGTCCACCCACTGGCTACGCTGAGGAGGGGATACCCGGGAGGACCCACCAACCCTTAAGGACAGCTCAGTCTGTGAGGAGATTGTGAGGGGATTCGCGCCGCCGCCAGAAATAAATGCGCGGTGGCCACAAGAAAACGGCCGCCATCCGCAGCTATAACTGTGCCACTGAACGCCAAGATGGCCGCCGAGCGCAAAATTCAAAGCTCTAATGCGCGCCAATGGCGCGCGCAATAATCACCTCACACACCAGAAAAAAATGCAGACATGAGCGCCCAACCAGGCCAGAGTGACCCCCAAGCACCCCACAGCACCAGTACAGGGTGCAGAGAGCAGCATAACAGGGGGGGGGGGGGACAGGGAGAAACCCCCACACACAGAAACACAGCCAGCATGTACTCACCTGCAGTAGGAGAGACTACTTACCCGTCCCTTTCAGGGACCCACTGGCTTGTTTCAGACAGACCTATCACAGAGTCGTACTGCGTAGCTGTCGGCCCGGTCCACCGCGAGAGATACAGTCAGTCAAGTACTGTTCAATCTTGAGAGGACCGCGGGAGCATGAAAGCAACCCGGCCACCCCTGGAGCCATGGGGTATGTCGTGAACTGAGTCTCACGCACGCAAGGCGAGGATCAGCGCGCTCGATGGTCGGACAGGGAAGACTACGCGGATACTAGTGTACCCAACCTGTTGCCCAGCCGACAGTTGATTGAAGGTCTCAAAAATAAAATAAAATTCCCAAAGGAATAAAAATCAAAAGTAAAATCTTCCAGGAGACTGGCTCCTGAGAGCCACTTCTTCTGCTAGGCAGAAAAAAACTGAGGCTGATTAGCTGCAGGTGGAAGGGTAATGTCTGGAGGGACCGCCCCCCTGGGCGGGGCTGTTCAGCTCTGGCTTGTTCTAGAATGTTTTAACCTCTAACATTCTGCCTAGGTCTTCTCCTGCGAGCAGGGACATATACCCACATGTAATCAGTATGAGAGCTGCGTCGGTCCATGGACGATAAGAGAAAATTAGGTGCGTGCATTTTTTATATGCCCCATCGACCTGTGCAGTTCAACACAGATGGTTTAAATGAGTCCTCAAGGTGGATCATTTGAACACTATCCCGGCTCACAGGAAGAGGAGAAAAAAAAAAAGGGATGAATGGTTGCACAACCCGGAAGGATGCCAAAATCTTTAATGTGGTGATCAACAAATAAAAGCATATAAAAGCACCAGGAGATAAAAATGTTAACATGTTTCACGCAGATAATAGAACTTAATCAGAACATAATCATGTGTTCTGATTAAGTGCTGTTCTGTGTGAAACGCGTTAAAATTTTTATCTCCTGGTGCTCCCTGTGCCGTATATGCTTTTATTTGTTGATCACTACAAGATTTTGGCATCCTTCCAGAGTGTGCAGCCATTCATCCATTTGTTCCCTGATGATTTTAGAGGCAAGCCAAATGGGCACCTCATTAGACTTGCAGCACTCACACCTTGAGTGGTGTTTCCTCATCATTGGATCATCTTCATAGTGTATCCCTAGCCACAAACTTGCAAATTATATTCAGCATGAAGTTAAATAATGGCCATTAAAGTAGAAAGTGACCTTTTTAGTGGCTATTGGGAAAATAGCCCTAAATTGGTGATCAGTATAGTGCTCCATTAGATTTGTGGGCAGTGGAGAAATGCACTATTTGGGGGGGGGGGGGGGGTGCACCCTTTCAGGCAGCTACAAACATTGGGGTCAATGGTTATTTTTAACCAACAGGTAAATGTACAGGCACAGTTGGTCCCATGCTGGCTGTGCTGAGTGATGTCAACCCCCAAACTATGCAGGAACCTTGAAGGTGAATAAATCTGCCATTGCTTTTTGCCCAAGAAACCCACAGCAAGCACTGGAGGAATCCTACATTTCTGTGGAACCTTGGTTGAGAAACGCAGATGGACTATTGCACAGCTGCATCAGTCACCAGCTTACAACTAGGGCAGGGCCTTGTAGTGCAGTAGATCCGCACACTGATGAAATGCTACTTGACATGTCACCTACACTGAGCAGTACACCTTTACATGAGGGCTCAGAAATTCATTACATTTTTTATGGTACCTTGTGCATGTCTGTTGTGAAGGGAAAGCACAAAATTAATTTTCTACAACAAAGGAACAGAGTTTTGAAGCACTGTTTATAGGAGACGTTTACTTTTAGGAGGTTTCCCTTTGGGTGAGGTTCCCTTTTGGATGAAGTTCCGCTTTAAGATATCATACTTGAGGATACTTTTTACTTTTTGGTCTTTACAACTGAATCGAATCTACAGCTTAAAGAATTACCTTTATCCCGCTCAAGCTCATCTTTACAGTCTGCATCAGCACATGCATCAAAATACTTCTGCAACGTGTCGACCTGCCTGCAAAGAATGTCGCGGAAAGTCTCCATTTCAGCAAGTTTCTCACGTAGACTGTGCCCTTTCTGGAAACGAAAATCAGCAACAAATGTAAAATTACCGCAGATAACACTTAGAAAAGTCAAGTTCAGACAGTGTTCATCTGCTCTATTTAACTGAACTACTTCCAGGGAAAAGTAACAGCCCTCCATTTAGCCCATTTATGTGTTCACTAAAAAGGTTTTAAACAACTTCATGCAATTTTTTTTTCTTGCACACTACCACCACTAATCCTCACCATACAATAGTATAATGGATGGTCCGATCGGGTCTGCCTGAAAAACTGACAGGCAGACCCGATCGGTTGGTCTGTGTGAAAGGCGCCTTACAGCAATGTGTTGCACGCGTTTCTGTAATGTACAGAGATTAAAACATAATTGTATATGCCTTTTTTTTATTTAAATATACTAGCAAGGTGTATTTCAAGAGAGAATATATATATATATATATATATATATACACACACACACATACATACACACACACACACACACACATATATACATATACACACAATTTATTTTTAATTTTTTTCAGAATATGGCAGCTACAACTGGAAATACATCTAAAGGACTGACCTTGAATGATGATGTAGATGTGGCTGAATAGCCGCTTGCGCCAGACACAAGGGAGACCATCGAACCATGCCGTCGTAGGCTAGTCTCTGATCCATAACCAGATTCAGACTGTGAGAAAAAAATAAATAAAAATACATGAATCAAAGCAGCACACAGACCATTAAGACTTGAAAAACCATTAACCGCTACAGAAAAGGATTGCATTTACGCCAAATGAATGCTTGCAGTATCTTATGGGAAGATGCACAGGAAAAAACACTAACCCCTCCATGATCAGGGAGACATCTTGTACCTGTATTAGTCATTTTGGTAAAAGGATGTCACCCCTTTTTTCCCCCCTCAGGTGTTTGCGCTCAGAAACAATGCAATGTTGTTTCTATAACCCCTTGATAGTAAATTGGCACCAAATAGGATTTAGGCAACATCTGTCAGATGTTCACAAGCTGGGGGTATGTATATTTGACTCGGTCCCCAATATTAGCAGCAAAAAAAAAAAAAAAATCTTAACTTTTTTTTTTTTTTTTTTTTTTAACACATCGATGTGTAAAAAGCAATGCTTTGTACAATTCAGCTCCAATTTGTTAACATTGAACACAGATCCTAATGGGAGTGTGGATTGCTACTTTAAAACAAGCAGGTATCAGGCTTTAGCACTTCTTGAAGCTTGCTGAAAACCTGCTAGCAGCTTTCTTACAGTGGCAATCAGCACTCCCGGTAGGATCAGTGTTCAACATTTACAAACTGGCGTTGAAAACTTGCTAAAAGCTCTGCAAATGCTTGGTCAAAGCTTGCTGTTCACACTGCTCTTATGCAAGCTGAACCACAAGTCAAACAGGCCATACACACACACTTAGTGTGGCCATACAATTTTGTTAGATTGCCTTTAGATTCAATACCTTCATGTAGTATGACATCATATGTTTTTGGTGAATCTACAGAAAAATTGTACAATGAATGACCAGCCTTAAAAAAAAATAAAAGTTTACAAAAAACAAACATGTTACTCTTCACTGTTCTGTGAAGTGGTTTTACACAGAACGGCCTCGATCCTCCTCTTCTCAGGTTCCCTGCCAGCACTCATGGCTCTGCTCCTCCCCCGCCCCCCAACATCCGTCAAGTGCACACCATAGTTCCGCCGCTCGTTTTGGGGGCACTCGTGCAGGCTCGATTGTGTCCAAAAACGCACAGATTGCGTCTCAGCTCAACCTCTGCTCCCTCCTCAATGGCTCCAGCTGCTGTGTCCGAGTCTGAGAAGGAAGAGAGATGCTGCTCTCATGCACATCGCTGGATGGAGATCAGGCTCAGCAATGTGGGGGGCGGCACTAAAGTATTTTTACCCTGAGCCATGGTTCACACTTCTGCGAGGAAGTGGTGCAGGAACAGTTTCCAAGTCGGAGAGACTTGTCACATCAATTAGAAGGGTTCCATTGTCATTCATTGGGTACAACTTGTCATGTGACTGAACTCCTTTTACAACAAGTTGGACCCCATAACCGGCATTGGAACTGTTCTAATTGGTGTGACTCAAGTTCCTGCACTACTTTTGGTGAGACTTCAAACACAACTTACATTGACTTCTGTAAAAGATTTTGTATGCAAGCCGCGATGAAGTCGTGCAGGAATGTAGGATTTAAAGTTACGTGTGAACTGAGGCTAATACAGACCATGCAAATACTGTAAGTGAAAAACCTTCAGCCTTCAGAACCACTTTAAGCAGAATTGCAAGTTTAATTTGACTTTGTCCAGCTTTGGCCCAAAGTTTTTAAACATGGTTTCCATCACACAACGATGCAGCCGCTGAGTGTGCACTGTAATGGGCTATAGTAGCATTCACTACATACAGTAAGTAGTGCTGTGCATTTAATTTCAGCAGCAGATGGGAAGTCACCTGTAAAGCTGCCAAACGTAAACAGTCAGGCTGAATGATTCTCTTCCATTCAGGAGAAGCCTTGTATTTTCAATCAACGCATACAAAGCCTTCTCCGATTGGCCCATGTGGAAATGTAAAAAGTTGTTGCTGACCCCTCCACCTTGGCCAATCAGAGAAAGTCTTGTTAGGCCCCATGCACACGAGACGCCGGTGCAAACTCTGCTGAACACACGTTTTTAAAGGCTAAAACCGGCGTTTAAAAACACGCGTTTTACCGCGTTTGCATCTATAGGCGTTTAGGTTAGAAACATCATAAGACCCTCCCTAAGCTCAAAAAAAAAAAGTATTATTTAACCATTTCTGGAGACCAGCAGCTGAGAGAGCAGCAGTGTACTTATATTTAGCGTATCACTTGCCACATCATCTGCCACAAGCTGTGGATTGTCCACTTGCCACGTCACTTGCCACGTCACCTGGCCACAAGTTGTGGCTTGTCCACCTGGCCACAAGTTGTGGCTTGTCCACCTGGCCACAAGTTGTGGCTTGTCCACCTGGCCACAAGTTGTGGCTTGTCCACCTGGCCACAAGTTGTGGATTGTCCACCTGGCCACAAGTTGTGGATTGTCCACCTGCCACAAGTTGTGGATTGTCCACCTGCCACATCACCTGGCCACATCACCTGCCACAAGTTGTGGATTGTCCACTTGCCACGTCACCTGGCAACATCACCTGCCACAAGTTGTGGATTGTCCACTTGCCACGTCACCTGGCAACATCACCTGCCACAAGTTGTGGATTGTCCACTTGCCACAAGTTGTGGATTGTCCACTTGCCACAAGTTGTGGATTGTCCACTTGCCACAAGTTGTGGATTGTCCACTTGCCACAAGTTGTGGATTGTCTACAGTGCAATGCAAGCAATTACATTTTTTTTTATGGTTTTTCATCATTTGCCATAATTTGAGATTTCTAATGTAAAAAAAAAATAGGTCACCTTTAAAAACGCTTATAAGCGCAAACGCAGCAAAACGCCGGTGCCGCGTTTAGCGTCTAAAACGTGGAAAACTTTTGCTTCTGAACCCATTTTTTTGCTTCTGGAAAAACGAGGTTAAACGCAACTGCTTGTAAACGCCAAAAAACGAGTGTGTGCATGGACACACAGGATAACATTGAAAAAAGCGTCCAACTGCCTCTGAACGCGCGTTTAACAGCAAATAACAGCGTCTCGTGTGCATGGGGCCTTATAGTGTAAAGTGGACCTGTTAACTTTACTCCACATTGCACCAAGAAGCAAAGTCAGCCTCCTAATAGTAGAACATAGGGTGTCGCGATTTACACATTTAGCAGCATTGATAATGTAAACAGCATTTTCATAACATTGACTTTATGTAAACCCAACCTACACAAGCCATTCACAAGCAGCACATTATAAATACCTCAGAAATACTACAGTACCGTCCCATTTTACACAGATGGCATTTTAGTAACCGTTCAAAACCTTTATTATCCTTAACATCGATGTCATCTTAGATGTCAGACTAGTAAAAAGGAACTAGTGTTATACAGCAACATACAGGTATCGGGATGGCACACTGTCTCTTTCCATCCATTGATATTAGTTGCAGTCCTGCAATCCAACATGCAAAGCAGAGATTTTACTGCTGCACTTATGGTTTGCAAGGCACATCATTAGTAATTCTCTACAGAAAAGCACTCAGAAATAAGAGGATCAATAATGAAAGAAAAAACAAAAAAACTACTGCCAGCACAAGCTCTATGACTTAACTCCAGCAATGCCATAAACCAATTCTGATCACCTAGCACTGGCCATCTAATCCCACTGTCCGCCTGATGAGGAAGAGCCACAAATCCCAGCATGGCATCAGCAGCTGTCTGGGCATGCTGATATTTGTAGTTTGTGAACAGCTGGATAGCCACACGATGCACAAACTTGATGTAGGGTGACCAGAAAGGAGAGCTACTAGTACAGAGTTACCTGGCCACTGCCTAATGCCTATGGCACAGACAGTGTGCAGAAAGATCAGTACAGTCCTGCAAACGTCGCTCTAAAACCTGCTGCACTGCGTCACCTTCTCCAGCACTTTAGACATCCGAGGGGCTTCCATATTACTGCTTCCTCTTTCCAGTAGTGATGTCGTCAGATGAAGGAGATGAGTTAATGTTCATAAGCCCTGCCTAGCCAATTATACTGCTTGCCAGGAAAAGAGGACTGGCCTGGCTGACATGCTATCCGAGGGCACAACTGAGACATGCAGGACTCTTCGCAATCTGAATTGGGTCGATAATTCTGAACAAAGACTCATGGGAAAAATACTTCTGTGCAAACATTTATGGCATTGCTGCACAGAGACACAACCTTCTACAAATCAACAAATCACTACATGCACTGTATAGGAAACTCCTAGGGAGGAAGAGAACCGATTATTAATGCAACATCATTCACACACAAGCCTTTTATGAAACTTTAGCATTTCAGAGAATGTTGGATCCCTTTGCTGCCCATCCCACTGACATCTATAGTCACAAGTGCTGAACGAGGAGCGTTTAAGTCCATTTTAGCCCAGGTTCACACTGGGCTTCGGGAGTTAAGCCGTGCGAGTTCAGCTGAACTCGCACGATTTCACTCCTGCTGGCAGTCCCGATTTCAGCCGCGATTACAAAGACACCTGACACAGATGTCAATGTAAATCGCGGCCGAAATCGCAAAAAGTAGTACAAAAACTACTTTTTGAAATCGGTGCAGCGCCACAGATGCGGCGTCGCACCGATTAGGACAGTGCCATTGCCTGCAATTTGCAGCAAATATGGCCGTTTTGACATGTCAAATCGCACCAGTGTGAACCAGGGCTAAAAGCCAGTACATGGAAACAGAACCCATAAAATGAAAGATATACAGTATAATGGAGGTTTTCATTTCCAGGAACTTACACACCTCCTAGTCAGAGGTTATGTGCTACATTTCACAAAGAAAAATGGACCAATTTACTTTCATTTAGCCAATTGTTTTATACTTTTGTTACTATAATCAAAAAAATAAAAATTCTTCAGCAGTCAATGCCATCTACAAATTGGGTGAGTTTACATACAGTCCAATATATTCTAAACATGAAAAGACTGCATGAACTTTTCATTATGTCTGAGCAGACAGGAAAATTGGCAGCACACTTTACAATCTCTCGCTTTGCCTCTTGGGCTCCATGCACACTGAAGCTCATAAACTGACATTTTTGGGAGTTTGGATTTTTTTTTTTTTTTTTTTTTTACACAGCCCATAAACTCCCCTCTATGTTATCCTATGTGTCCATGCACACATGAACGTTTTTGGACATTTATCAGCAGTGGAGTTTATGGGCTGTTGTCTGAACACTTAACGTTAAACGTCCATAAACACTGATAAACATCGATAAACGCTCAAAAAACCTGGCTCACCAGCTTTTAATCCATTGGGGAAAAAAATAGCTAAAAACGCTAACGCGGAAAAACGCTATTGCAAAAAACGTTAAAAAGCACTGAAAGACTCGATGCAAAGCTACTGGCGTTTTTATAATGTAATTTTAACGTCCAGTGTGCATGGAGCCTTAGCCTACGTTCACATTGAAGGCGGGTTTGAAATGGTGCAGAACTCTCACAAATTCCAACCCACATTTCATTGCGAGTTCGGGGGCGAGTTGACAGACATCTGTGCGGGTTCATGCACAGACTTCTATTGAAATCGCCCCCAAAGTCACCAAAAATTAGTGCAGTGACTACTTTTGGGAATCGGTGCGGCAAAGTTGGCATCACACCAATTTGGACGGTGCCTTTGCCAGCAATAGGCTCCTCTTTGGTATGCAATTTGACTTGTCAAATCAGCCCAAAATGTGAACGTAGGCTAAAAGGAGAAATGTACCACTTTTTTTTTTTGGGGGGGGGGGGGGGGAGTTAAAAAAAATGAGCCTTTAGAATCCCTTAAGAAAAGACAAACATGCTATACTTACCTGATCTGTGCAATTGTTTTTCACAGAGAAACCCTGACCCTCTTCTGTGGGCACTCCTGTCTCCTCCCCCCCCCCCCCCACCAAGTGCCCCCATAGCAAGCCGCATGCTATGGGGCACTCATGCATGCTTGATCCTGAGCCCCACCCTGTGTGTCCATAAGACACACAGAGCACAGCCAGTGCCCCCCCCCCCTCCCACCCACCACTGGCTGTGGCCAACAGAAGCAGGAGCCAATGATGAGGGAGAGAGCCTCTGCTCTTGTGCACATCGCTTGATAGAAATGGGGCTCAGGTAAGTGTTTAGGGGGAGCTGCTTGCAGGAGGCATTTAAAAAAAAATAGAACCCCTATAAATACACCCATTTTGAAAGCAGCAAAAAAATTAACATTTGGTATTTTTTTTGCATTTGAGCCTACAGGCTCCTTCCAATTTAGGTTGTTACTGAGGTCAAAATCTTCAGCTACGAATTGGGAAAATATCAATAGGGAACAAGTGCGGTGACCACACTTGTGCTCCATTAAGAACCACAGCCCCTCCCCACCACATTGGCAAATAGAAATTATGGTTACTTTAAATGAGTAGCAGCTGTACAGGCAGAACCAAAAACAGCCACACCAAATTCAAAATCTGCCAGGAGGTGGCGGGGAGAACCTCTGGATTCTGTGATGAACAGGAGGTGGACTCTGATCAGGTTTCATGTGATACCCTGAATAACTTACCTCTGGTCACAAATATTTGAATATTATATATGGCGACACCTGATGCTTAGTGGGGAGATTACCTTCTACAGACTTTCCAACAAGATAGCAAGAACCGTTATTCCCAACCCCTGAATGTGTCCCAATGAAGCAAAACACGTTGACGCACAGGGACTTGCTGCCATTTACATGGTGCATATTTCTTCTGCGCCATGCATTTTGTTTAGTATGTGTTAATTCTCTGTATTGCTTGGTTTTGCATTAGGAATTGTTATAAAATAAAAATTATATTCAATATTGTCCAATGTGCCTATAAAAAGTCAGACCCTGGGCTACCCCTTGCCTTCTTTTCTCTTGAGTTCTGGTCCAAGTATTTGTTACCTCAACATTTCATATGCCTGATGTGTCTGCTGTACCATTTACGTGTATGAAAAAGTATCCTATTCTTTGTTTCCTTTGTGTAAAATCCCTAGTGTTACTGCCAGTCCCTCTGCTTTAACCACTTCAATACTGGGTACTGACCACAGCCAGGCAGAACACAGCATAGTCAGTTCTCTAGCTGTGCTGGGAACCCAGCCTGCTCACCTCTAATGATCAGACTTATCCTGACCCCCGTGCCGCACCACCTTTCACTGGGAAGCTAAGTGTACTGCTGCTTCTCCTCCCCCAGCACTCATGCAGCTGAGAACAGGAGGGAATGTGATCACTTATAAAAAAAGGAAAAAAGGGTATTTTTTTTTTTTTTTTTTTTTTATCTATACAAGCGTTTATCCTTTAAAATGAATGGGTTATTTTACAAAGCGATTGTGTACAAATCACTTTAATGCCACTGAAGTGGATTTTCAAAATCTGTAGCATTGCTTGTAATTAGGCGTATGTCCATTCTGAAATTTAAGCTGGGTTTTAGAGAAAAAAAAAAAAAAATTGTGTGCTTTCACCTACGATCCAATCAAAAATGCTCATTTATTGCTGTCAGTGCACCACTATACAAACTCTGTGTGGGATGCCCTTATAAGATGGATTGTTAGCATGCATTAAGCATTTAGATGGAGGTGGCCTCAGCCAATGCCACCATGTCAGAGGTTCTCTGACCAAACCCCGGTGAGCGGGGCAAAACATGCAGGGGGGTGTGGCTGAAGCAACATTCATTTACATACTAATGCTATGGGTTGATAGGTGGCGTACCAATGTCGCCGTTCCGGAGCAATGAGGATCACCGGAATGGCCTTGGCCCCTACTCTGCGAAGCAACAATAGTAGCGGAGGTTAAGCATACATCAGGAGATACTGCCCCCACGGGCCACCAACGCGTCTGCCCAGGGATCCCTGGACCTGGCCACAAATCGACACCTTGCGAGTGAGTCGAGAGGCCAGAAGGTCCACATCCGGTGCCCCAAATCCGGTAAAGGAGGTGAAAAACATCTCCGGATGTAAGGACCCTTCCCCTGGAATGCACACAGACAGGACCGTCCTGCAGCGGGATGGGTATGATAATCCCAAAGAGACCCCGCAATGTATCGGAGAAGGGAGGCCCCGGCTTACGGGGTGCCTCAATTGTTGGCCAAGAAAGGCAACCTGACGAAGCTTCCCTAGAAACTCGGTCAGTGGACCAGTAACAGCCTCTACAGGTGGTGCAAACCCACCCCGTGCACAGAGACCCTAGAGGCTAAAGCAGTTGCAGTGCACCTGCTAGTTGACTGATAGATGACGCAGAGGCTTTTGCCCAGTCATTGAGCTTCAGAGACGCAGCCACTAACGGGCGCAACGCTAACCCCAGCATGGCGAACACAGACCAAGCCAGCGCTTCTGATCACCACCGAAGGGCAGGTGGAAGGTGGTACCCCTGGTACCAGGGATCCTTATGACAATGCTCCATCCAGCAGCTATTCCATTGATAAGTGCTGATTGTACAAACGTATAGTTAATGCTGTGTAATGAGTCAAAACGTGCAATTAGAGCGTGGGAGGAAACCCACTCGGCCACAAGAGCATTGTACAACCACATACGGCATATGTAGTTTAGTATGTGTGGATAAACATATTAGACACGTTTATACTGTGCTAGCGACGAAGGCACGCACAGTGGGCGGAAACCAGCCACGCAGACTGCGTACACAACGGTGTAGGCATGGTTAGCATGCGGAAAAACATATTGCACATGTTTATGCTGTGCATAGCGCCGAAAATGCGCACACCATTGGAGAGCGGGGGGGGGGGGGGGAGCACCCGGATGAAACCCACGCAGACTGCATACGCATACCGTGTAGGTACTATAGTAGGTGTGAAAAACATTTTGAACATGTCTATGTGTGCATAGCGCCGAAGGAGTGCACACCGCTGGCGCTATGAAACCCGAGGAAACCCGAGTACCCGGAGGAACCCCACGCAGACCCAGAGAATACAGTACATACATCTATTGTGAATGTATTTAGAGTTGTGTATAAACATAATGTGTATGTTTATACCGTGTATGGCACCAAAGGCGCGCATGTCATGTAGCGTGGGCGTAAACCGGAGGACCCGGAGGAAACCCACGCAGACTGCACACACATACCGCGTAGGTATGTTAGCATGTGAATAATCAAATCGCACAAGTTTAGGCTGTGCATAGCGGCGAAAGCGCCCGTACCATTGGAGTGTGGGAGGGAACCAGAGTACCCGGAGGAAACCCACACAGACTGCATACACATACCGCATAGGTATTATAGTATGCCTGATAAACATATGGAACATGTTTTAACTGGGCAGAGAGCCAAAAGGCGTACATACCGTCAGAGTGTGGGAGGAAACCGGAACACCCGGAAGAAACCCACGCAGACAGCACACAGATACCGTGTAGGAATGATAGCATGTGAATAAACATATTGCACATGTTTATGCTGTGCATTACCATTGGAGCGTGGGAGGAAACCGGAGTACCCGGAGGAAACCCACGCAGACAGCATACACCTACTGTAGGTATTTATAGTATGCATAATAAACATATTGAACATGTTTATACTGTGCAGAGAGCCGAAGCACACATCGTGAGAGCGTGGAAGGAAACCTGAGCACCCGGAGGAAACCCACGCCGACCCAGAGAGTATAATACATACAAATACTGTGATTGTATTTAGAGTCTTGTATAAATATATTGTGTATGTTTATATTGTGTATGGCACTGAAGACAGCATTGGAACATGGGAGGAAACCCACGCTGACACAGAGACAAATAACACATACACTGTGAATGTATCCAGTGTAGATTTACAAGATAAGTTTAAATTACGGCGCCGAGGCACATAAACTTCTCTGTATCGTTCCAACCTGCTTAAATGTGCTGCCGAAGCAGCATGCAGGTAAAAGGAAACCTCAGACCGTGGTCCTGTCAGTGCTCAGAGAGTTCCCCAGGAAATGGCGGGAAACCACAGGTGCAGAGACCCCGTTGTTGCCTCAGACATCACACAGAAAGCTCCCAGGGACTAGAGAAATAAATGAATAAAGTCCCCCCCCCCCCCCCCACCATGCTGCACCGACCGGAGGGGGGGGGCACTGTGTACCACTGTATCAGCCATGCTGCTCTTGACGCAGTGTGTGAGGAAACAGTGAGGAAGCTGTGTAAAAGAAAAGCTTGAAAAGAACCAAAGGAGACAGCATCCGCTTGAGGTACCACAGCCACAGCATCCAGCTTGAGAGTGTCCCTCACAGCATCAATGAGTTCACTTACAAGCACCCTGTCATTTACTGACTCAGAACTGGATTCTTCCTCGCAAGGAATGTCCTGTTCAAAAACATTAAAATATTCAGAGCTAGGGTCCTGAGCAGCTGCAGCTAGGCCCATATCAGAATCGGAGCACTCCCCATGTGGAGATTGTGTGGGGAGAGGGTGCTTATAGCTCCCTTGTGCTCGCACACCGCTTCCATCCTGACAAGGAATGATTCCAGGACTGCCAACAACTGGTCCATAGGGACCGCAGGTGCACTGCCAGTTGCCTCTGATAAGAGTGGGGAAGCAGGTGAACCAGACTACATACTCGCCACCCTCTGAGACCTTATGCACAATAAAGTGAACAGTCCACCCACTGGCTGTGCTGACTGAGGAGGGGATACCCAGAGGACCCACCAACCCTTTAGAGGACCACTCAGCTCCGCTGTATGCACCGCACTGCCAGAGCGTGTGAGGAGAGCGTGTGAGGAGAGCGTGTGAGGAGAGCGTGTGAGGAGAGCGTGTGAGGAGAGCGTGTGAGGAGAGCGTGTGAGGAGAGCGTGTGAGGAGAGCGTGTGAGGAGAGCGTGTGAGGAGAGCGTGTGAGGAGAGCGTGTGAGGAGAGCGTGTGAGGAGAGCGTGTGAGGAGAGCGTGTGAGGAGATTCGCGCCGCAACAGCGGAGGTAGAGCCCAAAAACAAAAGTGAAAGCGCTGCGGCTTCAAGAAAATGGCCGCCGGCCGCGTGTAATACTGCGCCATTGATCCGCGGCAAGATGGCCGCCGAGCGCAGCAAAATTACAGCCAAAGCGCCTAATAGCGTCTCCAAACACCCCACGTTTTCTCAGCCCCAGCACACAGACATAAGCGCCCCCCCCCCCGCCAGGCCAGAGTGACCCCCAGGTACCCCCCCCCACACAGCTCAGCAGCATACAAAGGGGAGACAGGGGAACCCCCCCCCCCCCCATACAGAGAAACACAGCCAGCATGTACGCACCTGATGCTGGAGAGACCCACTTGCCCGTCCCAGAGGGACCCACTGGCGTGTTTCAGACAGACCTATCACAGGAGTAGTACTGAGTATCTGTCGGGCCGGTCCACCGCGAAAGATACAGCAGGCACTGTTCAATCTTGTGAGAACCGCAGGAGCATAAAAGCCCACCGGCCACCCCTGGAGTCATGGGGCATGTCGTGAACAGAGTCTCACGCACACAAGGCGAGGATCAGCACGCTCGATGGTCGGACAGGGAAGACTACGAGGATACTAGTGTACCCAACCTGTTGCCCAGCCGACAGTTGATTGAGAATTTTATTTTTGAGACCTTCAAAGGAATAAAAAATAAAATCTTTCAGGAGACTGGCTCCTGAGAGAGCCACGTAGTCTTCTGCAAGGCAGAAAAAAAAACAGGCTGCGGGTAGGAGGGTTATGTCCGGAGGGACCGCCCCCTTGGGCGGGGCTGTTCAGCTCTGGTTGGTTCTAGAATGTATGTTTCTAACATCCAACATTCTGCCTAGATCTTCTCCTGCTAGCAGGGACATATACCCACGTGTTTCAATATTAGAGCTGTGTCAGTCCATGGACGATAAGAGAAACTTTTTTTTTGGCATTGATACATGTCCCCTGGGGCAGAACCCGGTCCCCAAACACCTTTTATGACAATAACTTGCATATAAGCCTTTAAATTGGCACTTTAGATTTCTCCCATAGACTTTTACAGAGTCTTCCGCGGCTTTTTGAATTTGCCGCAAACACCCCAAATTGTTCGCTGTTCGACGAACGTGCGAACAGGCAATGTTCGAGTCGAACATGAGTTCGACTCGAAGCTCATCCCTAGAAAACAGTAACTGGGCACACATCAGTTCTTACATGGAGAGAAAAGTGTTAAAGGAGCTTCTCCTCTCCCACGACCCAGGCATGCGTGCCTGCACACAGCTCAAATATCCAATGTCCGTGCTCCAAGCACAGTGCAGACAACCTGGCTGGCTCAGGGGCAAAATTAAATGCAGAGTCCAGGGTGGCCTCACCAAGCCTGATCAGTGCAGATCAGACTGGGCCTTTCAGGTCACCCTGTGCCCCCAATAGACACAGGGTGAATTGCACATAAGAGGGGCCTGGGGAGCCGAACCAGGAGTCTGCCGACCCTTCAAAAGTAAGCTGGGCTCCACGGCCCCCCGTTCAAAGTGACTCACGTCACACAATGCTACAGTTCCAACCACATAACAAGCATGTTACCAGTGCTGCACATTCCATACTCTGGGAAAGATTGGGATAGACTGACAAGTGTACACCACTGCCCTCCCCAACACGGACGTTTCTTTAACACATCCACAGGAGGTTAATGACAATATTCATAGCAACAGTTTGTTTTGCTCTTGCAATAAGCTTTACATACAATAGCTAGTACATTAAGACCCCTTTCACACTAAGGCAGTTTTCAGGCGTTTTAGTGCTGGAAATAGCCTCTAACGAGCCCCGGAAAACTGCCTCCCAATCTGTGCAACAAGTGATTTTTACACTCGGGCGGTGTGCTTGCGGGACACATTAGGAAAAGTCCTGCAAGCAGCATCTTTGGGGCGCTATAAATGGCACTCCAAAACACCCCTGCCCATTAAAATGAATGGGCACCGCTTCCAAATCTCCTTAAAAAAAAAAAAAAAAAAAAAAAAGGGGAGCATCACAAACTGGACTTTTCCTTTTTTAAAAAGGACAATTACCTTAAAAAAAAAAAAAAACCTGCCCCAGGCCTGCCCTTGAGTGGGATCAGTTACTCCCGGTTCTCTTCTCCACACCCATTAATTGAACCCACTTTACACCACAGATCCAGTTTTCCCTCACCTTTAATGCCTATTATGGGGCACCCGGACTTTATACCGGGTATCGCCGACCGTGCTTTAAGGCTCCAGCCCGAAGGGAGACTGGTCAGAGCCTCTTCCTTTCTCGGATCCTCTCCGTGGACTAAACTCCAAAGCTTGTAACCCACCCTTAATTCCTATATTTTGGGCAAATGGAAGATCTCACAACTGTTTCACTTTCTTCAATCCCTCCCAGATCATGGCTGCTTTCGTAGACAACCCACACCGTTTGAAGATATATGCATAGGAGATGAGCCAATATGGAACGCTCTATCCTGTTCTTATAATATACTACTGACAGCAACATGATCCCCTGTATCTGAAGAAATGGGAGAGAGACCTCAAAAGCTTCATTCACGGAGGATCAAGAGACTCATATCCTTCCATTTGCGCACAGGTCTTCCCTGTAAAGCAAATATCAAGAGATTACTTTCAAGATCCTGATGCCCTGGTACAGGACCCCTTCGGTGCTGGCGTCAATATTTCCAGGACATAGCTCGTTGTGCTGGAGGTGCGGTAATTAGACTGGCACGTTACTACACATCTTCTGGGAGTGTCTGCTGCTGGCACCTTTCTGGAGCCAGGTCCAGACGATCATACACAAGCTTACCGATTTATCCCTTCATGACAACCCGGCAGCTGTACTCCTAAACCTGACCCCTTTGTCCTGTAAGAGATATCACAAGTCTTTACTGAAACACCTTTTAAATGCTGCAAGGGCCTGCACACCCAGCATGTCGAAGCAAGAGTCCCCACCTTTGGTGTCACAGTGGTTTGCCAGGGTGAACGACATACAACGAACGGATGGAACGCCTGACGGCAGCCCTTGGTGAAAGGGAGGAGGAACACAATACACATTGGATACAGTGGGATTTGTTCCGGTTCTCGAATGATTATGAGACATACACTTCAGTAATTTTCTCCATGTTAATCGGAAGTCTGGAGCCGTCGACCCCGCCAAAACTCCCTACCCTCCCCCCTCTGTCCTCCCAATTCCCTCTTTCCCCTTCTTTTTCCCACCTGCCTATATCAGTCTTTTCCTGACAAAACCCATCGGAATGCGGTGATTAGTAGGCGACACCCTTACAATACCAGGGAAGAGAACCATGACGGAAACAGTTTAAGACCTAGAAGTGTTCCCCACCTTTCTTTAGCTAGGTTCCTGCTAGTTAGGGTCAAATTTGTCTAATTTCTTATAGGTATATGTATGACCCATAAAATGATTTGTCTTTTACAATTTGAGGTTCCCGCCACAGTCCCGTTTGAAAAACAGGCTGTATTTGAATTAGAGACAATAACCTACATTTGATCATTTTCTCTATATGGCCGTTTAGGAACTTTGTTGGTTTTCTCGCTGTTATCCATTGCCTTTTTGAAATGTTGGGTTTAAGGTCTCTCTAGATGTCACTAGTTACTGTATGTAATGTCATGCCTTATTGATCATCCTGCATAACTTAAAGATTTAAAAAAAACAAAAAAACCCTGCCCCGCAAGCGCCCGAAAAGCACAGTAAATACGACAGGCGATTTAGCAGCGCTGCAATGTGAGAGGGGAGAGAGTTAGCCAAAAGCCACTTCTTAGATTTCAGATTTTATTCATCTAGTAGAGGACAGAAGAACCATTTTCATTTAAAGCCCAACTCTGGGATGAGAAACCCCTGCAGTGGAGTATACAGCCAAGGATATCACTCCAATATTGCTGAATTGGTCAGGGTCAATGACTTCTAAATTTTCCAAGCCAGAGACTAAGACAACTGGAATTTACAGAAGCGTCAGCAAAAGCCTCAGCACTGTTTTACTTTACTGTAATTACTTGAAAGATAAAGTAAACCTGCAATTCTAAAGCATTTTACTTCCATTAACAAGTATTTCCACAATGTGAAACTACTGAGTAATGGAATATAAGGGATAGCTTTTAAGTTAAAGCCAATTATACATTTACTGGGAATAACAGTTAACCAGTTATTTGCGAGCATTAATAATTGACAAAGACCAGAAACTGACCTGCTACTGTAATACATTCTACTCTACAGAAATTGTTTTGTAAATCCTGAATTTTCAGAGCATGGGAGAGCTTCTTACAGCACACCACAGTCCTAGCAGGAGAGAACTAAATGCACTTATCTCAATAAAAAGATTTAAAATCGATGACTTCCAATTAAGGGGCTCTCCAGAATCCTACACCAATTGTTACGCTAGGACTGGAAGTCCAGCCAATGCTGGAAGAACAATTTTCCAAAAATGAAAGAAAGAAAAACACGCGCACACACACACAAAGATTTTTCTTTTTTTAATTTTGACTTTAGTACACCAAGGAAAGTTTCAAGCGAATGGAAAAATATGTATATTTAGAAGACAAATCAATGTGAAAACGACAGGCCTAGCTAAACCAGGGACGTAGCCATTGTACAAAATTAGAACGCATCGGACATTTATGATGTTGAATCAGCAGAGAAGATATGGTACCTTGGATAAACCTGTACAGCAAATCAATTAAAAGCAGATTAATAATGTATACTGCCATTTAACACACAAGAATATCCTGCACCACACAATCAAACACTAGATGGTGCTAGTAAGCAAGCAGTCATAGAAACTGAAGGTTATTATTGGTCAAAGACCAAAGGTAACACTTCCCAAGCTGTGTAAATACTTGTTACGTTGATAGGACGAGCAAATTAGGTACTACCTGCATTGCAAGGTGAACATTTTAGGTATAATTATAAAAAAAAAAAACTAGGAGTCATGCACACTGAATATTTTTTGGCTCTCCCCCCTAGTCCCCTTTCCTCCAGGCAGCAGTGTTTTGGCAGAAAAAATGTTTGATGCTTGTAAAAAACGTGTAATGCATTTAGGTGCATCAAGTGCATGGGCATGAATTAATTTGCCAGAATTTATTCTGGCCACTGAGATTAACGCATATGTGCCAAACACACATTAAGGCGCATTTAGACGCGTCAAGTTATTTTTCTGCCAAAACGCTGCAGCTCCTGGACACTGGCAGTGTTTGTTTTCTGCCTCTAAATGCCTGTGTACATGGACACAAAGGCCAACATACAAATAAATAAAATCACCAGGCGCCCCTTGGGCCCCTCCATTTACTGTGCAGAGACAGACAGACAGACACAGTCCTGCTCTCCTCTATGGGGAAATCGGACCGCCTGGCCGTTTTCATTCGATCCGCCAGACAAATGGAAAAATAAGACCACCATATGCCTGGATTTTGAGGATCGGATAGTGGCCGTCAGGGGACATGTGTCCGCTGACATCTGCCGCTCCATAGAGGAGACTGCAATGTCTGAGCAGGTTAGCCTGAAAAACCGACAGGCAGATCTGATCGGACACGCTTGTGAAAGGGGCCTTAGAGCAGCGTCAAACATCCAGTGTTAATGAGACAAACTGTACCAGATTACCTAAAGAGGGAGGTTCACCGAAAATGGAACCTCCGCTTTCCGGAACCCTCCCCCCCCTCCGGTGTCACATTTGACACCTTTCAGGGGGGAGGGGGTGCAGATACCTGTATAAAACAGGTATTTGCACCACTTCCGGGAGTTCCGCCCCTTCGCATCAACATCCCCCCCCGCCGCTGTGTTCTGGGAAACACTCGGCTCCCAGGACACCGCGGGACCTGTTAGGACACGCAGCGCGACTCGCGCATGTGCAGTAGGGAACCGGGCAGTGAAGCCATGCGGCTTCACTTCCCGATTCCCTCACCGAGGATGGCGGCGGGGGAAGCCGACGTCGCGGGCGACCTGGACAGGCAAGTGTCCATTTTTTAAAAGTCAGCAGCTGCTGTATTTGTAGCTGCTGGCTTTTAAAAAAAAAAAAATTCCCAGGGAACCTCCGCTTTAAAAAAATAAAAAATACAGCGGTCACACCCTTTAATCACAACCTCTTCTAGGAGCACACACACTGTCTATGCACCAATCACAGTTACTATGTTTTAAGAACAGGGATCAGTTTGATTTCTCATAACGCTGCAATGCTAAGGGCTCAGATGGCAGATTAGTGCAGTCCTCCGTGCAGAGCCACTGGCGGATGCCTGGGCATCCACCTCAGAATTGTGTGCAGACAGCCCATAGAAGTGGATACACATGCAGTGCTGGCATAGACAATCACCTAACAAAGTTTGGATCTGTATTCAAATCTGAGCACCCGCTCCTGCCCCCATGCCAAAATTTTACATTTGATCGTGTCCGGTCTGTGCAGGCGCAGGGAAGCATCACTGAAAAAGCAGGCGCCATCAGTATTGAAATTTCTAAAGTGCTGCAGTAAGAAATTGAAATACAGTAAAACCTTGGTTTGAGAGCGTTTTGCAAGACAAGCAATTTAATACATTTTTACTTGATATACAAGTAGTCATGTCACAACTGAGTATAAAAAAAGAGAAGAGAAGCGCCTCCAAGTGTAGCAATATTTAATGAAGGTACAACATTTAGCAACATATTGCTACACTTAAGCCTCGTACACACAGTCGGACTACAAACTTTTCTGTGGATTTTTGTCTGAAGGGAGCTGGCCAGGCACACCCATAGCATACACACGCTCTGACTTTTCTGCAAACTTTCCCAACATCACGTGTTTTTTCTGCTCTTTACTGCCACCCTTTGGTCAACTTCTGCTATTGTTGGTCGATTTTAACATTGGTTTTGGGCATGCGTATTTGTACCTCGGACAAAAGTCCGATGGATTTCTGTACACACGATAGGACTTTGCACCATCGGACTGTTGTTGCCGAAAAGTTTGTCCGTTTGCAGAGCGAACTTTTGTCCGATGAAAACTGAAAAAGTTTGTCCGATGGAGCGTACACACGGTGGGATTTTTTGGAAAACGTGCTCATTTTGAAGTTTGTTGGCAAAAAGTCTGACCGTGTGTACGGGCCTTAAGAGGCGCCTCTCTTCTCTTTTATTCTCTGTAGCTCCTGCTGGATTTTGCTTCCAATCCCCTTGTGGATGGACATTTTATGGTTACACAACCTACCGCATTGCTATAATCTTTTTATATGGACTATAGACTGAAGGACCTATGAATAAAATGGTTGTGAAACGTATCACTTGAGTATCCATAATTTCTTATGGGGAAAATATGCTTTGATATACAAGTGCTTTGCATTACAAGCATGCTTCTGGAACAAATTATGCTCGCGATCCAAGGTTTTACTCTTACAGGAATTTTTCTTTGGGCTCAATGTGTTGAGCCCAAAAAAAAAAGGACAGTGTTTAAAGTGGTTGTAAACCCTTGTTTACAACTTTATGTTACAGGTAAGCCTATATTAAGGCTTACCTGTAGCCAACAGGCACATCTCCTAAACCTACACGGTTTAGGAGATATCCCTGTAGTTACATGTGTCGACGTCATGCGGCACATGCACACTTAAGCCAACTGAAGCAATGGCACCAACAAGTTTGTTTTGGTTAAGTGGGACAAAATGAAATATCTGCAATACTAAAGAACGTGGCTGCTGTGTGTGCTGTAATGGACTGTAGCAGCATTACAGTACATGCTGTAAGTGGCGCTGTTTCCTTGTGACAGTACGGAGACTTCCTGTCTGCTGCCAGAATTAAAATAAAAAGTCAGTTCTCTGCCCATCAATACAAGGCTTTCTCTGACTGGCCAAAGTGAAAATCCTGACATGCACCTGCCTCTCCATTTTGGCCAATCAGAGGAAGCCTTATAGGCACTAATCTTGCAAGGCTTCTCCTGAACAGCAGAGCATTCTGCTGCCAGAATTAAATAGCTGGCCTGACAGAAGTCACACATACTACTGCTTACCGTATGCAGCTAATGCTACTAAAATCAACTACAGAGCACCCAGCGACTGCATCATTTAGTAATGAAAATGGATCCCTCGGCCCAAACGATTTAAAATGTATTGAAATCTGGAACTTTACTTTCAGGGCCGACAGAAGAGGGGACAGGTTACCTGTCAAAAACTGGTCCCCCCACCCCCGAAAGGTGGCACCAGGGGGAGACAGATAAGCAATTCTGGGTGTAACTCAACTTTAATAGCATTTATTGATGTGACTCACATTTTAAATACAGGCAGTGCCTGAGTTACATCCGACTCATACTTACAAAAAACGGAGGGAGACAACAGGAAGCGAGAGGAAAAAACTACCCTAGGAAGGGAAATTCACCCATGAAAGTGAAAAAGGTGTCTCCACTGAAGCTTTATCAGTAATCCTTGCTTCCATGAAATCTTCTGAACAGGGGCACAGACCGCAAAACAACTAAATATATATTTTTATTTATATTTATATAATTTTTTTTTTTTTTTAAGTGAAACCCCCAAAAAAGTACCTGTTCCAACTTGCATACAAATTCTGCTTAAAGCAGAGCTCCACCTTAAAGACTCGTTCCCCGCGCCTCTTGAACTGGTATTTTTGAAAGGGGGGGGGGGGTTTCAGGTTCATTTTAGGTTACACCCTAAATATGGGTGCAGCATGACACAATGTCGTAAAAGTGGAATTACTTGTTATCAAGTGAGCAGATTCAAACTTGCTTTGTGGGAAGCAGCAGCAAAAGCATAAAACATAATCTGTTTAAGCAGGAAGCAGAGCTGCTCTATGTATTGAGAAAATATGACTGCCCCCATTTAGATACACAATTACAAAAATATAGCTAGAGGGCTTTTTTTTTTTGGGGGGAAAAACCAGTAACATTTAGCCCTGGTTCACACTGGTGCGATATGACCTGTCAAATCGGTGGCATTTGCAATGTCCTAAATCGGTGCGATGCCGCATTTGCGGCACTGCACCGATTTCAAAAGGTAGTTTCTGTACTACTTTTTGCGATTTCAGCAGAAACTGCATAGATGTCTCTATAATCGCGGCCGAAATGGGGACTGACAAGCGGGAGTGAAATCCTGCGAGTTTAGCTGAACTCGCACGGCTTCGCTCCCGCAGCCCAGTGTGAACCTGGGCTTAAGGTCCCCTTCACACTTGTGCGACCTGAAAGTTGCAAAATTTTGATGTTACTTGAAGAAATGGCCATTTAATCTTGAGGTCTATGGACCTAAAGTCGGATCAAAGTAGTGCAGGGACTACTGTGAAGTCGCTTGGACTTGAATTCCCCCAGATATGAATGGTAATTATTGGAAATCAAGGGGTAGGACTTGTCATGAGACTTTGCAGTCCCAAGTCGCAGGAATAATAAATAAATATCTATAATCACACATACACTGCAAAATACAACAGTAAATTTCTTTTGCACAGGTATTTCTAAAAAGACACCAACTGACAGAAATCTGTTGCAAATACTTAATTGAATTCTCCTCTTTATTTCTATGTACTCAAGAGTCAGCTTTTTTTGTACTTTCATTGCAAACCAAGCTTTCTTTACAAAGCCTTGTGCATGGCATAGTAACCAAACCCACTTCCTTATTTGTGGGTGGTCTCGTTTGTATTTCAGACACATGGAACCTATCATTCCATTATCTCTCACTTCCAACCAATCACATTTCTCAAACGTCTCACTGGTAATACAAGGATCAGCAATGTTTAGACACATGCTTTTCATTTAAAAGACTATGCAGAAGAAAATCCTTCATATAGAGCCGACTGCACAATGTATGTCAGAAACGGGCAACGTTGCTGGGAATTTTACACCTTAACCTCTATGCCTAGTGACTTTTAGATTAACTGAAGGTTACATTTTGTGACCTTATTCAATATAGTGTAATTTTATGGGTGATATTACAAGGGGGAGGCAGGGGTTATGGGAATTTTTAAACCCAACTACCATTCCTTTTTAGAATGCCTATCACTGTACATGTTAGATGCTTTCTTTTAGCGAGGGACAATTAGAAGTGGCAATAATCACCACGATAAAGGCATAAACTGCACCCCTCGATCTTTATCCAGCCCTTGGGACCACTATGCTGCCCACTAATACCAACGATGGGGGGCCCCTCACTATGCCGCCCACTAATACCAACGAAAGGGGCACCATGCCGCCCACTAATACCAATGCTAGGGCACTATTGCTTCTCCTATTGACCACAGGCACTATATACAATTGTTTGTTTTTCTCCCACTGACCACCAGGCTTTGTTTACTTCCACTGATGCTGAAACATTTTAAACTCCCACTGGCCACAATCCGGCCCCCATAAATTCTGAAGGACAGTAAACTGGGCATTTGTTTAGAAAGTTTGGTGACCCCCGATATAAAAAGGGTAACAAAGTATGGCTGCTGCCAGTCATCGAGAGCGCTCTTCAGTCAATCTGAACATTTGTTGGATTACATAGATATGGACATTTCCTGTACGCATGATAACTCCTACCATGTAAAGCGCATTGCCATGGAAACAGTGCTGTCCTGGCTCTCCACCCCAGGGCAGCAACTTGGCTACAATCAGCTCTCCAGTAGCCAGGCGGAAAAAGTGAGCATGGCAAAATAGTCCTAGGAGGATTCCACCATCTACAAATAAATTTCTTACCTAGTTAAAAAATATATATATATTTATTTATATTAATATAACACTAACTTAGGGCATTTACCCCAGAAAATCCCCTAAAATAATTCAGGTCTCAGGGAAACCTTACTAAAAAACACATCAGGTGTTAGTGGGAATAATTGCCCCATACATTGGAGGTCAGTGGGAAGAATGACCCCCCTTTACAGTGGTGGCTAGAATGCCACCATTACAGATAAAAAACATAATTAGTGTCATGCTGCTGGCTTGCCAAGTGGCATTGGTCCTGGAACTATATAGGCACAATGAAATAGGATATTATATTATATCAACACTCTGCTCAAGGAACCCCTAAAAGCCTCTAGATGAACTCTAGTGTTCCAAACATCGAGAATGGCTGCTTAAAGTGATCCTATGAGCAGCAACTGGTAAAAAAGTCCAGGGATGTACAGTGATGGGGGGGGGGGGAATTAAAGGATTTGATCCCCTGCTGATTGTGTACATTTGTCCACTAGCAAAGAACTAATCAGTCTATAATTTTAATGCGTTTTTTTGGTCTCTCGCTGTTCAAATAAACCTTTCACAAAAGTTAAAAATTGATTTGCATTTTAATGACTGAAATAAGTATTTAATCCCCTATAAATGAGCAAGATTTTTGGCTCCCAGGTGTCTTCTATACAGGCAACAAGCCGAGATTAGGAGCACTCTTGTAAAGGGAGTGCTCCTAATCTCAGCTTGTTACCTGTATAAAAAGACACCTTTCCACAGAAGCAATCAGATTCCAATCTCTCCACCATGGCCAAGACCAAGGAGCTGTCCAAGGATGTCAGGGACAAGATTGTATACCAGGGGTCTTCCAACTATGGCCCTCCAGTTGTTCATGAACTACAGATCCCATCATGCCTAGTCATGTCTGAATGTCCAAGTTTTACAATGCCTCATGGGATGCATAGTTCCGCAACAGCTGGAGGGCCGTAGTTTGAAGATCCCTGTTGTAGACCTACACAAGGCTGGACTGGGCGAGAAGACCAATCGCCAAGCAGCTTAGTGAGAGGGTGACAAGGGTTGGTGCGATTATTTGCAAATGTTTGAAAACACAATGGGGGTTATTTACGAAAGGCAAAACCCCTTTGCACTACAAGTGCACTTGAAATTGCACTGCAAGAGCACTTGGAAGTTCAGTCACTGTAGATCTAAGGGGGACATGCAAGGAAAATAAAAAAAAACACAGCATTTTAGCTTGCACATGATTGGATGATAAAATCAGCAGAGCTTCCCCTCATTTCAGATCTTCTCCTCAGATCTACAGCAACTGCACTTCCAAGTGCACTTGCCTTTCGTAAATAACCCTCAATATCCCTCGGTCTGGAGCTCCTTGCAAGATCTCACCTCGTGGAGCTTCAATGATCATGGGGACAGTGAGGAATCAGCCCAGAACTACACCAGAGAATCTTGTCAATGACCTCAAAGCAGCTGGGCCCATAGTCACCAAGAAAACAATTGGTAACACGCCGTGAAGGACTGAAATCCTGCAGCGCCCGCAAGGTCCCCCTGCTCAAGAAAGCACATGTACAGGTCCGTCTGAAGCTTGCTAATGAACATCTGAATGCTTCAGAGCAGAACTGGGTGACAGTGTTGTGGTCAGGCGAGCCCAAAATTTAGCTCTTCGGCGTCAACTCAACTCACCGTGTTTGGAAGAGGAGGAATGCTGCTTATGACCAAGAACACCATCCCCACAGACAAACATGGATGTGGAAACATCATGCTTTGGGGGTGTTTTTCTGCTAAGGGGACAGGACATCCCTCCTGAGATGTGTGCAAACCTGGTGGCCGACAAGAAATGTCTAACCTCTGATTGCCAACAAGTGTTGACACCATGTACCAAGTCATGTTTTGCGAAGGGGTCAAATACTTATTTCACTCATTAAATTGCAAATCCATTCATAACTTTTAGAAATGCGTTTTTCTGGATTTGTTTTGTTATTCTGTCTTTCACTGTTACAATAAGCCTAAAATTATAAAAAACGCATCATTTGTTAGTGGGCAAACATACAAAATCAGCAGGGGATCAAATACTTTTTTCCCCCTTCACTGTAAAGACGCTCATATTATACTTAACTACCTGGCAGCCTGTGGCTTAGAATGCCACTACTTCATTCCTGCCCAACCTCAGAGGATATGACTTTCGGTAGGTCATATACCCGCTTCCTTGTCCCCATCCAGAGACAGCCTGCTATAGATTGATATGCTGCCTGTAGTGGGGCTGACCACTGCACCTCTCCCTCCAAGGCACAGTAAACCATTGGGCGAGATGCACTTCACCCAGACAGCCCTGTGTGCAAGGGGCCTTGCCTTACAGTGCAAACCATGCAATCGCACTACAAGCATAGTGTAACATTCCACCACACGTTAAATGCCAAGAGGCTTCATGACTCAGCCCTAGAAGTCACTTGCTAGCTGGTTTGTTCATTAGCACTTGATTATTACAGTCAGCCTTTCTTGTAGGGGGAAGTTAGTCTACATCAGATGCTAAGGAGGAAAGCTGATTAACAGCTACGTCAGATGGAAAAATGACGCACAAGCAGGCATAAAACAGCTAATCCAAGAGATGAATTTTTTCTTAAAGTTTCTCTATTTCACAAAAGGAAAAAATAAATTTACAGCAATCCCTTCAAACCTGTAAAGCAGCATCACGACTCCAAATTTGATGGTTTGATTATTCCATGAAAGTATACCATATTAAGGCTCCATGTACACAGAAGCTGATAAACTGCAGTTTATTGGCGTTTTTTAAAAAGCCCATTAACTGCACTCTATGTTAGCCTATGTGTTCATGTACACAACGTTTTTTAGCTTTAATGAGCAGTGGAGTTAATGGGCTTTTTTCTGAACGCAAGAAATTCGCGTTCAAAGTGGCGTTTTTCGGCAGAAAAAAGACGCAAAACGCAGAAAACCGCTGGCCGTGAGCGGTTTTCTTTTTTCAATGGACTAAAAAAGAAAAAAACGCTACACTGGAAAACGCTAATAAAAGCTAGTAAAAAAACGCTGATAAAAGCTAGCTTTTTCTGCTGCTTTAAAAAAACGACTGTTTTTGAGCTTCTCTGTACATGGAGCCTAAAACATGAGATTATATATATATATATATATATAAATAAATAAAAAAGAATTGTAAACAAGACCTTTAAAATAACACTTTATTATACAAAAATGCAAATACAATGTAAGAGGAAAACATTTGGTTCTGTTCATTTTGAACACTGATACAGCAAATAACCCCCCCCCCCCCCCAATCAAATCTAGCAAGGTAAATGTATCATTTATATTCCACAACAGCCGGGGCCATCACTGGGTGAAGCCGACCCGGCATGAGAACATGGCAACTAATGTAGGGGTAGTCTACTTGGTAAAGCTAATGATCAAGTGCAGCCCCCCCAATATGTTCAGCATGCTGCACAACTATTATGTTTTTTGTAAATTAACTGACATACACACAGGGTTGTGGTCCAGAAAAATGTCGGCCCAAAAAAGGAAGGGTGTTGGATGGTGTCGGCCATAATTTAACCTGAAGATGAGCAGGGATGGACTTTGAAGTCTATGGGGACAGCACCAGGGATAAGGACAGGTATTGCAGCAAAAGCTACTTTTCTTTTTGTTATTTAAAAAGTACAAGGCTGCATTAAACACACACACACACACAGTTGCTGCAGCTTTATACCCTCCTTTATAGCGGTTAAAAAAATATATACATATTTTTCTCAGTTTTTTGCTTAAAAAGGAGTAGTATAGCCTTGAGGTTTTTCCACTTTAATGCATTAAGGTGAAAAACCTTCTGTAGTGCAGCAGCCCCCCTTTTAATTACCTGATCGTTCCAGCAACGGGGACGAGCACAGCAGCTCCAATCTCCATCTCAGGTCACCATGGGATAGATTGACCGGAGCCAATGGTTCCTGCTGCTATCAAATCCAGTGACACGGAAGCGGGGCCGAGTACTGCTTTCTGCGTCAATGGACGCAGCAGCAGGACTCGGGAGCGAGCCTGCACGTGTGCCCCCGTGGAAATCGGCTCTCCGTGGGGGCACACAAGAAGAAGAGGAGGAGCCAGGGGCACTGCTGAAGTACCCCAGAAAAAGATCGGTTCCACTCTGTGCAAAAGACTTGCACAGAGGAGGCAAGCATCAGAGGTTTGTTACCCTTTACAACTCCCTTTAATTGGTGAAATTTGTTAGACAAGTAAATTGGCAAAAAAAAAAAAAGGGGGGGGCTTTTACCCCATTGTAACACACCAAAAGGGCACAGAGATAGATAGACACAGACGCACACAATTATGACCACCCATCAGCATCATAACATGATCACCAACCTAATATTGAGATCGGCTTTCAAAAAAAGCCATCTATACTTGTTTTTCTTTACAGAGATCGAGAGGTTAGAGTTAGATCCCTGGTGTCTATAGCTGAAGGGATTTTAGATTTTGCATGGACTTCCACTTTAAGCAAGATCAGTGTAATCCGAGTTACAAACAAGTATCCATTTTTAATGCCATCAACTTCAGGGACAACATGTTCACTTGCTGCCCAATATACCCTAACCACTTTCAAATGCCATTGTAACAAGATCATCAAGGTTATTCACGTTACATGTTCATGATCCTAAAGAGAATAGATATAAAAATATAGATACATCTCCATTTCAGAGAGATTGATCCAAGATAAATAGATTCTGGTAGAATATGACCATAGGACCGCTGTGCAGCAAGCCTGCAATACAAGTGACCAGTCTAATGAGGGATGTTGTCAGCCATCACCCTCTCCCCCTCAAACCTGGATGTAGGCTTCCAGCAGCAAAAGTCATGCGTTAATCTCTGAAAACAACAAAGTGAACACAGAAAACACTAAAGCGCGTGTACAATGAGCAATCACTGCCATCTCATAGTCACACTGCAAATATGACTAACAGGAAGGTAAACCCTGTCACTAAGCACACAGAACATAACCTCAGAGCTCATATCCATGCTAGAATAGGATTAGACCAAGTGGTTGCAGGATTTATATCCTTTCCTGCTCATATTTTGACAAAGCATTACTCACAGAAGTAGGACAACTGGAAAGATCTGATTAATAAACCAGGAATGTCGCTGATTCACTTGCATGGGGGTTCCCTCACATTAAAGGTTAATGGAGCACAAGAGTGATTCCCTCGGGATGCAAAGGCATGTTAGCCCCTTTTTTCATGTGGTTTCTAACGTGTATTTCCACTATGGTAGTCAAATTTCAACAACGTCTACCTTATAATGGTACAAGTGCCTATTGCAATAGCAGAACTTACTTAAACACTTTTTTAGGCCTCATGCCCACGGACGTGTTTACAGCCGCGTTTGAGCGTTTTTTACAGCTTAAAAACACGCCTGTCCATGGTATTGTATAAATTTTTCGACCATATATTTTAATTTTTTTAAAACGCCGGAGCTCAAAAACGCAATCGCGGCATTTTTGCGCATTTAACGCTTCGCGTTTTTTATGCCCAACGCCAAAGAACGCACTGGTCCTGGGTTTTTTTTTTACAGCTTAAAAACGCCTAGGTGGGCATGAAGCTATAGACTAACATGGACAGGCGTTTTTAAACTGTAAAAACGTCCGTGGGCATGAGGCCTTAAAGTGCAACTCCACTTTTGTTGGACAGAAAAAAAAAAAAAAAAAAAACACAACATTGCCCTCTGGGTGATCTATGTACATTGTAAGGAGTATAAAAGGAGGCCTCCCTAGCGTTTCCTAGACTAAAGTGACAATTTTAATATACTGTATTTTATTTAGATACTGTCTCTTGCTTATTATTCATAGGATATTATATGTTATCACTACTTTATTGTCCTCCGGGATGTAGCTTAAGAGCCGGTTCACACTGGGGTAACGCGACTTTACGAGGCAACTTCCAGGCAACTTTGCCAGTGGCCAATCAAACAATAATCGGCTCTGTGGAAGGGAGGGGTTTGCCTGAGAAAACAATTTTCTCTTCCGGTAAAGTTGCTTCAGTTAAGACACTGATCCGACTTTGGAGGCGACTTCCATTGAAATCAATGGGTACAAGTCGCCTAGAAGTCGTTTTCAAGTAGTACAGGAACCTTTTTTGAAGTCAGAGCGACTTCTGTAGTGTGCATAAAAGACAGCTCCATAGACTAACATTACAGCGCGACCTGGTGTGAACCGGCTCTTACTGTATCAATATGTATGATTTCTTATTGTTCACTTTAAGAAAAAAAATTTTGAAAGAAAAAAAAAAAAAAAAAAATCACTTTGCTGCAGATTCCTACCTTGTTATTCTGAAGAAATCCCTGTGCGTATCTCTGTTCTGAGTAGGTCTAATGGGAGTGGTTTCATAATTAAAGTGGAGGTGCAGCTTTAAATATTTTTTTTTTTAAAGTCAGCAGCTACAAACACTGTAGCTGCTGACTTTTAATAAGCACACTTACCTGTCCAGGTTGCCCACGATGTCGGCCGCCCGAGGCCGATCCGACGATAGTGGCAGGTCCCGCGCCGCCATCCTCACTAAGGGAAACAGGCAGTGGAGCCTTGCGGCTTCACTGCCCGTTTCCTACTGCGCATGTGCGAGTCGCGCAGCGTTTTGTGAATGGGCGGCCGACTTCTGGGAGACGCACATCTCCCAGAAGTCAGCGCCCCCCATTCCCCAGAAGACAACATGAGGACGACAAGACCGAGGAGCACCGCAGACAAGGAAGGGGCAGATTAGGAAGATCTGCCTAGTAACAGCCATTTCTGGCAAGTATAAAACAGGGCACTAATGAGGAAATATGCTGGGCCTGCCCTGCATCCCTTTAGATGGGTTCTTGTTGAAAGTATCTCTCCAAAAATGTAATTTTGTTGCAGGGGATGCCTGAAATCTGACTTGCATCTTAGTGCAGATTTCTGGGAAAATTTGTGAGCCAATCACACAAGCAGAAAATGATGTTTCTGGGGAGTGGTCAGTACACAGAACACCACCAGGTATCCATACTGCAATGCATTCTCAGAAAATTACAGAGCTGCAGATTGAAAAGAAAAATAGGATTTTTGTACCGTAAAATCCATTTCTCTGACATCCATGGACCGACACGGCGTCTCTTACACTTTACACGTGGGTATATGTCCCTGCTTGCAGGAGAAGACCTAGGCAGAATGTTAAATGTTAAAACATTCCAGAACAAACCAGAGCTGAACAGCCCCGCCCAGGGGGGCGGTCCCTCCGGACATTACCCTCACACCTGCAGCTAGCAGACCTCAGTTCGTAACAAAGCAGCACAAACTTAAAGGAAGGGTGGGTGCCGTGTCGGTCCATGGATGGCAGAGAAATGGATTTTACGGTGAGTACAAAAATCCTAATTTTCTCTTATCCATGGACCGACACGGCGTCTTACACTTTACACGTGGGATGTCCCAAAGCAGTGTCAAGAGGTATGGGAGCAGTATTAATGGAAAAACCAAAAAAACTTCACTCCAAACAAGGCAGAGCTCCTCAACGGAGGAGTTGCCACTTTAAACAGCGGCCTGCAACACCTTGCGGCCGAAGGAAGCATCCGGAGATGCAGCCACATCAACCCTATAAAACATAGAAAAGGTATGAACAGACGACCAGGTCGCCGCCTTGCACACTTGTGCAACCGACGCTTGATGTCGGAAAACCCAGGAAGCACCAATTGCCCTGGTGGAATGCACCGTAACCGGGAAGGGAGGCGCCCGCCCCATGAGAGCATAGGCTTGAAAGCCGGTTTGTCCGATCCACCTAGAAAAAGGTGGCAGACGAAGCCGCTTGACCCTGTATCTGACCAGAGACAGTCAACAGAGAGTAGACTTCCGAATAGAAGCAGCAGACAGGCACACCCGCAAGGCTCGTACCACATTCAAAGTGTGCCGCGTGCACTCTTTGGGATGCGATGGGCGAGGACACTAGGACGGGAGGACAATGTCCTGATTTTAGGTGAAAGGTCGCGATCACCCTTGACAAAAGAGAAAGTCGCGGATGCAACACCGCCTTATCCTTATGGATGACTAAATATGGCGACTTGCAGTACAAGGTCGCCAATTCAGATACTCGTCTAACAGAAGTGATTGCCACTAAAAAGGGCCACCCTCTGAGACAAGTGAAGAGGGGAATATCCCTGATATTCTCAAAAGGAGGTTCCTGGAGAACCGAGAGTACCAATCCCGATCCCACGGGGGGAGAGGAGACATGACAGGAGGGAGCCCATGGCGAACCCCCTGCACAAGGGTGCCAACCAAGGAATGACCCGCTAGTGGTCACCGAAAGAAGACGGCCAAGGCCGAAACTGACCCTTAAATGATACGCAAAGCGAGCCTTTGGGCCATGCCATGCTGTAGGAAACGCAGGATTCTAAGGACGGAATACGTCCGAGGATGTCAGTCCAGCGCTTCGCACATGGCGATGTAAGCTTTTCCAGGTACAGAGATAGTTCTGGAGGAAGACTTCCGTGTCCTTAATATGGACGAAATGACCGAGTCCGAGAGCCTCGGTCCCTCAACACCTGGCTTATAACAGCCATGCCGTTAAGGCCAGAGACTGTAAAGGCAGGATGAAATATATGACTTTGAGACAGAAAGTCCTCCCTTATTGGCAACCATCAGGGAACGGCCGCGACGTACCAGATCGGCGTACCAGTGAAGCCGAGGTCAATCCGGAGCAATGAGGATCACCTGAATTCCCTCGGTCGCCACCCTGCACAGCAGGCGAGGAAGCAACTGCAGCGGAGGATAAACGTGTATCAGGTGATCATGACCCCATGGGCCACTGACGCCTCTGAGGCATCCGCCCAAGGATCCCTGGATCTGGCCACAAATCGACAACTTATGATTGAGTCGAGAGGCCATCGGGTCCACCTCCGGCGTGCCCCACCGTTTGTGTGGCAAAGGAGTTGAAATACCTCCGGGTGCAAGGACCACTCTCCCCGGTCCAGCGTCTGGCGACTCAATAGTCCGCCAGTTCTATGCCCGGAATGTAAACGGCTGACAGAGCCGGCACGCTTCTTTTAGCTCACTTCAGGGTACGGGGGACCTCGGAAGCCTCAGCTGAGCTCTGAGTCCCCCCTTGATGGTCGACATACGCCACCACCGTGACTTGGACAGGATCCTAATGGAACGATCCTGCAATCTCTCAGACCACGAGGAGAGGCACAGTCTGATGGCCCGTATTTCCAGAACATTGATCGGCAAACGGGCTTCGTCCGGAGTCCAAGCCCTTGGGCCAACAGGACTCCCCAGATTACACCCCAGCCCTTCAGGCTGGCGTCCGTAGTGAACACCGTCCATTGGACGGGGAGGAACGACTTACCGGACCGAAGAGCCGGGGACCCAAACTCCATGTCAGGGACGCCCTGACCAGGTGGCTCACCTGGATCGGAAAATCCAAAGACAACGGGGATTTGTCCCAAGGGAACAAGATCTCCTTCTGCAATGCCCTGGTGTGTGATTGGGCATACGGAATGGCCTCGAAAGAGGTCACCATGAGTCCCAGGACTCCCATGCAAAAACGGATTGACGACCATTTTTTGGGATGTCAGCATCCGTACTGCAGACTGAAGTGTCAGTAGCTTCCCCGGAGGTAGGAATACCTTTTGCCTCCAAGGAGTCCAGAATCAGACCGAGATACTCCAAATCTCGAGTCGGGACCCGGACTGACTCCTGAATGTTTAGGAGCCACCCGAAGTCCCTGAGGGTCTGACTGGCGATAGTCACACTGTCTTCTAATACTGAGCCATTTCCTGCTCTGTGAAGAAGATCATCCAGATAGCCCACGACAGCAATGCCTTGCTGTCTCAGCAAGCTAGAACCGGCACAAGCACCTTAGTGAACACCCTTGGTGCCGGGGCTAGGCCGAAAGGAAGAGCCACAAATTGATAGTGGACCTCGTCGATCGCAAGCGCAGATCGGAACATACAAGTAGGCGTCCTTGATTTCCAAGGTCGCCAGAAAATCCCCTTGACGGAGTGTACTGACCACCGTGCGAATGGATTCCATGCGGAACTTTTGCACCTTCACGAAGGCATTCAGGACCTGGAGGTCCCTGATAGGCCGAACCCCGTCCCTTTTTTTGAACGACAAACAATTCGAGTAGAATCCCTGAAACCTCTCCTGTGACGGAACCGGCACAATCACTCCGGACCTCAAACCTGGATAGGCCCCATAGGACCACCCGACAGGCAGGAAGGAGAGGAAGATTCGAGGGAAGAATCTGTCTGGTATTAGGAACGGAACCTATCCTGTAACCTGAGGTGATCACCTCGCACACCCACCAGTAGGAGATCCGGGAGGTCCATTGATCCGTGGACCTGCAAAGTCGTCCCCCCTACCCCAGAGTCGGGAGGGGGCAAGACTTCACGCGGAGGCGGGCTAGGGAGCTGGCTTGTTCGGCATACGCACCCAGGGGCGCACGTGTCCACCAGCCGTACCGCTGTCAGTCTGGGGGGGCCTCCCCGTTGACTGACGAAAAAAAAAACCTTTTTTTTTCTGGAAAGGAAGGACCCTGCTTATAGCGGCCTCCTTGCCAGCCTGAGGAAGAACAGTGCTTTTACCTCCCGTGACATCCTTGATGATGTCATCCAGCGCAGCACCGAAAAGCCTACCACCTTTTAATGGTAAACCCTTCCGAGTGTTTTTAGAAGCTAGGTCAGCATACCAGCATTTCAACCAGATCAGACCACGCAATACCCTGAGTTATAAGGGGCCGCGTCAAACGTGGCGTCGCCACATAAACCAGGCCCTGCACCATTTGTGGGCCAGAGCAATAGTGTCTGGAGGAAGATCATGCTCCTGTACAGTTGCCCATCCCGCAAGTGTTGGAGACACAAGGGTCGCCGCTACCACAAGCCATAGGGCGGACCCCAACAAGGCAAACATGGCTCTACTCACCACTTCTGACCTCCTGTGAGTGGGGTCCTTAATGCAGGAGTCCCCTCCACTGGGAGAATGGTGGCCTTGTTCAACCGGGCGACTGGAGGGTCGACCACTGGGGGAGAAGCCCACGTTTTAAGTAGGGCATCCTCAAAAGGGGTATCTGATAGACAAACGCAGCGGGACCATAAAAGACTTCTGTGGCTTTTTCCCCAGACCTTGTCAGTGAGCTGGTCAAAGAAAGGTACATATTGAAAAAAAAAAAAAAAAACTTTTTAGAAGGCCCGGCCCTAAGGAACCAGAGGAGACCGTCCGCCTGAGGTTCTGCATCCGCAGCATTTAGCTTGCGAGTGTCCCTCACTGCAGTAATGAGTTCACAAAACAAGCACCCTGTCATTTACTGACACAGAACTGGAGTTTTCCTTGCAAGGAATGTCCTGTTCAAAACCATCAAATAAATATTCAGAGCTAGGGTCCTGAGTGGTAATGGCTAGGCCCATATCTGAATCAGCGCACACCCCCCTTTTTTATTTAATTTTTTTGTGGAAAAAAAGTGGGGATAGGGGCTTTTTTGCTCCCTTGCGCTCACACACTGCTTCCTCCTGGTCAGTTAATGATACCAGGACTGCCGACAACTGGTCCCTAAGGACCGCAGGTGCAGGAGCACTGCCAGTTGTCTCTAACAATGTGAAGAAACAGGTGAACCAGACTCCAATATTGCCACACTCAGACCTTAGTCACCATTACAGTGAATAATATACAGCCCACCCACAGGCCATGCTGGGGCTGAGGAGGGGATACCTGGAGTACTCACCACCCCTAGGGACCGCTCGGTACCGCTGTATGAGCCGCGCTGTATGAGTCGCGCTGTAGCAGCCTGTGGTGAAGAATCTGTGAGGATATGTGTATTTCGCGCCGTACAGCAGCGCTGCTAGAGGCCGAAAACTAAAGTGAAAGTGCCGCGGCTACAAGAAAATGGCCGCCGGGCACCAGTATAACTGCATTAAGCCCCAGCCAAAATGGCCGCCAATGGCGCACTTTTTAAAAATAAAACACTGCGCCAATGGCGCACAGAAAACAGCCAGTCCCCCAGAACACTTCCCAAGAAAAATAACAGTCATGGAGCGGCCCCCCAGGGCAGAGTGACCCCCCAAGCATCCCCACACAGCACAACAGGGTGCAGAGAGCAGCATAAAAGGGGGGGGAGACAGGGAGAACCCCCCCACACACAGAAACACAGCCAGCATGTACTCACCTTGCAGCAGGAGAGACTACTTACCCGTCCCGCAAGCACCTTGGAGAACACCCCCGGTGCCAATAGAGGGACTCACTGGCTTGTTTCAGACAGGCCTATCACAGAGTCGTACTGCGTAGCTGTCGGCCCGGTCCACCGCGAAAGATACAGTAGGTACTGTTCGATCTTGAGAGGACCGCGGGAGCATGAAAGCAACCCGGCCACCCCTGGAGCCATGGGGTATGTCGTGAACTGAGTCTCACGCACACAAGGCGAGGATTAGCACGCTCGATGGTCGGACAGGGAAGACTACGAGGATACTAGTGTACACAACCTGTTGCCCAGCCGACAGTTGATTGAAGGTCTCAAAAATAAAATAAATTCCCGAAGGAATAAAAATTAAAAAGTAAAATCTTCCAGGAGACTGGCTCCTGAGAGAGCCACATCTTCTTCTGCTAGGCAGAAAAAAAAACTGAGGTCTGCTAGCTGCAGGTGTGAGGGTAATGTCCGGAGGGACCGCCCCCCTGGGCGGGGCTGTTCAGCTCTGGTTTGTTCTGGAATGTTTTAACATTTAACATTCTGCCTAGGTCTTCTCCTGCAAGCAGGGACATATACCCACGTGTAAAGAGTAAGACGCCGTGTCGGTCCATGGATAAGAGAAAGGTCATTTTTAATAACATTCAATTACAATATGATTAGTGTCGCAATTCTATGCGCTATATTATTTTTTTCTTTGCCATTTTTCCCCACAAAAGTGGAGTTACCCTTTAAGTGCTTTTTAGTTGCCTAAACTTCTTACATGCTCCCTCTGCTTTGTATGATTTAGAAGGGGCTGTGAAGTAATGGTGAACATGACCCAGTCTACTATATTCTTCATTAGCAGTAAACTAGATGTGGACACTGTCTGTCCTAAAAAGGGTCTAAAACATGGAAAATGCCCTCCTGCGTTTTATGCTTACGAGGGATAGCATGGGAACAAAAAACACTCGACACTCTCCAGAAATCCTTAGAATCAGCCATGACGCCTTCGCCCATTTATTTTTTGCCACACTCTGTGAAAAGTTAAATTCTAGATTTAAAAAATAGCAACAAAATAAAAACCCCACATTGCAGCTACTGTATGTATTTATGAAAGCAGATCTTGCAGTTACAGTATAACTAAAGCCGACTATTTTTTTTTTGGGTGGATAGAGTGGAGAGGGATTCAGTGGAGAGTAGAGTGGCTAATGCTCATCAGTTTTTATTGCCATCTGTGCCTCCGTTACGGAGATTCACCCTCCATTTGTCCCATTTACCAGTTTCTTTGAAAGAAAAAGAAAATCTCAAATTTTGGGTTGTCCACAAAGAGGGGAAATCTTCCAATGGGGACACTAGTTCTGGTGACCTGGGGGAATGCTGTATACTCCAAGGAGACACTCATGGCCAAGATTTGGGATGCTAATCATTCCTAAAATCTCACTAAAAAGCATTGTGATGCCATCCTTCTCCAAGCATCATTCATATACACAGCCATTTACCCAGAGCTCAGTTTTAATATGACCGCCATCATTTGCATGCAATAACCAAAGAGCGAATATTCTTACTTTTATGACCATGCGTGTCTTAAAGCGGAGCTCCGCCGAAAAAAATAATTAAAAGCCAGCAGCTACTGATTTTTAATATCAGGACACTTACCTGTCCTTGAGTCCAGCGACGTCCGCAGCAGAGGACGAGCGATCGCTCGTCACTCTGCTGCCCCCACTGCCATCCTCGGTGAGGGAACCAGGAAGTGAAGCCTTGCGGCTTCACTGCCCGGTTCCCTACGGCGCATGCACGACTCGCGCTGCGCCGTTCTGACTGGCCCTCCTGTGTTCTGGGGGAAGTGACGTGCTTACCGCAGAGAGGACTCCCGGATGTGGGTGAAAATACCGGTCTTAAACAGGTATCTGCACCCCCATCCCCCCTGAAAGGTGTCAATTGTGACACCGGAGGGGGGGGGGGGGGGGGAGGGTTCCGATGAGCGGAAGTTCCACTTTAGGGTGGAGCTCCGCTTTAAACACCTTTGCTACCTTCTGGCTGCTGCAAATATTGGGCTAGTCGAATGGGTAAACTACCTGTTTCTCCCTTTGAATGCATTCTTTCCTCCATCTGGCTCGTTAAGTACCTGTATTAACATACACGCTATAGGAGGACCCAGAGCATTTGGTGGGGGGGGGGGTAGACACTCCACAAACCGGAAGTACCGCATACTTGCATCCGCCAAGGAGCAGCTCGGCCGCTGTGGCTCCCACCAGCAAGCCAAGTCTTTTTCCCTCTTATTTTTACAGGTGCAGTGGGTTATTGGATCCAAATGACTGTGCTGGCACAGTGTCACTTTTAGCAGCAGTCATTTCAGTTTTTCTAGAGCCTATTTTAAGAAGGCCTAATGTAAAAAGGGAAACAAGATCCCTATTCATTTACAGCCCTACACATGCTTTAGTTCTGCACCACTGTAAACTGGGACCAGGGGATAACCGATCACTGGCTAACAATTTCTAAACTGCACAATAACCTTCTGTCCTGCTGTAGATATAGAATTCCTGCCAAGGCAATTTTTCTACTACATACCAACGCATCTGTTCTGGATCTGCACACAAGCAGTCTCAGCAGCAGTGACTAACGAGTGATTAAGTTTAGTGTCTGTAGCAGATTAGACAGATTAAAAAGATTTTGGACTTAAATTGACTCGACTGCATTTGTAAACTGAATGATCAAAATCCGGAAGAACATCAGTTTCCACAAATTAGAAGACTTTTTTTTACGAAAATACAAAAATAGCCTGGATTAAAACATGAACATCTAAGGGTAGTATGGGAGCTTCTCCAAATCAGACTACTGTAAACCAGCTACTAAGAGCCTTCCATGGTTTCTAGATGCACCCATGTAAAAACCTGCTGGGGTGGAAGTGAACACCACACCTGCAATGCAATTCAGTCTGTATCTTCATTCTGGAATGGCAGAAGTTGCACAAGTCTGCTTGGGCCTTGAGGCTAGTGCTCTAAAGACAGAGGGTGACCGTCCTCTACAGTGCATAAGATTAGCACACTAGGTTTCTTAGGAAACAATTAAAGTGGACCTTCACCTCTTGCACTAAATACCAGCATGCAGATTTGAAATTATTGTACATTGCAGGACAGAGTGAACATATTATTCCTTACACACAGGGGTTATGCGCCACCTACAGGTGATTGGACAGGAAGTAAACCACTATAAAAAAAAACACCTTCCCTCCTAGGGAGGAAGTACTCCCTTTTTTTCACTAGTGTCTGAAGACGGTCACTCAACTACAGCTCTGCACAAGCTCTACCGCATGCTCAAATGGTTCCAGTAGAGATCAAGAGATTAAAAATGGATCTGCATAATACCAAACTACTATGGAAGAAGCCTGGAAGTGAGGATTGCTTGCAATGCGACTGGTTGGCACTGGAGACAGTGTATACGGAACCCTGTGCAGTAGCAACTGACCAAGTTGTTTTCTGGTAGGGTGCTATACAGGTCTAGGACAGTGGACCTCGAGGATTAAATCCCTAAAAGGTCTAGTTAGAGATTGCCCACCATTATGGCTGAAGATTGGATCTTGTTGTTTCCAAGACAGACCTTGCGGCGGGATTGGCATCAGTTTGCTGTCTTTATGTACTGTACTGGCGCAGTAACAGCAGTAAATTCACCGAAGCAGGCAGTAAGGACACAAATGTAAACGGTGGGAGCCTGGGAAGCACTGAACTGATTACGTAAATGGTTGCTGGGATGCAGTTGGTCCCAGTAACCAACTCCACAGCACAGCATGGCTGGGCGGCTTTGTCTGCTGCTTGCTGGGACTTGCCGAATACTGCTGACTGCAGAGTTTGTAAAGGCAAACAGACTGGCAGTACAAGTGTCTGAATAAACTTTTTTTTTGTAAAAGGGTGGAATGTGGCCCGCAGCCTGGACTTTGAAGACCCCTGTGCCAAGGCAAAGAATTAAAAGTGCAAATGGATTGCGTTTCATCCTTAGGCTTTGTGTACACTAGCACCAGGCACCAAGCATACGCTCCCATTGCCAGATGCAAAAAAGGAACATTAAACTGAATGACCAATTTGTATGAACGCATTGATCGCGATGAGCACCTACAGTGCAGTCCACCTTCCTTTTCTCTGATCCTTGGGCAACTAATCCAATGTCTGATGTGTGCAGCAGCTCTGCTCATCTCCAGATTTCATAATATTAAACCTATTCAGACACAACTATAAGAATGGGGAGGGCAGCCTTTTTTCCCTCGAGTTATCAGATAAAATCAAATGTCTGAGGGAAAAGCAGGCGTCTCCTATAGCAACCAAACACAAAAATCCCAAATGTTCCAGACAGCATTTTACCCAAAACAACAAATGTATACGGTGCCTACTGGGAGAGTGCGACATAATACTTCACATTTATTGATGGTTGAGCACAGCAACATCAACAAGCAGATCTGTAGTCTATTGATCGGTGACAGAATTCTCTGCTCTGTATGGTGCAGGATGACACTGCAGATCAATACTGCTTGTGTTTGGATAACTACAAATTAAGGACATGGAGAAAAGTACCAAAACAACCAGAGAATGCACTTCCAAAAAAAGGTTAACTCCTGGAGTACTTGATTGAGCTAAAGATGATGCAAGTGAACTTTTGCACACAGTGATGAATCCTACACGTTAGGCCTGGTTCACACGAGTGCGATTTCAGATATGACTGGACTCGCAAAGAATTGCATGACAATGGAAATGGAATTATTCTCTATGATGCCAGTTCACATCAACGCAACACAGCACGGCACATTTTTTGGAAAAGGGTCTGGTGCTACTTTGGGGTGATCCCAGCACGATTTTGGTTCATAGACTTCATTGGAAATAAACCAAAAATGTATGTACATGCATTTGTGCAGACCATCTGCAGAGAAAGGAAGACTAATAAATTGGAGGAAGAAGAATCTTGGGCGAATAGGTAAATTTTGTGCACTGCAATTCTGGGACAACATGTCTCAAGATGCAGAGTGGGCAGCAAAGTTAGCAAAATTAAAACTCCACCTGTTTTTGTGGAGGTTTTCGCCCGCTAGCGGGGATATTTTAACCCCTGCTAGCAGCCGAAAAAGGGTTAAAACCTCCCGCAAAGCACCGCTGTAGTTATAAAATTTTAATAGGTGATTTTGACAACTTGCCATTTTAACACCGGCAAGCGTGTACACTCCGGTACACAGTATTTTGAGAGGATATTGTTAGTCCGTTCCGATACTAGCCAACTAAATAGCCACCTCTGCGGTGGCATTTTCCTACTTACCCGCTGTTGTGTCAAAACAGCAAAGTCTTTGTGTACCGGAGTGTACACGCTTGCCTGTGTTGTGCCAAAACAGCAAGTCATCGAAATGCCCAATTACGATGGCTTACAGTAAAACGGAAGTGACGTAACTGGAGATCTTGATGAATTGGCTATTTTGACAGAACACCGGGTCTGGCAGACCAGTCACAGACATTCCCGGATGTCATAGTACACCCTTCCGCACTGTAGCCGTCATTCGGCTATGACCCGGTCAGCCACTGGTTAAAACATCAGTACTGTGTACAAGAGGCCTAGTTGTCTACAGTGGATGAGCACCCTTCTTATTTCGGTGGGTGTTCAATATGTTCTGCATCTGAAAGTAAAATGATCCCTTTTATCCTTTTAGTGCCAGAAAATATAATTAGCTGTTATTGACAAGCTAAAAAGCATTTTCAGACATTTTATAAAGTAGGTTATGGGATCCATCTGGTGTAGCAATGGATAGCTATTAGGGTGTTGGCTGTTCAACATGCAACGCACAGGAATCCTGGGCTACATCTGTGAAACAAATACATTAGTCAAAGAAAACAAGGCCCCAGTGATCAGCAGCAAACCAACATGTTCACACCAAAACACTAAGGCCCCTTCCACACGGGGCTTGCTCCGCTGAAGTGCGCCTGCTCAGCGGGGAATCTGTCTGCTGATCCCACGCTAAGCAGGCGGATGGCTGGTCCGTGTTTGCCTATGCAGAGCAGACACAGCCAGCTCTCCTCTATGGGCGGTCAGATGTAATACAGACCCGTCTGTCGGTTTACACCGACTTCCATCCGATACGCCAGACAGCTAGGGAACAGATCCCCATCAGTCTGTTTTTAGTGGATCGGATGTGCATGTGTAAAACGTACACCCCACAGCGCCATAGGAGGAGACTGGAGGGTCCGGCTGCAAAACTGACTAGCTGACCCAAATCGGTCAGCTAATGTACAAACGGCCTGAGGGAAAAAAAAAAAAAGCGCCGTATTTTTATTGTATTGCCCAATGCACTAAACGGTTGCCTTGAAAAATTGAAAAAAACAAAAAAACTTGTGACCTCTATTTAGCATTTTCACACTAGCACCCCGATCAAGTCTGTTTACACCTGCCAATATCCGATGGGGAAGAGATCTCCATCCATCTGATCAGATGACAGTCAGGTGTAAAACGGACAGACGGCCCGATTAATCCAACCGCCCAGAGGAGAAAAGGCTGTGTCTGCTCTACACAAGCAGAGCGGACCAGCCATTGACCTGCTTAGCAGACAGATTCTCCGCTGACCAAGCGGACTCCAACGGAGCCCACTCTGTGTGTAAGCAGCCTTACAGAGAAAATCATGGAGATAACTGGACCTCTATGCACAGGATTACAAGCATCTCCCTTTTACTGCTGCAATAACCTGTTTCATTAACAATACCAAGGTAATATAAAAGGTTTTTCATGAGAACCACTATTTCAATGGCTGGAGTAGTCTACCAAGTACTAGAGAAAGGGGTCTGAGGATTACAGGAGATCTGTGAAGAGATGCCAACCTCTGGGTGTTTATAATTATAGTATTCTCTTGAAATGTGCAAAGAAAAAAAAAAAAAAAAAAAAGAAAGATCAAAGATCAACAAGCTTAAAAAACCCACATGCTGCCTACTGAGCAACTCTGGCCATCAGCTGTATTCTAGATCTATTGGCTGAATGACAGCTGCCTAGTTTATCATTACATGCTTTATTAACCTTTTATGACCTCAGGTCATTTAAAGCTGGCTACCCAGGTCAAATTTTGCAGTTTCAGTATGTATTGGTTAAACACATAATACTTGAACACCAAAATAAATTTCACTTTTTTTTTTTTAATGGTGGACAGTGTTAATACCTAGCTGTACAGCTACAATGGGGGTTCATGCTCACTAGGAGCAGAAAAAGTGCTCATAGTATCACATATTGCACAAGAGTTTGTTGGCTTTTGCTTTTAAAGGCTTTTCTGTGAATGGAGCCTTACAGGTGAGACTTATGCACAGGTGGAATTTATTTTATAGTGCTAGTCACAGACACTGTCCTTTTTGTGCAGAAGACAACCCCATGCACATGGGCACCAAAAACACATGAACAGATGTATTTGGCGCTCATTTCTATATCTGGAAGCATGCAATGTTCTGCTATGATTTAATTCACACCTTAGTTGCATCCAGATGCACATAGCGGCGTTTACACAGAGAATTGTGTGCGATCACTTAATACAGCCATAGATGGTTCAAATCAAGCGAATTTCATTTCGGGACAGAAAAAAAATCAAATACATTTTCGCATAATCTATGGGCTGCCTTAGCCTAGCTTTGTTTTCTGCAGCTAAATGTGTGTAAATGCAAGTACAGCTAAACACAGAAGAAATGGATTCGGGAAGTATAAAGTTTGATTGTACTTCCCAAATAACTTTCATCACTATAGATGCACTAGGCCCACGTCCTTGGGAACCTTTACCCATTAATTGCAATACAAAGTTCAGGTTAGGTTTCTGCTACAACAGACATGGGCGCATGCGCACTGAAGAAACAGCCTGCTGGTGCCGATTTCATCAGGGCCCGTGTTGTGACCGGCGGCTCCCGCGGAAGTGACGTCATCGGAACCCGGAAGTAACTCCGGTGAAAGATCGGCCGTGGGAGCGGAGTGCGGGCGGCACTGCAGGGCATCGTTCTAAGGTAAGCAATTCATAATGAGCCAGTATGAGATGCCTTCTAGCTCATTATGCCTTTGTCTTGCAGTTTTGTTTTTTCCGGAGGTTTACAAACTCTTTAAGAGCCCATTCATACAAGTCCTTTTGGTTTGCAATGGAAAAAATAAAATCCTACTTGCAACATTACTGTAGTTTCATTAAAAAGGCACAAACAGAATAGTATCACAAGTAAACATAAAAAAGCATGGGAAAATCCATCATGCATACAAGACAGCCTATCTAAACTGCAAGGTTAAGTTAACCAGTCTTGCCTACCAATCTCAGGGTATCATTTCCATTATGAGCCGCAAGTTTTTTTTTTATTATTAAAAAAAAGTACTAAAGTAGGGGATTGCCTAAAACTGCACTTTCAGGAGGAATTCCAAATATCTTTGTCGGACTACTCCTCAGACATACTTAAAATGCTCCCTATAAACATATAAAGTCTTAACTTGAGTTCAGCTCCAAATCTGCAAATCTGATGAGCTCGAGAAACCTTAAAGCGGTTGTATAGTCTTTTTTTTACTTTTACCTACAGGTAAGCCTATACTAAGGCTTACCTGTAGGTAAAAGAAAGATCTCCTAAACCTACACGGTTTAGGAGATATTTGCAAAAAAACACATGCACCGATGTCTACGGCGCATGCGCGCCGTAGACAACGGTGCATTCACAGGGTTAATCCCATTCAGAATTCCGGCGCTGCCGGAATAAAAAGCTCCAGCGCGCATGCGCTGAGTGACGTCTTCGCTGCTCCGGCCAATCACAGCGCCGGAGCAGCGCTGTGATTGGCTGGAGCGGCGATACCCGGAAGTAACGTTCCGGGTATCTGAGGAGCGATGGCTGCGGTCGGAGCGGGGGACGAGGATGGCTTCGGGGGTCCCGATCTAAGTTGATTCATAATGAGCTAGTCATACTAGCTCATTATGGCTTTTTCTTGCAGGTGATTTGAAAAAAAAAAAAATTTTGTCTGGGTTTACAACCGCTTTAACAAATTTGACAATGAACGTTGCTCAAACGTGCTTATTAAAAATACGGAGTAGAAATGCCGATTTTTTTTCTCTACGAATCCTATTGTGCTCACCAGACTAAATCATTTATTTTTTAATAAGAACGGTTTATTCTCATCTCACTAATCCCCACCAGACTATCCGGCTCATCCAGTTTGCAAAGCTTTGGGAAGGGAGCCAAAAGAATGCTCTTTTTACACATGGGTTTACACCATGCGCCTAAATAGAAAGCAGCATGAAAGCACAATGATCTAAATATGTTTTCAGGAGGAAAGTCGGCAATTGTTCTGTCAAACATCTTGTACTCAATGTGTGTCAATTCACTGGCATCTCAGCATGCAAAGAACCCTTGTCTGCAGCCTTGTATGCTTGGCAACTGGTATCATTAATAAACCTAAAAAGAAAAGAAAAAAAAAAAAAAAAAGGGAGGTCGCTCTCCTTCAGTGTTAACACTGCATTAGCCACAAAACAAATATCAACTAGGAGAACAGCATGTTAAACATTCCCAGCTTGTTAAAGGGCTATGGTAACCTCTCATGACTGCAGAACTACTATGTTGGAGACCCAGACACCAATTTCAAAAAAGAAAAAAAGAAAAATCCAGGAAAAGTTAAAGAAAAAAGCTATATTATTAAAAGCTTACTTGCAGTGTTATTCCTTTCTTTAAAATAATTTTCACTTACGAGACTCTGGACTCTCTACTTTTCTGGGAGTGTCTTACGATTCTCTGTGCTGACCCAGCTCCACCATCCCTACACAACCCTTTATGTAGCTGCTAGGGAAGTAGCCAAGAGTAAACGTATAGAGCAACAGCTCCGAGTCTTCACATACAAGTAGAAAATGTACAATTTCTGGAAATTTTGAAGCCATTGGAGAAAAAAATTAATAATATTCTGGAAAAATTAGCATATATAAAAAGTATTATGCTCGAAAAAATGTCCAGCTTATTCAGCAAATAAAGTAAACTTCCATTTGTAATAAAATATTAAAAAGCAACAAGGACTGTACGAGTTCTCACCTATACATGAGAACACTTCCTACAATCCCGTATGGGCAGTCACATCAACTGACAGTAAGAAAAATCTGTGAACTACCACAAAGCTCCAGTGTTGTGGTAGTTCATTGAGAACTACAAGCTAACAACCGCAAAGGATGTCAGGACTTGTAGTTCATTCACACAGCTGTGTGAATCAATGAGGCCCCGCACTGCCACGCTGATTTTTAGGCTTCATGTACATTGCTGCTGGTATGCGGACATTGAGTAGTTGAGCATTTTTCACTGCCCCTGAACTCTCCTCTGTTATCTTATCAGTACATGTACACAGGGTCGTTTATAGTCGTTTCTAGGCAGTGGTGTTTAAAAGCATTTTTTGGAAATAAAACAAAACAAAACAAAAAAAACACAAAACAAAAAGCGTTCAGGACGGATGTTCAGAGGCATTTGACACTTCCTGTCCATCACATAGTTTGGTTTCAACCTACAACTTCAGTACTAGAAGACACATCCATAACAGCTTGAGAAAGGATGGAGTTAGCAGCCTGAAACTGGTGTCTATTGGTACTAGGTATTGTACATGTGTGGCAATCAAATTTTGTGAGGGAGTGTGGCGGTGCCAAGCTGCACTGTGTCGTCAAGAGCGAGCCTGCACGTGTGCCACCATAGGAAGTAGGGCTGGGCGATTCCCCTCCCCCCCAAAAAAAATCTGCGTTTTTTTTTAATAAAAAACTATTTACGATTTGGTTTGATTTTTTATTATTATATTAATTGAAGTGCATCAACAAACAAAATTGCAAAGGCAAACCCTTTCTCTAACTGCAAAGTCAGTGTGCAACAAAGATTGTTAAACATCTAAATTATTATTACTGTATTTGGATTTAGCTAATAAAACAAAAAAAAAAAAAAAAAAAAATCGAGGTTACTTTTGTTGAATTGAACTGTGCCAGTGCCTCACTGTGCCCAATGCAAATTTTCATGGGATACGGATTTTACTGCTACACCGGCGGCCATTCCAGTATCCAGTATCGCCTCGTCTGTGATAGGCGGAACACTCAATTTCCCAGCATTCAGTGTTCCGCCTATCATGGACATCCGCTCATCCTCATAACACAGACGAGGATGAGAGGATGTCCATGATTGGCGGAACACTCAATTTCACAGCAGGCAGTGTTCAGCCCATCACAGACGACGAGGACTCGGGAGGTGCGGCTTTTGAACACTGCAATGGCCGCCGTCTGTCTGCATGACACGCTGATCAGGTAGGCAGACGGCTGCTTGCGGTTAGTTAGTGTTACATTACATCTACTCGCGGTGGCTGCGGCGAGTAGATGTAGTTGGGGTAACGCCGCCCAGTGCCATTCCGGATACGCCCCCTGCTACGGAAACTTTGAAGGAAAAAAAAAAATCGATTTTCTTCAAATCTGAATCGATTTGAACTCAAAACTCGATTCAAGATTAAAATCGATTTTTTCTCCCAGCCCTAATAGGAAGTAGCTTCCTTTGCTGGCGCTCGAACAAGAGGAGCTAAGAGCACCAGGAGGTGGTTCAGGGCACCCTGTATATTATCCTTGCAAAGTAGGTAAATATAAAATTTTGGCTCTGAAATAAAGAGCCTTTAATATTTTAATCCAATCACCATCGAACATGGTGATTGAATTCAAACAGTTGATTGTCCGAGAATCACACCTCTCATCCTGTTCTTGGACTACCAACATCCACACATATAATGCCGATTGGTTTAACCACTTCGCGCCCAAGGACATCCTGGACTTTGAGCCAGGATATCTGAATGATGCCTGCAGCTACAGGCATCAGTCAGATATTGTTTTTTAGAGCCGGCGATTCTGTGTACCGTAAGAACGATCATAGCGGCTGTGCCGCCGCTTGATCGTTCTTACAGGCGGCGAGAGGGGATGTCCCCCGCCCCTCCCTCCGGCGCTTCTACCGACTCACCTGTGCAATCGGTGAGTCAGTGACGGGATCCGCCGGCCCCGGCTTCTTACCATAGAGATTTCCGGCAGACCAGATGGTCGCCGGAGTCTCTGATCGTTCGGAGGCCGGGCGCGATGTTATGACGTCACGCCCGGCCTCTGCATTCAAAAAACGGCACCGCTTCGGTTTGGAAGCGGTGATCGTTTTTTTATTTTTTTATTTCAGGCTTCCCAGCCTAGAGGTGAGATGTGGGGTCTTATTGACCCAATATCTCACTGTAAAGAGGACCTGTCATGCTTATTCCTATTACACAAGATGTTTACATTCCTTAAAAAAAAAAAGGAATAAATCACTTTTATTCCTATTACAAGTGTGAAAGTAAAAAGTTTAAAGTAAAATTAAACAATAAAATAATAAAAAAAATAAAATAAAAAAATAAATAAATGAAATGTAAAGTGCCCCTGTCCACGGTAGCTCGTACGCAGAAGCGAACGCATACGCAAGTCCCGCCCACATATGAAAACTGTTCAGAACACACATGTGAGGTATCGCAGCGAACGTTAGAGCGAGAGCAATAATTCTAGCCCTGTACCTCCTCTGTAACTCAAAACATGTGACCAGTAAAAAAAAATTAAAGCGTCACCCATGAGGATGTTTAAGTACCGAAGTTTGGCGCCATTCCACGAGCGTGTGCAATTTTGAAGGGTGACATGTTAGGTATCTATTTACTCGGCGTAACTTCATCTTTCACATTATGCAAAAAAATTGGGCGAACTTTAATGTTTTAATATTTTTTTAATTCATGAAACCGTTTTTTCCCCCAAAAAATGCGTTTGAAAAATTATTGCGCTTGAAAAATTATTGCGCAAATACCATGCGAGATAAAAAGTTGCAATGACCGCCATTGTATACTCTAGGGTCTTTGCTAAAAAAACATATATAGTGTTTGGGGGTTATGTAATTTTCTAGCAAAAAAATGAGGATTTTTACATGTAGGAGCGAAGTGTCAGAAATGGTACAGGTGCGAAGTGGTTAAAGAGGAACTCCAGTCGTTCCTTACAAAAATTTTAAAATTTAGCAGCTAAAATTACTTTATCCGATGACTTAAATGGACACTCGCCAGCTATGTGTCCGGCACGATCTTCACTGTGTGACATGTCCCAGGGAGGTTGAGGGTGGGTGGCCCAAGCTTATGGAACCCTCACCTAGGTGAGAATTGGAGAAGTGGGAACCGGTCTTAAAAAAAAAATAAAAAAAAAAAAAAAAAAAAAAAAAAAGGTACCCACTACCAGGGGTGGGGGGTGAAGAGGTGGAAGTGGTACTTCCACTGTTAAAGTGAAGGTCTGCTTTAAGGCGTTTGTGCCACTTGTGTGAATATGAATGCTGGGGTAGGTTTCCAAATCTCATTTAAACTTAAGTCGTGGCTTGGATAAGGTACAAAAGGTCTTTAAAAAGTTACAGAACAAGCCCAGGTGAAGGTGTCCAACTACTACCAGCCACCCTGGTGAATGAGCAGAGAAAAAAAAATAAAAAAAAAATAAAGTACTATTTACCGAATAGGAGCCAAAACACTACAGACCCCTATGCCACTTGCGATCCTATTTCCAGAAGCAAAAACTAAATGCATCCTGTGAAAACCACTGGCTCTCTTGCAATGCCTTTAACCACTTTAGCTACCAAATGGTCCGGGGCTTAAGGACCAGAGGTGAATTCAGAATTTTGCACTGCGCTGCTTTAACTGTAAATTGTGCGGACATGCAATGTTGTACCCAAACGAAATTTGCGTCCTTTTCTTCCCACAAATAGAGCTTTCTTTTAATGGTATTTGATTGCCTCTGCGATTTTTATTTTTTGCGATATAAACGGAAAAAAAATGATATTTTCTACTTTTCGTTATAAGAAAAATCGAATAAACTCAATTTTAGTCATATATTTAGGCCAAAATGTATTCAGCCACATGTCTTTAGTAAAAAAAATGTCAATAAGCGTATATTTATTGGTTTGCGCAAAAGTTATAGCGTCTACAAACTAGGGTACATTTTCTGGAATTTACACAGCTTTTAATTTATGACTGCCTATCTCATTTCTTGAGGTGCTAAAATGGCAGGGCAGTACAAAACCCCCCCAAATGACCCCATTTTAGAAAGTAGACACCCCAAGGAAATTGCTGAGAGGCATGTTGAGCCCATTGAATATTTTTTTTTGTCCCAAGTGATTGAATAATGACAAAAAAAAAAAATACAAAAAGTTGTCACTAAATGATATATTGCTCACACATGCCATGGTTATATGTGGAATTGCACCCCAAAATACATTCTGCTGCTTCTCCTGAGTACGGGGATACCACATGTGTGGGACTTTTTAGGAGCCTAGCCACGTACGGGACCCCGGAAACCAAGCACCGCCTTCAGGATTTCTAAGGGCGCAAATTTTTGATTTCACTCCTCTCTGCCTATCACAGTTTTGAAGGCCATAAAATGCCAAAATAGCACAAAACCCCCCCAAATGACCCCATTTTGGAAAGTAGACACCCCAAGCTGTTTGCTGAGAGGCATGGTGAGTATTTTACAGCTCTCATTTGTTTTTGAAAATGAAGAAAGAACATTTGTTTTTTTTTGTTTTTTTTTTTCAATTTTCAAAACTTTGTGACAAAGCGAGATCTGCAAAATACTCACAATACCTCTCAGCAAATAGCTTGGGGTGTCTACTTTCCAAAATGGGGTCATTTGGGGGGGTTTTGTGCCATCTGGGCATTCCATGGCCTCAGAAACTGTGATAGGCAGTGAGAAGTGAAATCCAAAATTTACACCCTTAGAAAGCCTGAAGGCGCTGCTTGGTTTTTGGGGTCCCGTACGCGGCTAGGCTCCCAAAAAGTCTCACACATGTGGTATCCCCGTACTCAGGAGAAGCAACAGAATGTATTTTGGGGTGTAATTCCACATATGCCCATGGCATGTTTGAGCAATATATCATTTAGTGACAACTTTGTGCAAAAAAAAAATAGGATTTTTTACTCACCGTAAAATCCTTTTCTCTGAGTCCATGGACCGACACAGCTTCTCTATTGACAAAGTGGGTATTATCCGTTAATTAGGAGTGACTAGGCAGAAAAACTTGTAAAAAGTGTTGCATCACACCTTCTACAGTACCGCCCAGGGGGCGGACCCTCTGGGTATACCCTCTCAGTCTGCACATCGCAGATCAGTTCGTCAAAAAGCAGTACAAACTTAAAAGGAGGGGTGGGTGCTGTGTCGGTCCATGGACTCAGAGAAAAGGATTTTACGGTGAGTAAAAAATCCTATTTACTCTTTCGTCCATGGACCGACACAGCTTCTCTATTGACAAAGTGGGACGTCCCAAAGCAGTGTCAGAGAAAAAACGAGGGGTGGTAACAGCATAAAAACAAACTTCACCCCAAAACACAAAACAGCACTCCTCCAACGGAGGAGTTGCAACTCTAAACAGCCGCCTGCAAAACCTTGCGGCCGAAAGAGGCATCCGAAGATGCACCTACATCAACTTTGTAGAATTTTGTGAAAGTGTGAGCGGACGACCAAGTCGCCGCTTTACATAGTTGGGAAACAGACGCTTGATGTCGGAAAGCCCAAGAGGCACCTATTGCCCTGGTCGAATGCGCCGTGACAGGAAAGGGGGGCGCCTGACCCTTTAAGACGTAAGCCTGGATTACTATCTGTCGGATCCACCTAGAGATGGTGGCCGATGAGACTGCTTGGCCCTTCTTGGGACCAGCCACCGAAACAAACAGTGAGTCTGACTTCCGGAACAGGGAAGTAGCAGATATGTATACTCTCAAAGCTCGGACAACGTCCAAGGAATGCAACGCCGACTCCTTAGGATTCGACGGCTGAGGACACAAGGATGGAAGTACAATGTCTTCGTTGAGATGAAAAGCCGAAACGACCTTCGGAAGAAAGGAAGGCTGCGGCCGCAGCACCACCTTATCCTTGTGGAAAATCAAAATAGGGAGCCTTGCAGGACAAGGCTGCCAGCTCAGAGACTCGTCTAACTGACGTAACAGAAAAAGACCACCTTCTGAGAAAGTGTCAACAGGGGAATATCTCTAATATTCTCAAACGGTGCCTTCTGAAGCACCGAGAGGACCAGGTTCAAGTCCCACGGAGGTAACGGGGGGCGGACCGGAGGGGCCACATGTCGAACCCCCTGCACAAATGTACTCACGAGAGAGTGAGTCGCCAGGGGTCGCTGAAAAAAGACAGCCAGGGCAGATATCTGTCCCTTAATCGTACTTAGGGCAAGCCTTTGGTCTACCCCATGCTGTAAAAACAGCAGGATTCTGGAAACCAAATAGGTACGCGGATGCCATTTCATTTCCTCACACATGGAGATGTAGGCCCTCCAAGTGCGGTGATAGACCTTCCTAGAGGACGGTTTCCGAGCACTTCTCATAGTAGAAATTACTGAGTCTGACAGGCCCCGGTCTCTCAGTACCTGGTTCTCAACAGCCATGCCGTTAAAGCCAATGACTGTAAAGCAGGATGGAATATGGGACCTTGCGACAGCAGGTCCTTCCGTAGTGGTAGGCGCCAGGGGACGTCTGCTACCAGACGTACTAGATCGGCGTACCAAGGACGCTGAGGCCAATCTGGAGCGATTAGGATCATTGGAATTCCCTCTGCCTCCACTCTGCGGAGCAGAAGAGGAAGAAGCCTTAAGGGAGGGAAGGCATAGATTAGCCGATACTGGCCCCACGATGCTACCAACGCGTCCGTTGCGTCTGCCCATGGGTCTCTTGACCGGGCCACAAACCTCAATACCTTCCGATTGAGTCGGGAAGCCAGAAGATCTACGTCTGGTGTGCCCCATCTTTGGCAGAGGAGTTGGAACACCTCCGGGTGTAAGGACCATTCTCCCTGGTCCAGCATCTGGCGGCTCAGGAAGTCCGCCTGCCAGTTTCCCACACCCGGAATGTACACGGCCGACAGTGCCGGTACGCTCCTCTCTGCCCACTTCAGGATGCGAGCGATCTCCGATGCTGCAGCTGAGCTTCTTGTTCCTCCTTGATGATTGACATATGCCACTGCTGTGGCGTTGTCTGACTGGATCCTGACTGGACGCCCTTGCAGTCTCTGAGACCATTTGAAGAGGCACAGCTTGATCGCCCGGATCTCCAGGACATTGATCGGCAGGAGGGCTTCCTCTGGGGTCCAGCGACCTTGCGCCGACTGGACACCCCAGACTCCCCCCCAACCTGTAAGGCTGGCGTCCGTCGTGATCACTATCCAGTAAACCGGAAGAAATGACTTCCCGGCCATTAGAGCCGGTGCTGTCAGCCACCATACCAGGGATCTCCTGACTAGGTGGCTCACTCGGATTTGATAATCCAGAGATGAAGGGCATCTGTTCCATCTGGACAGAACTTCCCTCTGTAACACTCGAGTGTGGTATTGAGCATATGGGACCGCCTCGAAGGAGGCTACCATGAGGCCCAACACTCGCATGCAAAAACGGAGTGACGACCAATTCCTGGAAGTCAGCTGCCGTACTGCAGCCCGGAGGGTCTGCAACTTCTCCACAGGGAGGAATACCTTTGCCTCTGAGGAATCCAGAATCAACCCCAGGTACACTAGGCGTTGAGTGGGCACCAATACTGACTTTTGCGTGTTTAGTATCCAACCACAGTCTCGAAGAGTCTGACAGGTAATGGACACGCTTACCTCTAATTCTGAGCTTGAAGGGCCCTTCAGCAGAAGGTCGTCCAAGTAACCTGTGATAGCGATACCCCGCTGTCTTAGAAGTGCCAGAATCGGAGCGAGCACCTTGGTGAACGTCCTGGGTGCTGAGGCAAGGCCAAACGGGAGGGCCACAAACTGGTAGTGGTTCTTCCCGATAGCAAATCGCAGAAACCTCTGGTGTCTGGAGTATATGGGGACATGCAGGTATGCGTCCTTGATGTCCAAGGAGGCCAGAAAGTCCCCCGGATGGAGAGCCGTGACTACGGATCGAACCGACTCCATCCGAAATCTTTGTACCTTCACAAAGCAATTGAGGGCTCTGAGATCCAAGATTGGACGAACCCCCTCCTTCTTTGGCACAATGAACAGATTTGAGTAAAAACCCTGACCCCGTTCCTGTTCTGGAACTGGAATAACTACCCCGCGTTCCAGTAGACCCTGGACCGCCCCATACAGGGCCTCCCGACGGGTCGGTAGTAGCTGGAGATTGGAGGTGATGAATCTGTCTGGTGGACAAGAGAGAAATTCTATCTTGTAGCCTGAGGAGATTACTTCGCAAACCCACCTGTCGGAGACTAGAGCAGTCCACTGAGTCGCGAATTTGCGAAGACGTCCCCCCACCCGAGAGCTGGGTGGGGGCGGACCTTCATGTGGACGCAGATTTGTCCACAGGCTTGTTGGGTCTGCGGGACCAAGGACGCTTTTGTCCTTGGGCACGCGCTCTATCGGCCTGGGGTCTTTTCCCTGTCGCCTTAAGAGGGCGAAAAAACCGCTTACGTGCAGTAAAGGAGGGCCCTTGCCCTTGGCGTGGTCCCCTACCCTTGCTAGTTTGGGGAAGCAAAGTGCTTTTACCTCCTGTAGCATCCTTGATGATGTCATCCAGAGAAGCCCCAAAAAGTCTGTCGCCCTTAAAAGGCAGATCCAATAGGGCTTTCTTGGAAGTCTGGTCCGCAGACCAGCCCTTTAGCCAGATCAGGCGGCGTATTGCTACTGCATAAACCGAAGCTCTTGACAGCAGGGGAATAGTATCCATGTCTGACTCGCAGACAAACTTAAGGCCCTGGACCAACTGGTCGGCCAAAGTTATCTCATTAGGAGGAGCATCTCGCTCCTTTAACCCCTGGAGTAGCAATTTTGCCCATTCAGTAAGTGTCTGAGACACTAGGGCCCCCGCCAATGCCGGGCGTACTGCTGAGCCTACCACTGAGTATAGGTAGCGAGCGAGTGCTTCAGCCTTCTTATCCACAGGGTCCTTGAAAACAGGAGCCCCTTCTACTGGAATAGTGGTGGCTCTATTAAGTCTGGACACCGAAGGGTCCACTATAGGGGGAGAGGTCCATATCTTCAGAAAACTCTCCTCAAAGGGGTACCGTACTGCACACCTCTTTGGGGCTGTAAAGACCCTCAGTGGGTTCTCCCATTCCTTGTATAAGAGTTTGTCAAAATAAGACACACAAGGGAACACCTTAGCAGTGCGGGCAGGTTTACGAAACCCAAAGGGGACTGGAGTATCTGCTACTTCTTCAGTCCTTTCCAACTTTAGCGTATCCCGCACTGCAGTAATAAGGTCAGATACCAAAGCCGTCTCGCGTACTGACCTGGACTTGGAGTCCTCCTCACTGTCCGATCGGTCACGGTCTGCAGTCTCTGATGCATCAGAATCTGGGCCATGAGCCGTAGCTGGACCTGGTTCTGCATCAGAAATATCCCCAGAAGATTGCAGGGGACGGGGGCGTTTATTACCCCCTGTATTCCCGTGTGCTGCTTCCACCCTGGCAGCAAACGCCTCTAGGATTGCCGACATAGCGTCCATAGACACCTCAGGGACACCAGCTGCTAAATCTGGTGTTTCAGGGGAGAAGACATCTGGCTCAGATGCCATGCTGACCACACGCTGACACTCACAGGGCTCCAGGCAAAATATCAATAGGCCACCCTCCTGTGCTGCAGAGATGCTGGGTTACCCAGAGGAATCACCACCCTGGATAGGTACTGCTATGCTGCGCCTATGATGCTGTCCCCTTGCTGCTGTGTCAGTCTGCTTCTTTTATCAGCACTTCCTGTGTGAATTTTCGCGCCAGTGTAATGCACCCTAGAGGCCGGAGGCTCTCGCAAAATGGTTGCCAAAACCGTCTGTATGGAAGATAATGTGGGCTCTAAGAAAATGGCCGCCGACAGAAGATAGAGGTCAGGCAGCCATAGCCCACAAAAAAGATGGCCGCCGAACGGCAATATCTGCATACAGGGTGGACAAACATGGCCGCCGATCACCTGATAGGGGCCAGTGGGTGTGGCCGAACTACAGGAAGATGGCCGCCAGGCAGTTACAAGAGGCCAAACTTGGCATGGACCACCTCAAAATGGCCGCCGACAGCATGGAGACACAGAAACACAGGTAAGCAAAAATGACATTACTTTTAAATGTTAGTTACAGCCAGCCCCGCTCCAGTGGGACCCCCTAGGTGACCCCCAGCACCCAGCAACCTTTAGCTAGAAGCCCAGGGAGGAGGGAAAGGCAGGGAGAGAGGGAAGAAAGGGGCCACAACCACTTACTTGATCTCTCCAGGAATGTCCAGCTAAATCACCCAGCCGAGGCAGGGGAGTTTTACTTACCTATCCTGCATGTATTCTGCTGGAAGACATTCCAAACAGATCATCGTCCGCGCACGGAAGGTGACTGTTGGCCAGGCATGCTGTGATTGGACCCAGAAGGGACGATCATATGTATGCCCTGGAGCATGACGCTCACCGGACAGGCTGCTGCGACTCGGCCGTAAGGTCAGCCGAAGCTGAGCGGTCCGATGCAAGCCTTGGAGCGTAAGCTCACCGGCCAGGCTGCTGCGACTCGGCCGTAAGGTCAGCCGAAGCTGAGCGGTCCGATGCAGGCCCTGGAGCGTAGGCTCACCGGCCACCCGTGGAGCGACGGGCATGTCGTGGAAAACCCAGCGCGTAGCTAGGGTCGGCACACGCTCGATGGCCGAAACTGGGGAGACTACAAGGATCGAGGATCCAGCCTGTCACCCAGTCGGCAGTTGATCGAAGATCGCAGGAAACAACAAATGTAGCAAAAAAATAAAAAATATATATATCTTTTTTCCCTGGACCAATGAGCCCGAAGGGAGCCATGTCCTACTCCTTGCTAGACAGAAAAAAACTGATCTGCGATGTGCAGACTGAGAGGGTATACCCAGAGGGTCCGCCCCCTGGGCGGTACTGTAGAAGGTGTGATGCAACACTTTTTACAAGTTTTTCTGCCTAGTCACTCCTAATTAACGGATAATACCCACTTTGTCAATAGAGAAGCTGTGTCGGTCCATGGACGAAAGAGTAAAATTTTTTCCGCAACTTCTGTCAACATATAAAATATTCCATGGACTCGACATGCCTCTCAGTATATAGCTTGGGGTGTCTACTTTCCAAAATGGGGTCATTTGGGGGGTTTTGAACTGTTCTGGCATTTTATACACAACATTAGGAAGCTTACATCCACTCTTCTAACCACTTGAAGACAAAGCCCTTTTTGACACTTTTTGTTTACATGAAAACATATTTTTTTTTGCAAGAAAATTATGTTGAACCCCCAAACATTATATATATTTTTAAAGCAAAGGCCCTACAGAATAAAATGGTGGGTGTTGCATTTTTTTTTTCTACACAGTATTTGCGCAGCGATTTTTCAAACGCATTTTTTTGGGAAAAAACACTTTTTTTAATTTTAATGCACTAAAACACACTATATTGCCCAAATGTTTGATGAAATAAAAAAGATGATCTTAGGCCGAGTACATAGATACCAAACACGACATGCTTTAAAATTTCGCACAAACGCGCATTGGCGACAAACTACATACATTTTTAAAAGCCTTTAAAAGCATTTACAGGTTACCCCGTTAGATTTACAGAGGAGGTCTACTGCTAAAATTACTGCCCTCGATCTGACCTTCGCGGTGATACCTCACATGCATGGTGCAATTGCTGTTTACATATGACGCCAGACCGACGCTTGCGTTCGCCATTGGGCAAGAGCAGGGCAGGACAGGGGTGCTTTTTTTTTTTTTTTTTTTATTATTAATTTTGCTTTTTTATTTTATTTTTAAACTGTTGCTTCCACATTTATTTATTTTTATCACTTTTATTGTTATCTCAGGGAATGTAAATATCCCCTGATAGCAATAGGTAATGACAGGTACTCTTTTTTGAAAAAACTGGGGTCTATTGGACCCTAGATCTTTCCTCTGCCCTCAAAGCATCTGACCACACCAAGATCGGTGTGATAAAATGCTTTCCCAATTTCCCAATGGCGCTTTTTATATCCGGGGGGGTCATTCCCTCCCACTGCTTGTAAAAGCAGTCCAGAGGCTAATTAGCCACTAGGATTGCTTTTACATGAAAGCCGGCCGCTGGCTGAAAAGAATGATACCAAGATGATACCTAAACCCGCAGGCATCATTCTGGTATAAACATTCAAAGTCCAGCAACATACCAGTACGTTGCTGGTCCTTGTTGGACATGTATTGTAATCTTTTTTTTCATGCAGCCTGTTGGCTGAACGAAAAAAAAAGATTGATCGGTGGGTATGCCCACCATTAGAATACCGCCCTTCATCCACCCACTTCTAATGATGGGCATACATGCACCATTTATATATGCCGAAGCATGGGGGCATCTTCTTGCAAAAGTTATGCCGCGTACATATGGTCAGACTTTTCCACGGGCAAGCCTCCGTCGGAATTTCGACCGTATATATGCGGCATTAGGAGCAAAAACGCTCCTCCGCTCCTGCTGCCCCAATGCTTCGGCATATATGCTTTTTTTTTTTTTTAACTGTGGTGGTGAAATTACATCCTACAGCACTGGAGTCGCAGGGATCAGGCCTGTCTCTGCGAACGCTGCAGTTATGTGTGTTGTGTTTTGCAAGTGACAGTGATCGATCGATACTGCACTTCGGTGGCCTGGGCTGGACGGAGGGGCAAAACGCAGGTGCTAGCAGGTATCTGGCCTGATCCCGCTAACACTGCGTTTTTGGGAACCCTAAACTGCTGGGGACGCTAGTATAGATCTGATCAGATCAGATATTGAGCTGATCAGATACTATACCACTAAGGGGGGTGTATGCTTCACGTGTGGGTGTTAGCGCTACTGGCACTAACCTGACGCTGCCTGGGGTGTGACGCAGACCCTCTCTGACGCTAAAACCTAACTGATATCACCCGCCGGGCGATCAGGGGGTTAAACCTTTATTGGGTTATATACGGCGGGTGCCCTGACACTATAAAAAGCAAACTAACTAACCAGCGTCACCCGTAACACTTATATGATGATCACTGGTGAAAGGGTTAACTAGGGGCAATTAGGGGGTTAAAACCTTTATTAGGTAATATATGGGGGTACCTGACGCTATAAAAACCTGACGGCGAACCTAAAAAAAAAAAAATTACTGGCTACCTATCGGCATCATCGACACTAAGACAACGATCATAAAAACGATTGCTTAGCGACAGTGGTGATAGGGGGTGAAAGGGTTACCTGGGGGGCGATCAGGGGGTTAAACCTTTATTAGATAATATATGGGGGTACCTGACGCTATAAAAACCTGCGGCGAACCTAAAAAAAATTACTGGCTACCAATCAGCATCACCGACGCTAAGACATCGATCAGAAAAATGATTGCTTAGTGACAGTGGTGATAGGGGGTGAAAGGGTTATCTGGGGGGTGATCAGGGGGTTAAACCTTTATTAGGGGGGGGGGTTAGGGGGCTACACTGGACCTAAAACTAAATGTACTGACACTTTTACAGTCACAAATGTCACTGATTGCAGTGATCACTAAATAAATGGTCACTGCAATCAGTGACACTGACTTGGGGCTGGGGGGGGGCTGGGGGTGTCTGGGGGGGCGATTTATGTGCCTATGTATCCTGGTGTCAGTGTGCTGTTTTGTGTACTAACCTGGCATCTTCTCCTGTACGGCGCTCGGTATATGTGAGCGCCCCAGGAGAGATGACATCACTTCCTCCTTCCTGGCAGGCAGGGGAAGCTCTCTCATTCGCCGGGAGCGATCGAGAGGGGGTGGCCGGAATCGAACGGCCGTCCCCTCATGCCGGATCGCTCCCGAAGGTAAAACGACCGCTCACTGTAAAGAAGGGGGGTCCGATCGGACCCCCCAACTATACAAAGGCAATCACGTACATATACGTGATTCTGCCTGTCGGTGCCATTCTGCTGACGTATATTTACAGTGGGCGGTCGTTAAGTGGTTAAAACCAGTAGCTGGCAACAGATAGAGCAAAGGATCATCGCTACAGGCCTGCAACACCAAATGCTGTTTTATGCAGCTTTCTCCATCACCCAAAGCACAACACTGAGGCCAGAGATCTACACAGCCTTAAAAAATACTTACAAAATGAATGGAGGCATTATAAGGCAGCTATTGTGCTTACCAAGAAAAATCAATTAAAACGCAACAAGAATGGCCTGCATGCAAAATCATTTCCAAACGTGTTTCATTAAAAATAAATTGAACAAACAGGACTTTTAGGAGGGAGATGCAGTTGAGTAGTTTTTTGCTCATAGGATTTCTAAAAAATACTACACATGTAAAACCTCTCCATGCTAGAGATAGCAAGAGACCCTAAATGAAATGACATTCTATTACAGAAATTTTTACAGCTTTGTTAAAAAAGGAAATCCGAACACACTGACCGAGTTTTTTAAATTTAATTCAGAATATGCAAAACCGATAATTAAGCTCATCTCCTACAAACCTCTTAATTTGCTGGTCATGCGTTATGAAACATTGCCAATCTTGCTTTTTGGGTCACTCATCTGGGTGGGATGTGTCATGTGAATTCAGAGGCAGGGTCACTGAAAGTTGTGAGCACCCAAGTTATAAATATCCGCTTCAGAAAATACAGGGAATGCAAAGATGGGATCACAACAGGGATTGGTATTGGCAGCTACTGGTTTCTATCAAGTAGTTTGGAATGTCTAAAGACAATCTCTCCCCTTGTAAAAGGTCCGTTTTTTATTCACTCCCTGGTTCCCTACTGAGTCGCGCTGTGCGATCCCACTGGTCCCTGCTGTCTTCTGGGACCCATGTGTCTCCCAGAAGACAGTGGGGGGACAGAGGATGCACCGAACGTGGCATAGGTCACCGCGGTGACCTATGCCTGGAAGTTGGAGCAAATACCTGGATTACTCAGGCATCTGCTCCCTCCTCCCCCCTGAAAGGTGCCAAATGTGACACCGGAGGGGGGAGGATTCCAAAAAGCGGTCCCGCTTTAAATATATTTTTTGGGTTTTTGGAGTATGGACAAACGGTCAATTTCCTGAAGGGTTTCAATAGTCAACTGAATCAAGATCTTGCGCAGGGTAAGGGTGGTGGTGCTACATACTGAGGGTTTTACCCAAATGCATAGAAGGCATGGAAAAAAATAAATAAAAACACACACCCCCCTTTAGATTTTTCAGCTTTTGGAAGCACTTTAAAAAAACATACCCTAGCTGTGTGTGTGTGTGTAGATGTAATAAACACACACACACACACACACACACTATCCAACTGTCTTGGACCAGTTAATGTGAAAACATTGAACATAATGGGCAACAGTAACAAAGAAAGTATACACCAGTAGAAAGGGACAACATAAAACCAAAGCCAACTCAGAATAGTCAGACAACTATAAGACTAACAAAGCAAGCATCATGGATTACTATGTTTAACACTTACCGACACTTACATGACTTTAGTATGTTTAACACTTACTGACTTGAGAAAGTGATTTCTAAAAAGTTCAGGCCAATATTGGCATCCTGGGAATGGGAGGTCACCCGCTGCCAACAAAGAAATGCTCGGCAAGTGGCTGAGCTAGGTATTGTCACATGAAAAAGGTAGGCTTGGCTTTCAAAGTCAGTACTTGCATATGAATCTTAAAGTGGTTGTTTAAACGCAAGGTTTTCCTTTCTGTCCCCAACCCACCCCTCCCCCAAATACTTACCTGATCCCCATCTTGATCCAGTGATATGCACAAGAGCCTCAGATTTTCCTACTCATTGACTGAGACGGCAGCCATTGGCTCCCGCTACTGTCAATCACAGTTGGTGATGCCAATGATGAGAGAGCAGGGGTAGGGCTAAACCGCACTCCGTGTGTGAATGGACACAGAGCAGCGGCTCAGAGTGCCCATAGCAAGGTGCTTGCTATGGAAGCACTAGGCAGGAGGGATGGGCAAGGAGCACCGGGGCTGCGAGGCGTTCCGGGGCTGCTTTTTTGTAAAACCGTTAAAACAGCAGGCAAGTATGGCATGCTTGTTTTTTTTTAATCAAAGAAGTGCTGGTTCACACTGAGGCAGCTTCAGAGTCATTCGACTCTGAAGCCGCCCCGCACAGCAAGACTTGCAAAGACTTCTTTAATAGAAGTCAATGCAAGCCGCTCCAAAGTCTCCCCCAAGTAGTACAGGAACCCTTTTTCCAAGTCGGAGCGACTTGAGTCGCTCTGAATAAAAGAGTTCCATTGCATGGAGCGTGACTTGTCAGGCGGCCAAGTCACCTTAGTGTGAACCGGGACTAAAAGGCCAAAACGAAGAAACTAAATATATGTCCTTCAATACATGTTGCCTGTTCTCACATAGAACTTTCTACAGGTGTTAGGTCACATATTCAACTTACAGAATTTTTTTATAGGTTAACGCACCTTAGACATATTTTTCAGCTGTACATCAAGGTGGAAACAAAAGAAATTTAAGTTTTACCTTGTGCTGTTCAATGGAATCTATCCAGCGCCGTCTGTGATCTGGATCCTGTGCACGCAGGTACCAGACGCTGTCATTAACACTGATATCAAAACGGCATTCATCAAATTCATGCGGCTGAAATAAAAAAAAAATTTCACATCATTTATTTTACATTAGATTTGCAAGCAGCTTCATGCAGGAACTTAAAAATATGTTTTTATAGCTGTAAAAGAAAATGGTTACATACATTTTATGCCACACACACACACACACATTGCTCTCGCTCCCTACAAAACTCAAAAGCACTTCGAAATAGTTTATTCCACAATTTATAGTCTGCATCTGATTTCTAATAAACTTGTACAGTACATTTTAGTATACAAAGTCTCTTCTGAATTTTAACCACATTTAGAACTAAAGAAAAAAATAAACATAAATGAAAATTGCCATTTCCTTTAAGTGTAGCTTCCCCTTTTGGATGGAGCTCCGGTTTAAGGAATTAAACAGCACTTGTCTGTTCAACCATCATCCTGGTATTGCATATGTTGTAAAAATCTTCATAATTAAGGGGGCGTTAAAAACGCCCTATGAGATATTTTGATGCGTTTGTAGAGGGAAGGGCAGCCAATTGAAATCCATGGGCTGTCCTATGCGAGTCGCAGGAAAAACAGAAAAAAAAAATTAAAAATAAGGCTGTGTTCACATCTCCGACGGATGCGGCTCACAGCAGGGGTCGGTGGGTCCCTGTTCATTTCAGGGACGAATTAGGGCCAAATTTTGGGCTTAATTTGGTCCTGAAACTGAGACAAAGACGCACAGGACCTCTGTGCAATCCACTCTGGAGATGTGAATCAGCTCCATAGCGAGTCAGTCACAATCTCCTGTCATGCAAATTGGATGCGGGGAGAGCCACATGCAATTCGCACTAGTGTGCTCCCACTATGCTAGGCGTGAATGGGGCCTAAAAGTGCAGTTGGTGTGTTCACACCCCTCGAGTTGGATTACAAGAACTTTGTTGGCTGAATGTATACCGCTCAGATACTTGTATAAAGCTAGCTATACACTTGGCAATCATATTGTACTACTACAATATCTGTAAAAGTTCCTTTAGATTAAGCAAAACTATAGAATAGGGGAATCCACCTAAACAATCCATTCAGTTTGTATTGATCAGTTTGTACAATATATGACCACCTTAAAAAGGGAGAAGTAGGAAAGAGTGCCTGATGGACAAAAAAATATTATATAGAAATTAGGGAGATGTGGTCCAGGGAAGAAGAAAAAAAAAAAAAAACACACCTTATTTCGGTGATGCAGTAAGGCTGTGCATGGGATGGGAAGCTTCCTGGATGGTCACATACTACAGGAAGTCAAGGCTTGGTGATTTTTGATTTTTTTTTTTTAACAGGGAGATGCAGATTAAGCCCAGGTTCACACTTGGGCAGACAGACATCGCATGCGACTCGCACCTCCGTGCCGATCGCATGCGATGTCTGTGCAATGCGAGTTTAGCCACAGATGTATGGCTGGATTCGAAGTAAAATAGTGCAGGGACTTATCCCCCCCCCCCACACTAGAATCGGATCGCATGGGTGTTCTCACCCATGTGATCGATTCCTGTGAGAGTTTACAAGTCGCACGGCGATCTGTGAACCGATCCGGGGGGTGTCATTAACATTGTATTGACACCAGCAGTGGTTCACGGAGGGCAGTGTGAACCGCCTGTGGGAGAGATGCGATGCAGGAACTGGCTCTGGAAACACGCTGGTTCTCGCATGGCATATATGTGAACCTAGGCTCAAAGCGGTCAGACTAGATAAGTAAAAGATAAGCACATTGGGTTGGTTTGGGCAGAAGAGACATTAGAAAAAGCTTCTCTTCTGAACAGTAAAATTCTGCCTGGAAAAAAAAAAAAAAAAGGAAACCAAGGACACACCATTAGATTTTCTGCAAATTTGTCTTCAGATTTACCAAAACCATATAATATGGGAGGTCAAAACTTTAAAGTGATACTAAAGATGCAGTTTTTTTCCTTCTTTAAAACATGTCATACTTGCCTCCACTGTTGCAGTTTGTTTTGCACAGAGTGGCCCCGATCCTCCTGTTCTGGGGTCCCACAGTGGGTCTCGCGGCTGCTCCCCGCATTAGATAACACCCTCTAGGAAACGCTCTCCCGAGGGGGTGACCTTGCGGGCGCGCTCCTGTGTCATACACAGCTGCCGAGTGTATGACTCTGCCCCGGCGCCCGTGTCATTGGATTTGATTAACAGCAGTGGGAGCCAAATTGCTGCACTGCCATCAATCTATTAAATGAAGAGCCGAAAAGCCGTGGAGAGTGACGCAGGATCACGCCCATGGAAATTCGGGGCTCAGGGGGGCGGACACTGCAAGGTTTTTTTACCTTAATGCATAGGATGCATTAAGGTGAAAAAAACACAAAAGGTTTACAACCCCTTTAAGAGTTTAAATTTGTATGCAATCAGGCAGGCCCTTGCACTACATGGTTTTGGTAAATCTGAAGAAAAAAAATAGTGTGCATGGGGTCCAAGGGATGCAGTGCTCACGATTATTCAATCGCTTTCATATAATTTTAATGTCAAAAATTTCCCAAGTTCAAAGTCCAGCAAGATTTTAATTTCTACATTCCTTTAACCTCTACTTGTACCCACAGTACACAATCCAATGCTGAAATTAACAAAGCGTGAAACACTGAATTCTGTTTACAAAACTGGCACAATGCCCTTCTTTTGAAGTCACAATGAGGGCATGGTGTCAAGCTTTCGAAGGGGTTGTTCTCCATTACAGCATTGCATTTATGGGTACAACACAATAGCAGTGCTTTTCCAAGCGGCTTGTACAAACCATTAAACAATGTATGAAATCTCCACCTCGCTTGGGAGAAAGAATCAAGAAGGTATACTTATGGCTTATGGTTACAGTTCTCCTAGGCAGTAGCGAGCAGCAGAAAAAAACAACACACACAAACACACACACCTTGATTCTGTGCAAATTGTACCCATGGACATGAAAAGAAGCACCAACTTAAAGGGGTTGTAAAGGTACATTATTTTTCCTAAATAGCTTCCTTTACCTTAATGCAGTCCTCCTTCACTTACTTCATTCTTCGATTTTGCTTTTAAATGTCCTTCTTTCTTTTGAGAAATCCTCACTTCCTGTTCTTCTTCTGTCTAACTCCACACAGTAATGCAAGCCTTTCTCCCTGGTGTGGAGCTCGCCCCCTCCCTTGAATTACAGGAGAGTCAGGGCGCTCTCTACGTTGCAGATAGAGAAAGGAGCTGTGTGTTACTGGGTATCCTGACTCTCCTGTAGTCCAAGGGAGGGGGCAAGCACCACACTCCACACCAGGGAGAAAGGCTTGCATTACTGTGTGGAGTTACAGACAGAAGAAGAACAGGAAGTGAGGATTTCTCAGAAGAAATAAAGGGATTTTTATAACAGCTTACCTGTAAAATCCTTTTCTTGGAGTACATCACGGGACACAGAGCGACTTAGTCATTACTAATGGGTTATATAGATTACCTTCAGGTGTTGGCACTGGCCAATTCCAAACCGGAAGTACCCTCCCCTATATAAGCCCCTCCCACCCGGGAGCACCTCAGTTTTGTAGCCAAGCAATAAGTGTCCCAAAAAGAGGGGTGGGAGCTCTGTGTCCCGTGATGTACTCCAAGAAAAGGATTTTACAGGTAAGCTGTTATAAAAATCCTATTTTCTTTTTCGTACATCACGGGACACAGAGCGACTTAGTCATTACTAATGGGACGTCCCAAAGCAATGCCAAATGAGGGGAGGGATACATAAGCTGGGCGCCATCAGGCATGAGGATCTTTTGCGGCCTGCAACACACTGCGCCCAAAGGCGACATCCTCCTGACTTCTAACGTCTACCTGGTAGAACCTAGTAAACGTGTGTACCGAAGACCATGTTGCGGCCTTACATACTTGAGCCAGGGAGGCCTGGTGATGCACTGCCCATGAAGTTCCAACTGCTCTTGTGGAGTGCGCCCTAACTTTGAACGGAGGCGGTCTCTTTCTCAAGCCATAGGCTTGTATTATGACCTGTCGAATCCACTTGGCTAAAGTAGATTTTGATGCTGCCTGACCCTTTCTGGGGCCTTCCGGCAGAACAAATAAAGAATCCGTTCTGCGAATCTGAGCAGTGGCTTTTAGATAAGCTTTAACTGCTCTTACTACATCCAAAGAATGTAATAACTTTTCCTCTACCGAGCTAGGTTTGGGGAAAAAAGAAGGAAGAACCACATCTTGGTTCAAATGAAACCTCGATACCACCTTAGGAAGAAAGGCTGGATGAGGACGTAATACTACTCTGTCCTTATGGACAACCAGATATGGCTCCTTACAGGACAAGGCGGCTAATTCCGATACTCTTTTAGCCGAACAAACGGCTACTAAGAAAATCAATTTCCTGGTGAGAAGAACCAAGGAAATGTGTTGTAATGGTTCAAACGGTTGTTTCTGTAGAACCGACAGAACCAGGTTTAGGTCCCAAGGACATATGGGAATACTAACCGGAGGGCTAATACGCATCACTGCTTGTATAAAGGCTTTGACTAGTGAATGCGAAGCCAAGGGCCTTTGAAAAAATATTGACAAGGCCGAAATCTGACCCTTGATAGTACTCAAGGCAAGCTTCCTATCTACAGCCCACTGTAGGAAGTCCAAAATCCTCCCTATCACGTACTTACGTGGATGCCATTTCTTGGCCTCATACCACGTAATGTATGCTTTCCAGATCCTATAATAGATCTGCCTGGATACCGGTTTCCTGGCATTGATCATGGTAGATACCACAGAATTAGAGAGCCCTCTCTTTTTCAGAATGTGGGCTTCAATAGCCAGGCCGTCAAACCTAGGGCTGGTAAGGAAGGGTGGTATATCGGTCCCTGCGACAGCAGGTCCGGACGATGTGGGAGGGTCCAAGGACTCCTCACTGACATTTTTACAATCTCCGCGTACCATGCCCTTCGGGGCCACGCTGGAGCCACCAGAATCACTGGTTTCTTTTCTACCCTGATTCTGCGGAGTAATCGCGGTAACAATTGTGGCAGTGGGAATGCATATACCAGCTTGAACTGATCCCAAGGGAACACTAGGGCATCCGAGCCGCAAGCTAGGGGATCCCTTGTGCGAGACACAAATCTGTCCACCTTTGCGTTGAATCTGGATGCTAGCAGATCTACATCCGGTGTTCCCCACCGCTGGCATATTGCCTGGAAAACCTCGGGGTGAAGAGACCATTCCCCCGGGCATAATTGTTGGCGACTTAGAAAGTCTGCTCTCCAATTTTCCACTCCTGGGATGAAAACCGCAGATATGGCTGGGACATATTTTTCTGCCCACTCCAGGATGCAATTTGCTTCCCTCTGGGCTGCACGACTCTTGGTGCCACCCTGGTGATTGATATATGCCACTGCCGTGGCATTGTCTGATTGAATTCTGACAGGGGACCCTTGGAGTTTGGATGTCCATGCTACTAGGGCATACCGGGCTGCTCGTATCTCTAAGAGATTGATGGGCAGGGCCTTTTCTGCTTCTGACCACTTGCCCTGGAGAGACCATTGCTCCAGTACTGCCCCCCAGCCTATGAGGCTGGCATCTGTAGTGACCACCTTCCAAGAAACCGGACTGAAGGGTTTCCCTCTTTCCAGATTCTGGGGCACCAACCACCAATGGAGGCTCTTGCGAACGGAAGGGGACAGGGACATTGGTAAGTCTAAAGCCTGAACTTTTTTGTTCCAGGCTGACAGTATGGCCCTTTGCAAATTCCTTGAATGGAATTGACCGTAGGGTACCGCTTCGAATGAATCCACCATCTTTCCCAGCAGCCTCATGCAGAGGCGTATGGATGGTTTTCTTTTTGTACCCACTAAGTGGGTCAAATCTTTTAAAGACGACACCTTCTCTGGAGGTAAGAAAATCTTTCTCTGATTTGAATCCAGCCTTAGCCCTAAGTATTCCAGACTTTTGACTGGTCTTAGAGCTGACTTGTCCCGGTTGATAATCCAACCGTGATATTCCAGATACTCGATTGTCTTGTGAATAGCTACTTCCAGCTTTTCCACTGAGTGGTCTATTAGTAGCAGGTCGTCTAGATATGCCATTATCGTTACACCCTGTGTTCTTAGATTGGCCAATAATGGGGCCAGAATTTTTGTGAACACTCGTGGTGCTGTGGCCAGACCGAAAGGTAAGGCTCTGAACTGAAAATGGCGCCCTTCTACTGCAAAGCGTAGAAATTTCTGGTGGGCCGGAAAGATGGGAATATGCAGATAAGCATCCTTTATGTCGATCGAGGCTAGCCATTCCTGCCCTTGTAGGGCGGTGGCCACCGATCGGATCGACTCCATCCGAAAAGTCCTGATATTTAGGAACTTGTTTAGCCCTTTTAGATTTAATATGGGCCTCACGTCCCCATTTGGTTTGGGGACTGTGAAAAGGTTCGAGTAAAACCCGAATCCGCTTTCTTCCAGGGGAACCTTCATGATTACACCTTGGAGCAATAGTTGTTCTAGTGCCAGAAGGAGGGATCCTCTCTTTTGGGGATCTCTTGGCACGTTTGACCTCATAAATTGGGCAGGAGGAGTGCCTTTTAACTCCAGCTTGTATCCCAGACTTACTGCGGAGAGCACCCATCTGTCTCTGATGGTGTCCCGCCAGGTCTCTGTGAACAACTGAAGTCTTCCCCCCACCCGATTGAGTGGGGGCAACGCTTCATGCCTTGGGGGGAGGTTTTGTACCTCTCTTGATCCAGGGCTTCTTGTTACCCTGTGATTGTCCCTGATTTCTGCCCCCTGAATTTGACCGCGGAGGCCGTCGGAACTGCTTCACAGGCGATGTGCCTGGGACTGGAGAAGTAGGCCTCTTAAAAGAAGGACTTCTACCCTTGTTCTTAACCGGTAAGAGTGAACTTTTACCGGCAGAAATTTTCTGGATATATTTATCCAGATCTTCTCCAAATAAGCGTTCTCCATGAAATGGGAAGCTAACCAGCAGTTTTTTACAGGGAGCTTCAGCAGACCAGTTTTTGAGCCACAGAAGCCTACGCATATGTACTATAGACAGCGTAAAGCGGGAGGCCTGTTGGATTGTATCCTTTATGGCATCCACCGCAAAACACAAGGCTCTAGGCAGGTCAGCTAGGGCAAGAGCCTGCTGATCTGGTAAGTCCCTTAAGACTTGTTTCAACTGATCTTTCACTGCTTGGCAGACTCCAATCGCTGCTACCGCAGGTTGTGTCACCAAACTTGCTGTAGAGAAAGCAGATTTTAGTAAAGACTCCAATTTTTTATCTATTGGGTCTTTGAACATTGGAACATTATCTACTGGACATGTCAGGGATTTGTTAACAGAAGAGATGGCTGCGTCCACTGTAGGGACCCTCCATTTTCTTATGAACTTATCCTCCATGGGATAGATCCACCGGAAATCTCTTGGGGGGAGCAAATATTTTATCAGGATGCTCCCAATCCTGGTAAATAAGCCCTTCTAATAAAGGGTGGATTGGGAAGGAACAGACAGCCTGGGGAGCTTTTAGCGACCCCAGCGAGGAAACCGTAGTGGATGGTGGTTCCGCCAGAGGCATTTTAAATGCTGATCGGACCATATTAGTCAGAGACTGAACCCATAATCTTTCAGCCTGAGAAGCTGAGAAAGGTTCTTCCACTGTTGATTCCTCCATAACTGAATCAACCTCATCCTGATCCCCTTCAGGTAGGTCGATCTCTGTGTGGGGCTGTTCCTCCACTAACAGGCACTCTGAAGGAGGAGACGGAGATCGGACGCGCTTTTCCTGAGACAGGGAAGCAGCGATCAATGCTGTTAATCTCTCTTCCAATCCTCCCAGAGTTGAGGATAAAACCTCCTCTGTTATATATACAGGAGCAGGTGGACTGGGGACAGCCGCAGCACCAGGCATTCCTGCGGGGTTTCTACGGCTACTGACCTCTGAATTCTCAGGGGAGATTGGTGCAGTACAAGCATGCCCAATATCCTCAGAGCCCGATGGAGACCCCTTTGGCTTCCTGGAAGATCCATTTCCGGAGCGTCTGGACGACATATCCTTTAAGCACAAAGCTGAGGTATTCCCGTCGTCATACACCAATTTTGCTGGTAATAGTCTAACACAGGTGCTGCTATATACCAGCTGGTGTCCACTAAAGTGCCTTTCTATGGGGATGCCTGCATCAACCGCCTCTGTGTGCCACTGTTTGTTGCTAGCTCTGTTTGCATGCAGCTGACACTTGTACTGTGTCTTTTAACCATGCTGGGACGCCCGCACATGCGCAGAAGCGGCGCGCATCGAGCGTCATCCACCCGCCCCCCCCCCCTTTTTTCATAGGAGGCGCGTGCACGCGCCCGCGCGCGCGCCCGTGCGCCATTGGCGCCCTTTTCGAAATCAAACAGGGGACTAGGAGCCAGGGCCCTTTTTGCCGGAGGGCCTGTGCGGTGGATGAGCGCAGCAACAGGGCAGAGGAAGTGGATTCCCACAGAGAAACTTACCAGCTGCCTGGATCTTTTGACTTGAGAAAACCAAAGATCCACATGACAAGAAAAATGGACTACAGCGGCCTCTATGGGTTTAACACAGGTACCGCGGTCCCTGTTTTTTTTTTTTTTTTTCTTGACTACTATTAAAATTTTACATTTTCAGTAGTTATAGGCAAACACAGATATTTAGCGGGAATACCGTTAGGTAACAGACAGAAAGACAAATTAGGCTTGGGGGTCCCCCAATAGAACCAAGTTCCTGGGGGCCCCCACTTACCTGATCCCCGCCGCAGGACTTTGTTTGGTCCACAGAAGTCCAAACTTCACCTATCACGGCAGGCATTGTAATTAAACCTTCAGGGACCGGGTTCCCAAGGATTCCACTCCCCTGGACCTGTATAGCACCCTGCACAGACAACATCTTGGTCGTGGGTATGACCAGAGCTCTGGATCCCAGGGTCCAGCCCTCCTAAGAGAAGCATTACAGGCAAAACCTTGCTCTTCTGCTGCAAGGCCCGGGTACCGACCGTTTAGCTATGAAGCTTTTTTGGTGGGATCCGGAACAGCTTACTAAGGCCCAAAAGAACCTGTACGCAAGCCCAGTGAAAACACATGTTACTCTTTGGCCAACACCTTAGACACTGGCAAAAAACTGAGGTGCTCCCGGGTGGGAGGGGCTTATATAGGGGAGGGTATTTCCGGTTTGGAATTGGCCAGTGCCAACACCTGAAGGTAATCTATATAACCCATTAGTAATGACTAAGTCGCTCTGTGTCCCGTGATGTACGAAAAAGAAAAGGACATTTAAAAGCAAAATCGAAGGATGAGGCAAGTGAAGGAGGACTGCACTAAAGGTAAAGGAAGCTATTTAGGAAAAAATAAAAAATTTACCTTTACAGCCTCTTTAAAGTAAACATACATAGAATAGGAGATGAATGTAGAGGAAATGATATGCATACATACAAGAAAGTGCCAAGATGAGCCTGTAGTCTATAGAGGTTGATCAGCTAAACGACTTGAAAACCTTCATTCAAAAATTGTAGAAGTGTTCACTTTATTTCATCTGCACATGATTGGGTATTTAAAAACAGTAAATTTGTTTTACACCAAGGATGCTCAACCTTTTGAAGAGTAAGGGCCACTTAACTACTTTGCACCCAGGCCAATTCTGACAGACATTCTCTCCTACATAAAATCAGTATTTGTTTGCTAGAAAATTACTCAGAACCCACAAACTTTTTTTTGTTTTTGTTTTTTTAGCAAAGACCCTAGAGAATAAAATGGTTGCTGTTGCAATTTGTCACACCATTTGTGCTGCGATTTTACAAATGCAAAATTTTGAAAAAAAAAATAAAAACACATTACGCCAACTAAATAGTTAACATGTCACGCTTTAAAATAGCGTGCGCTCGTGGAATGGCGCCAAATTACAGTACTTAAAGCAGAGGTTCACCAGAATTTTTTATTTTTTTTTCAAAGCCAGCAGCTACAAATACTGCAGCTGCTGACTTTAAAAAACAAGGACACTTACCTGTCCAGGTCGCCCGCCACGTCGGCAGCCAAAGCCGAGCTGCCGCTCGGCTCTCGACTTCCCCTGCCGCCATCCTCGGTGAGGGAATCGGGAAGTGAAGCGCTGCGGCTTCACTGCCCGGTTCCCTACGGCACATGCGCGAGTCGCGCTGCGCTGTCCTCACTGGTCCCTGTTCTGGGAGCCGAGTGTTTCCCAGAACACAACGGGTGGGTGACGCGAAGGGGTGGGAGTCTGCTCCCGGAAGTGGCAAAAATACCTGTTTTATACAGGTATCTGCACCCCCTCCCCCCTGAAAGGTGCCAAATGTGACACCGGAGGGGGAAGAGGGTTCCAAAAAGCGGAGGTTCACTTTTGGGTGAACCTCCGCTTTAAAAATCTCCATAGGCAATACTTTGAATTTTATTTTATTTTTTTTACAGATTTCCAGTTTAGAGGAGGTCTAGTGCTAGAATTATTGCTCTCACTATAACATTCACGGGAATACCTCATGTGTGGTGCAAACATAGTTTACATATGTGGGCAAAACCCTACACATGCGTTTGCTTCTCCATGCGAGCACAAGGCGGTTTTAAAACCCTGCCATTACAAACCCTGACAGTAAAAACCACCCGCAAAACGACAAATGTAAATGAGCCCCTACTGTTCTGAGCCCCCTATAAGGCTACTGTCACACTGATGCACTTGTGGCTTTCCTGCGCTTTTCCATAGACTTCCATTATATCTTGAAGTTGCGGTCGAGGGCCACAGAGGGCTCCAAAGGCCACAGGTCGAGCACCAGTTTTACACAATTGGGTAAAGGGTCAACTTTTTTTGTAAATCAGCCTCACTGTCTACGAATTAAAATTACTAGATGAAAGCTAGTTGCAAGCAGGAAAAGGTTTCCATGGCATAAAATGTTGTTGCAGACAATTTATAACAAAACAAATTAGCAAAAAAAAAAAAAAAACCACTTTATATTACAAGGGGCCTCCTGAAAAGTTCTCAACTGTGTCTGATGTGAATGAAGTATTTTTCTATGTACTCTCCTCCAAATGTCCAAACACTTATGCCAACAGTGCTCAGGACACCGTAAAAACATCTGTTCTGGACGTCTAGGTGATCGGAAGCAGAAACTCCCTCCCGAAGTCTTCTGGGATATACGACAGGTCCTAAAAGACTTTGACGGCTAGTCACAGACCACAGTGCCACTTGCGCATGTGCAGTGGGCACCCTGCTGTGAAGCCGCAAGCTGTCACAGCCGGGTGCCCATTGAAGAGACGCAGAGGGAGGACACGGCTGTGGCGAGGGAGAAATTTTGATGTAACCTAGGCCAAACATAGGGCTGGGCGATTTTCCCCCCAAAAAAAAATCTGCGATTTTTTTATTAAAAAACTCGATTTACGATTCGATTTTTTTTTTATTTTATTTTTTTTACATTAAAGTGCATCAACAAACAAAATTGCAAAGGCAAACCCTTTCTCTAACTGCAAAGTCAGTGTGCAACAAACACAATATAATCCAGCGCTCATGGAACATACATTATTAACTATTGAAAACTCTTGAAACTCTGTGTGTGATTCCTTCTGTCCCAGCCTTGCTGCGATCCTGGCTCTGCATCCTTTTGGGTTGGAGGGCCCTCCACACGCTGGTCTGCCTGTTGTCCATCATTCAAGGTACTGTCACACGGAGATCATGCCACAGGCTTTGTTTTGCCTTTTTAAACCCCTCCTTGCTCCACGGATGTCACTGCAAGTTTAACAAGTTTGTCACCACTGGCAACTGGAGAGTTAAGATTAATTTGCCCTCTGCACATTTGGGATTGGATCCCTCTCTTTATTGTGATTAATAAATGGACTAAGCTTTTTTATCAATTCTTCAAGAGTTTAATAGTTAATATTGTATGTTCCATGAGCGCTGGATTATATTGTGTGCATGTTGTGTATTTTGTACTTCTGGGTACGGATTTTTTCTTGCTGCGCTGGATCCTGTTTTTCCCCCTTTTGTATACTTTGTACTTCCCAAAATATTTGGGATTTTTTTCTTATTATTATCATCCATTATATTTTTTTCTTTATCCACCAATTTAGCGCTTGACCTTTTGTTGTTTTTTGCAGTGTGCAACAAAGATTGTTAAACATCCAAATTATTAAATACTGTATTTGGATTTAGCTAATAAAAACAAAAAATCCTGAGGTTACTCTTAGTTGAATTGAACTGTGTCCGTGTCTCACTGTGCCCGTGTCTCACTGTGCCCGTACCTGATGCAGATTTTCATGGTATACGGATTTTACTGCTACACCGGTGGCCATTCCAGTATTCAAAAGCCGCGCCTCCTCGTCTGTGATAGGCGGAACACTCAATTTCCCAGCATTCAGTGTTCCGCCTATCATGGTCATCCTCATAACACAGACGAGGATGAGAGGATGTCCGTGATAGGCTGAATACTGCCTGCTGTGAAATTGAGTGTTCCGCCTATCACAGACGAGGACTCGGGAGGCGCGGCTTTTGAACACTGCAATGGCCGCCGTCTGTCTGCATGACACGCTGATCAGGTAGGCAGACGGCGGCTGCAGCGAGTAGATGTAATTGGGGTAACGCTGCCCAGTGCCATTCCGGATACGCCCCCTGCAGTCCTGCTATGGAAACTTTGAAGGGAAAAAAAAATCTAAAAAAAAAAAAAAAAAAAAAAATCGATTTGAGCTCAAAACTCGATTCAAGATTAAAATCGATTTTTTTCCCAGCCCTAGCCAAACATATGCATCCTGGAAAGGCTAGGTCACCAGTTTGTTCCTTTCCCCTTAAATGATATGCACGTTCCAGGAGGCAGACCTAGAGTTCCAGGCAGTAAAAAGGGAGATGGATTCATCTGGCATTAGAAGAATGGTGATTAAAAACAAAAATCGATCTGTAGACTTCCATTACTAAACAATTCTTTAAAAAAAAAAAAAAAAAAAAAAAAAGGTGCTTTTGTTGCAATTAAAAAAAAAAAAAAAAAAGAGAAGGTGAAGTTCCTCTTTAAGTAGCTATTGCAGCTTTCAATGAAATTTTACACTCCATAGAAGACTAGAAGATCTCCTGGAAACATACAGTGCCATGTAAGCATTTTCCACCCACTGAAATGTCTTCCATTTACATAGTGCTGACGGACATTCCAAATTTTACCAACTCAAAACACAGGATACTAAACGGACAAGAAGCTGGTCTACTTGTGTTACTTTCCACTAAGTAACAAAAAAAAAAAAAAACCACCACACGTTCTCCAAACATCTCTGCCTGTTTGGTTAGAAGCGTCCAACAGTTTAGGCCGGGATACCTGAAAAGACACAAGCTTGTTTTAATTTCCTGCGCAAATTCAAACTCTAGCAAGAATTCGGCAGCCTTTTTAGGTTAGAGGACAAGTTAAAGCTTGTTCTAAAAGCTTCTGAATGTCTTATCAAAACAGAGCTCCACAGGTTGCCTTGGTGTGCACCTGTCAATACAGATATACAAAATTTCACAACAGAACAAAAAGCATTCCCTCCCAATCATCCCATAATTTCACTGAAATCACGAAGCTCAATCCCATAATGAGTTATGGCACTGGGCTCCACTAACCCCCCCCCCCCCCCACAGAGCAGCAGACTCTCCCCCTCCCACTGGCTCTGCTGCAAGGGGATCTGTTCCAATACCTGCATCCAGCGATCCCTTCCCCACCACTCCAATTACTGCCACATTCCCCCCCCACCCGCTGCTCCAATCTCCATGCTTTACCCCCCCCCCCCCCCAGCACTGCCGTTTTCTCTTCCTCCCACTGGCTGTATCCGCTCCAGGGAGAGTCACACAGTGGGAACGGTTCCAGTTGTGCCATCCCTCCCCTCCTTCCCAGCGCCCCGATAACCCCCTTCATCACTTTTCACCCACCCCTGCAGCACCCAGTGTAAACTCTTAAGTGCAGCATGTCTCTTGCCCATGTGCAAGAAGCCTTACAAATTCAAGGGAAACAGATTTTATTAGCTCTTAACCTCCCTGGCACATATGGTTGCTGTAATCTTACAGGAGAAGGCAGCAGTTTTCATCACAGGCACGTGGAATACCTTGAATTTCACAACTGCTCTTACCAAGATGTCACAAAGCCTGCAGTCTTCCACCACCACAAAATGCCTATACAGTATAACAAATCTAGACTTTCTAGAACTGGAAGTTGTCTATCCAGCAGAAATCCAAGCAAAGCTTGGTGTTCCAGTAACCCAACTTTAGGCCTACAAAGTCCAAATACCACAAAAAAGGGCTTGGTGTTCCAGTAATCCAGCATTAGACAGCTATTGCCATGTGGAAGGATGTACTCATGCACCAACTTCCAAAACATCTGGATTAATATTACGTTCAAAAGAAAAGGGGGGGGGGCTTTAAGGCACACTAGTAAACTAGTTAAATGCCTCTCCGTTGATACAGCTAGTGGGCATATCTCCTCATTCATGAAAGTACTCTGACAGGAGGAAGAACATGACATCATAGATGGACAGGGGTGGGGCCAAGCATGTCAGGGGGGGGGGGGGGGGTAGGGTCGAGCTGTGCCACTTACTCAAACACCAACAATGGTACCAGAAAGTGCCCGTGTACAGCCACATTCGGCTGCAGGAGAAATGCTAAATTACTATATTAGACCCCTTTCACTCCAGGGCGCTTTAGCACTAAAATAGTGTGTAAGGCACCTGAAAAGCAACTCTCAAGCCACCCCAGTGTGGAAGCCCGAGAGCTTTCACACTGGGGCACGGCACTCGTAGGATGGGGGAAAAAAAATTTATAAAAAAAAAAAAAGTCCTGCAAGCAGTATCTTTGGGGTGGCGTGGGAGCAGTGTATACACCACTCCCAAAATGCCCTGCCCATTGAAATTATTGAGCAATGCATGCAAAGTACTTCAGCAGTGCCGCAACACAGGTGCCATAAACCCTTTCTTTGGCTGCTAGCAGAGGTTAAAAGCACCCTGCTAGCGGTTGAATGGCGCCGCTACAACAGCAATAAATCCCTGCTAAAACTAGCGGCGCTTTACCGCTAACGACTCAGCGTGAAAAGTGTTTTTTTTTTTTTTTTATTCAATAGTTGCATATTATAAAAAAAGCTTTAAAGTGGTTGTAAAGGCTCCAGTTTCTCTTCTCATCTTCACGTGTTCTATGCATAAAAAGGTAAAAAAAACCTTCTGCTTCTTTTACATGGATGGGGCAGAAGTTTCAAAAAATTTACAGAAAAAATAAAAATAAAAAATTTAATGGGGCATCACAGTGGCTAAAAGGCCAGCACTTCTGCCTAGCAGCACGAGGGTCATCATTTCGAATTCCAACTACAACACTACCTGCCTGAAGTTTGCATGTTCTCCCTGGGTTTCCTCCAGGTACTTTGGTTTCCTCCCATACTCTAAAGACATGCTGGTAGGTTAATTAGCTCCAGTCTAAATTGGCCCTAGTATATGTATGCATGATTGTGAGTTAGGGCACTTCGATTGTAAGCTCCATGAGGGCAGGGACTGATGTGAATGTACAATATATGTAAAGCGCTGCGTAAATTGTCGGTGCTATACAAATACCTGTCAAAAATAGTGATGCCCAATTTCCTTTGATCCATAAAAAAAAAAAAAACATCCATTGCAAACAAGTAGATGTACATGTGCTTTACTTCTAATCAGTTACAGTTTATTGAGGACACAGGCAATACACAGGACATGGGTACAAAGTCTGCCGAGCTGCTCCGTGTGACCCGATAGCTTCATTCATCAGGAATTGAGCAGAGCATGTGAAATACGTGCCAATGTTCCTGAAAACAGCAGGTGATGGTCAGATTCTGCCCGACACCACTCATCCACTTCAAGAGTGCTTTGGGCACTGAATGATGTGTGGACAGACAATACAAAAGACATCGGATCCTTATTACAGGTTTCATTTAAAATGCTTAGGAAATAAACCTATTGACAGAAATATGTGGGCCTCCATTACCAACCACCTTCAAAAGATTTTAGCTGCATGGCTGTCTCTGGATATATCCAATTTGCATTCTTGTTTCAAGTCAAGTTGTTAAATTAAATATGCAAGGACAGCCAGGCAATTAGCATTTATAGAAGCAGGAGCAGCAAAAGCAGCCTTCAAAAAAAAAAAAAATTGGCGCTTTGTATCCCCCCCCCCAAAAAAAGACCCCATGCTCTTTTAATTGCCAAGCAGAATTGGTATTTGTTTACTTACGAGGGCAACAATATTAAAATGGGTGGATGCTGTGTCAGTAAATAAAGTCTAGCGTTTTCGGCAGAGTATGGAATGGTAAAAACCCATGTACTTTTTTTTTGGGGGGGGGGGGGTACAGATTTACCTTCAATTCCTGTCCTGAAAAAGCAACAGGAAAATTAAATTAAAATGTATCCAAAGTGAAGGGGAATGCGCTTAGACATTGATCTCAAAAACAGGTGTAGCCACTGGAAGATTGCTAGGGTTCCCCAACTTTATTCTGGCGATATCTCCCATCATTCTTAGCGACAAAGAACATGAACATGGAGGACTACAGCAGAGGCTTTGCCATCCTCAGATCATCATGGTCTTGTGCAGGGGTCTCCAAACTTTCCACTTCGAGGGTCACATTGTGCATTTTTTACATATTCGCGGGCCGATAAACAACATCTTATTTAAATGAATCTGCAGCAGAATTTTTTTTAATAGAATTTGACAGGCCGACGGCAGTAGAGCTTGATGGCGCACCTGTATCCTCTGCCTGCACCTAAACTTCCAGTAGGCACAGGGCCTTGCATCTGTGTTACTGACACACACCTGTTCACACATTTGGATGCATATTTGTGTCCCCATCAGAGCGCACCCCCTTCCACATTTGTGTCCCCATAAGAACCTCCTGCATATTTGTGTCCCCCATCAGAGACAGGCTGTAAATCTGCTAAAGCCAATATGACTAAATATGCCCTGCCCTGTGTTGTACAAAGGCCTGGGAAATTAGAACACTGACCTATAATTGTAGTAACAAGACGCAACACCATAATGTTTCTATGGTTACATCCACCACTCTACACTTGCTGCCCATTAGCCTGTGAAAATCCTTCATTTAAAAACAGTACTCCAGCCTCAGTCGTTTCTGCCCTTGGGCTACATGGAGGTGGCAATCACAGCAGCGGTGCGCACACAACATCCACAGGGCCAGTTTCATCTAAATAAGTTACTATAGAGCCTGCACCCTCTGCACACCAATACCTGAGAACTGCAGCTAATAGCAACACAACTTGCAGTATACCATCTGTATGTGAATGCAGTTTTGCTTCTCACAAAGTAAAAGTGACATTCTGTGTTGCTTTATTATGCTAGGTAATCTGTGCTATATTATCCAGAAGCAGTGAGGGATATAGAAGGGGAGCTCACACTAGTGTCTTATGCTGTGTAATCTGGACTGCCAACACATGTAACAGCAACTAGTTTAATATCCCCTATGGTCTGTGTCTGCTGTCATTGTTTAGGGAGTGTCAAAGTGGTTGTAAAGTCAAAAAGGCTTTTTTAGATCTTAATGCATTCAATTAAGATGACCTGTGCGCAGCATCCCCCAATACTTACCTGAGCCCCATCTTTCTGCAGGGATGTCCACATGTGTCTGGGCCATCCGGTTCTCTCCTCCTGATTGGCTGAGACACAGGAGCGTGACATGGGCTCCCACTGCTGTTAGTCAGCCAGCCTATCAGGAGAGAGAGAGAGAGGGTGGGGCCAAACCGGGGCTCCATGTCTGAATGAACACAGGGAGCTTCGACTCTGCTCAAGTGCCCAAATAGTAAGCTGCTTGCTGTGGAGTTACTTGACAGGAGGGGGAGGGGGCAGGAGCAGCAAAGAGGAACCCAAGAGGAGGAGCATGATATGAGCTGCTTTGTGCAAAACCAACTGCACAGAGCAGGCAAGTATAACACGCCCCCCCCCCCCCCAAAAAAAAACAAAAAAAAACTTTACAATCACTTTAAGCTGGGTATACACGTGCTGAAAGACAAGACAGTCAGTACAGCAGGAAACAGTAATATGCAGAAATCCGGCATCACAGATATGACAGGAAGATATATATATATATATCTATCTGATTAAAAAAGTTACATGTTCTGTGCTTACTCGAATCTCGTGTACACACAAATAAATTGAGTTATACATTTTCTCATTCATGCAAAGTGAGCATGGTTTGGCAAACAAAGAAATTAGAGATGCACGCCCATTACACCAATGAGAGCCAATGCTCATTGCCTTCTCATTCAGCAGGAACCAGCTGACTTGGTGTGTACTCCTTTCCCTGTTCAACAGAAGCTGGTCATTACCACCAGTCATGTACACAGTTAAAATGACTAGTCTCAGGTGATACAAAGATGAAACAAACCCTCCTACATAAAATTGTAACCATTTGTCTACAGTCTTGTCTCCTCTACATCTGTTCAAAGTCCAGAAGTTATAGAGCTGGTCTGAGTTTTCAGAAATCAGAGGGCTGAGAGCTGAATTTACACTTAGTGAGCAGAGCCGAGAGTTGTTAGAATGTGACCCGCCCCCCCAATAAAAGTCCCAACATGAGAATTAGATTGTTTTAATCTTAATTTCCCAATTAAAAAAGTTCAGTTTAAATATTAGCACAAGCAAGAAAAACAAGATCATGGAAAAATGCAACATTTCTGCACATTAGGTATTTAGCACCCAGGCAGCACCAAGACATACACAGCAATCATCTGGAGCCATAAAGTAAGGGGCTCTGTAATTCTGCTAGCTGTTTGGATAAGGCAGTCTAAGAACACAACTGGTCCATTTCATAATTAGTTAACTGGTAGACAAGAGCAAAGAAAGGATAAAACAAGTTAGAACACACAAAAAAAGTATTTGATCCCCTGCTGATCTGATGTTTGCCCACTGACAAAGAAAAGATCAGTCTATAATTTTAATGGTAGGTTTAACAGGGAGATGGAACAAAAAGCCAGAAAAAAAAAAAAAAAAAAAAAACACATTTACAAAAATAAAACGATTTGCATTCATTTAAAAAAAAAAAAAAAAAAAAAAAAAAAAAAAAAAGGAGTGAAATAAGTATTTGACCCCTTTGCAAAACAAACTTAGTACTTGGTGGTAAAACCCTTGTTGACAATCACAGAGGTCAGATATTTCTTGTATTTGGCCACCAGGTTTGCACACATCTCAGGAGGGATTTTTCCTCACTCCTCTTTGCAGATCCTCTCCAAGTCATTAAGGTTTCTAGGCCGACGTTTGGCAACTCGAACCTTTAGCTCCCTACGCATTTTCTATGGGATTAAGGTCTGGAGACTGGCTTAGCCACTCAAGGACATTAATGCAATTCTTCTTGAGCCACTCCTTTGTTGCCATGGCCGTGTGTTTTGGGTCATCTTCATGCTGGAATATCCATCCACGACTCCCAATTTTCAAATGCCCTGACTGAGGGAAGGAGGTTCTCACTCAAGATTTGACGGTATATGGCCCTGTCCATCGTCCCTTTGATGGGGTAAAGTGGTCCTATACCCTTAGCAGAAAAACACTAAAAGGGGTCATAGTAGGGCTGAAACAACTAATCGATTAACCGACAACGAATCGATTATGAAAATGGTAATCGATTAATCGGCCAGTTAAATAATGGGGTTAAAAAAATAACTAAAATTAGCCCTTTATAGTACAAAAAGAGCAAATTGCTACAGTAAATATTACTTTCACTGTCCCACAGTAAAAAAAAAATGAACCCCTTACAGTAGATTTGCTCTTTTTGTACTAATTTTAGTATTTTTAACCCCATTATGTTACTAAACATCTCAGGCCTGGGTCACACCTCTGTTTTTTGGTGCGTTTTGCAGAAACGCACTACAGTTCATTTACATGGTTTCCTATGGGACACGTTCACATCCATGATTTTTTTCAGCTGCTGCATATTTGGAAAGGGAAAGGACTTTTTTTTTTTTTTTTTTTAACAGAAAACAATGCCATTTTTTTTTTTTTTGTTCAATATACTTCAATGGAGAAGCTGCAGAAAAGCATGTAATGCGTTTTTGCGGCAATTTGTATTTTTTAATCTGCCCAACAACAAATTGGCCCAAAAAATTGCAAATCGCAGCAAAATTACATTTTTTTTTAAGGTTATTAACCGAATAATCGATCAATCAACACAATAATCGGCCAACTAATCGATTATGAAAATAATCGTTAGTTGCAGCCCTAGGTCATAGGCAGCATTCCTACTTCTCCAAACAGAGAGTTGATGCCAAAGAGCTCTATTTTGATCTCATCTGACCACAAAACCCTTTCACCCAGCTCTCCTCTGAATCATTCAGATGTTCATTAGAAAACTTCAGACGGACCCGTACATGTGCTTTCTTGAGCAGAGGGACCTTGCGGGCGCAGTAGGATTTCAGTCCTCCACGGCGTAGTGTTACCATTTGTTTTCCTAGTGACTATGGTCCCAGCTGCCTTGAGATTATTGACAAGATTCTCCTGTGTAGTTCTGGGCTGATTTCTCACCGTTCTCATGATCATTGATACTCCTTGGAGGTGAGAACTTGCATGGAGCCCCAGACCGAGGGAGATTGAGTTATTTTGGGTTTCTTCCATTTGCAGATAATCGCACCAACTGTTGTCACCCTCTCACCAAACTGCTTGGCAATGGTCTTGTAGCCCATTCCAGCCTTGTGTAGGTCTACAATCTTGTCCCCGACATCCTTAGACAGCTCTTCGGTCTTGGCCATGGTGGAGAGATTGGAATCTGATTAATTGCTTCTGTGGACAGGTGTCTTTTATACAGGTAACAAGCTGAGATTAGGAGCACTCCCTTTAAGAGAGTGCTCCTAATCTCAGCTTGTTACCTGTATAGAAGATACCCGTGAGCCAGAAATCTTGTGGATCGATGGGGGATCAAATACTTATTTCACTCATTAAAATGCAAATTTATAACTTTTTTTAAATGTGTTTTTCTGGCCATTTTTGTTATTCTACATTTTTTTTTTTTTAAATGGTACTGTTAAGATGTGTTCCTATTTTAATGTTCTGATATTTAACCACTTAAGCCCCGGACCATTTGGCTGGCCAAAGACCAGAGCACTTTTTGCGATTCGGCACTGCGTCGCTTTAACTGACAAGTGCGCAGTCATTCGACGTGTCTCCCAAATAAAATTGAAGTCCGTTCTTTCCCACAAATAGAGCTCTCTTTTGGTGGTATTTGATCACCTCTGCGGTTTATTTTTTGCGCTATAAACAAAAATAGAGTGACAATTTTGAAGAAAATGCAATATATTTTACTTTTGGCTATAATAAATATCCCCCCAAAATATTTAAAAAAAACTTTTTTTCCTCAGTTTAAAGTGGAGCTCCACCCTAAATAGCAACTTTTGCTATTTGGAACCCTCCCCCCCTCCGGTGTCACAATTGACACCTTTCAGGGGGGAGGGGGGTGAAGATACCTGTCTAAGACAGGTATTTTCACCCACATCCGGGAGTCCTGTCTCCGGGAATCTGCGGGAGTTACGTCACTTCCCGCAGACTTCCCTTGGTGTTCTGGGAGACACTCGGCTCCCAGAACACAGGAGCACCAATCAGAACGGCGCAGCGCGACTCGCGCATGCGCCGTAGGGAACCGGGCATGAAGCCGCAGGGCTTCACTTCCTGGTTCCCTCAGCGAGGATGGCGGAGGGAGCAGCAGAGCGACGAGCGGTCGCTCGTCCTCTGCTGCGGACGTCGCTGGACTCCAGGACAGGTAAGTGTCCAAATATTAAAAGCCAGCAGCTGCTGTAGCTGCTGGCTTTTATTTATTTTTTTCCGGTGGAGCAACCCCTTTAAGTCGATATGTATATTTCTACATATTTTTGGTAAAAAAAAAAAAAATTGCAAAAAGCGTTTGATTGGTTTGCGAAAAGTTATAGCGTCTACAAAATATGGGATAGTTTATGGCATTTTTATTAATAATAATTTTTAAAGTTTATTTTTTTTTTACTAGTAATGGCGGCGATCAGTGATTTTTATTGTGACTGCAACATTATGGTGGACATATTGGACACTTGACACCATTTTGGGACCATTCACATTTATACAGCAATCAGTGCTATAAAAATGCACTGGTTACTGTGTAAATGTGACTGGCAGTGAAGGTGTTAACCACTAGGGGGCTAGGAAGGGGTTAAATGTGTCCTAGGGAGTGATTAACTGTTAGGGGGCGTGGCTACTAGTGACACGTCACTGATCGCTGCTCCCTATGAGAGGGAGCATTCGATCAGTGACATGTCACTAGGAAGAAGAATGGGGAGATGTGTTTTCACTGACATCTCCCCGTTCAGCTCTGTGACAAGATCGGTGGACATAGAGTCCGCGGGCACGGTCACGCGCGACCACACGGCGGCAAATTTAAAAGGGACGTACCTGTACACCCATTTGCCTGTCCGTGCCATTCTGTTGACGTAAATGTTCGTGCAGCGGTCGGCAAGTACTCAACACGAAAAGTATTGACATGTCGCCACTGAGGAAAATCCTCTTGCTGCCCATTCATTCAAATACTTATCAGTTAGGGAAAAGGGAAATTGCAGCAGCAAACAGATGTAATGAGAGGAAACCCAGTCGACCCTTGAGGTCACTACTGTTCAGAAATGCTTGCAGTCAGCCATGAGGCCTTCTCCCCAGATCTAAAAAAGCGCAACTTTTTTCAGGAGGACGCAGACCACGCTCCCCCCAATGCTGGCTATAGTAGTCTTTATAAGAGGAAGTGCCAAGATATCTTCCGGGGACCTCAGAAGAGGAGGAATGGGGCCACTCTGTGCAATACCACTGCACAGAACAGGTACAGAGAACATTTGTTATTTTAATAAAATAAAATATTTGGACTTTGGTAACACTTTAAGCAAACATTTATTGTCCACTGCTCGACTAAAGCTGGCCATACACCATGAGATTTTCTATGGTTAGATGGAAAAAGTGGGAGATTCCTCCATCCACACAGTTAATATACATGGAGAAATCTGTTGCACTTTTTCCATCTAACCATAAAAAATCTGCAGATAATCTAATGGTGTATGGCCAGCATAATCTACACAAAATTGAATTATGAGGCTTTAGCACTACATTAGGGCTTTGCTTTATAGGCAGGATGTTTTTACCAGTTTTTATTTTAGCAGCAAATTTAGTATTGAATGTCAGACGTTTCCATTTTACACTACAGGTCCACTTAAAAATGGCAGTGCTCTAACGGAAACAGGTTATTCCAATTCACTCTTTACTAGCAATTTTTAGCACAGAAAACAAACACGGAAAGCGACTGTATATGGGATTTTTGTCAAACAACCCAATGCGGAAAGGATTAGGCGACACCCCATCTGATTAACTGAATGACAAGGCTTGTAGACTAAACATTACGACTTTGTGTTTTACAGCCTTTACATTATAGTTGGTGAGGATAATTTGGTTTGTGACTTTGATGTACTCAACTGCAAAAACAAATGACTGAAAGCATCCAATTCTGCAAGAAATAAATATTTTACACTGGCTGGTTATGTTTCAGCACATGAAAACAATTATGTAATTAAAAACGCTTCCAGGAAGGACAGGCAGTACGACTTCTACAATGTGTGCCCGGACGTGAACCAGGACTCAATGAATTTAAGGAAGGGCACCATGCAGTTTCATGTCCTGACCAAGAGCGCTTTAGAAAATCCCAAGATAAAGCCAATAACACTCTGTAAATGCAAAGTATTTCACAAGAGAATTCAAATCCTTATGGTTCTTATCTTGGTTATGCAAGAGCAAAGCCAGATGTGATCAAAGTCAGCTGGCCCTCATGTGACATGCACACCACTTTGCAAAGAATGATTTTATTAAATACATCTGAACCATCAAGTGTTCTTTTACACTGGGACATTCTTCTGCAAAAGGCTACTTGAGGAGCTTATTTACAGATAAAACACTTGGCTGTAACAGAGCAACTTAAAAGCAGGTGCTTTTATTCAATTGCACCCTTTAAAGCACAAGTTTAAAAGAATCCCTACAATCCGCATCTGATCACCTGTAATAAAGTAGGTCTTATGGTGTGCAGGCAGCTGGATCAAGAAATGTTCATTGCAGGGAGGCCGGTCCTCTTCCAGTCTTTGAACTTCCAGCGTTGCTTTGGGTCTTCGGGTAGAAAAGCAATACACACACACACACACACACACACACACCAGATATCCCTGCGTGGCCCACAGCTTAATGTGATGTGCAGGCTACGGTTCCTTCGCGAAACATAGGGTGGCATTTACTAAAACTGGTGCACACAGAAGATGGTGAAGTTGTGTATAGTAACTAATCAGCCTCTAACTTCAGCTTGTTCATGTAAGCCGACAATAAAACCTAGTAAGTCGATTAGTTACTATTCACAGCTGCTCCAGTAAATCTCACCCATAGGGTCACCCTACAATTACTGAAATGGCAATCCGGGGACAAAATAAATGTGAATACAGTCAGCTGTGCTTACTGCAGAACAGCAGTACAGATGGTCCAACAGGGACAAGCCCATCCCTTCCAGGAGAAATAAGCAGTGTAATTAATGAAAATTTTTCTAACAGGATCTGTGAATAAGGGAGAGAAAAGCATGTGCGATATCAGACTCATTCCATTTACAGATCATAGTAAATGCAGTCTATTCAATGAAAGACCTTTCTTCATGGGCAGAGGAGGCGACGGCGGCTTGTCCCCATCGGACCATCTGTACTGCGGTAGGAGCACAACTGGCCACTTTCACGTTTACAGCAGTGTGTCACTAAATTGCTATTGTAGCATGGTCATTATCACATTGCAGTAAGCTTTGGGCCAAGCAAGGATATCTGACCAATGGCCTTCTACCAAATTATTCTTCTCTTTTTTGTAGTCCATTCATTCCCCTACACACACTTGCAAGTCCTCTCCTATGCTGAAATAGTACCAATTTCTCTGCAAACTTGTATCTTCACAATAGAATTTTTTGTCTGAACGACCACAATCATCCATCAATCGCCCCTCCTCCTGATCTATATGGTCTTTCACACCTATTCGCTTTTTCCTTGAATCATTTTGTTCCATACAATTTAATAAAAGAACACATCCCCCTGGACGTGCATGATCAAGCAACCGAGCCGTACATCGCACAGCTCAAGTCTGCAGCACCCAAGGGGCCAGCAAGCACATCTCAAAAGGGATCCTGGGGATTTGTTCTATAACTTAATTTTATAGTATGTAGCACAGTAAATCCTTCCTAAAACAGAGTATTTGCACATTATTCCATCACATATTCCAAAAATTAAGATTATTCCTCATTTCAGGACAGTGGGAAGAGCCAAATCAAATCAATACTTGACACTCAATTAGCTAGAGGTACATCTAGAACTGCTGTAACCCCATTATGAAGGGTTTTCCCCAACTTGCCCATCCAGCCTTTGTCCTGCGATTCCACTACTCCACTGCCACAGAAGGTGGCTGTCTCTTCTGGGTTGTTTGCAGCTGTTCTCACTCCGACTCACTGCCAGGCTCACCTTTCATCCACGCGTCCTTCCACTTACAGCCTCTTGGAATATGCATCACGAATATCCAAGGAGGCCTCATGCATTGGATACATTTTCACCCAGGTGAGAATTGAGGTGGGGATGGGAGGGATCGGAGGCTTTAAACTTAAATTACATTTTTTAATAATGTGGGTGTGTTTTGGGGGGGGGGGGGTTAGAGGGAGGATTCAGTCAATCTTGGGAGTTAAGGTCCATTTTATCTAGTGCTTCAGGTGACCAAATTAAAATGACATTAAAAGCAGCCATACATGAAATCGAAATTTGGCAGGTTCAGCAGGGGCCAGCCAAAATTTCAATCCATGTATGGACTAGCTGGTCGTACAGACTTCTGTTTCTCCCCAAATATAGCCACCAGCATTGAGCAGTGTATTTTGATGGCGAGGAAGGCTCCCTGCTGTCAAAATACAATAGCACACCGGGAGCGATTCCCCCATCCACATACTTGATGTGGGAAATCTGGTCTTTATGTTCAACCTGCTGGTTGAATGTATGGCCCACTTTGTCACATTATGGTGGCGGCAAAATTCAAGTGCGCTTATTCTTGCACTTTGGTCATGCCGAATTTTCTTTGCCTTGCTGCACATCACTGTCCAACCTTACCCATTCCCTCTCAGCAGTGCAGCTCAATCTCCATCCACCCCATTCGCACTACAAAATATTAAACACTGTTCTGGTAATGGTGTAGATTTAAGATTATTTTTATTTATTTTTTTAAATACACATACATACATACACACACACACACACACACACACACACACACACACACACACACACACACACAGTCCAACATTCAAAGAAAAAACTGGCATATTGCACATTTAAGGGTAGGTGCAACACCACAAAGAACTTGTCTTATAACTGTTATTGGTGCATGAATACCCCAATACCAACCCTTTGTTAAGCTGCCCCCAGGGCTTATAAAACCGTCCTCGCTTTAAAAATTTGTGTAAATTACAGCAGTTTATATAAAATTTCTGCCTCAACTCAGATTTATAGACACAACACACACACATAAAACTCTACTCTAGGTTCAGGGCATGGTGCCATGCAGAGACATCCCTGTATAAATGAATGGGCAAGCCTCTCTTGTTTGAACACACAGACACCTACTGAATAGAAATATCACAAAACCCATAATTCTCTTTAGTAATTTGGCACAGGGAGGTAGGAGGAAACCAGCACTTGATAATTCGGGCGTATGGGTGGGAGGCAAATCATTATTAAGTGATATGTCGGTAAACTAGCGGCAAATAAGAGCAGAACAAAGACCCCAAACAAAGACCGGCAACAGCTGCTACAAACCAGCACTGAGTTATTAACATCTTTTGGAAGTAGTTACTGAGATTATTTGCATTACAGAATTTCCATTGAGTTGTCTGCTAAAAACAACAAAGTACACTTAATGACAGCTGCTTTATGAACTTCCACAAGTACTATCCAAGCAAAAAATGTACACATTATTATTAAGCCTTATAGCACTACAAGAAAATCAGACGAACGTTCGTCCAATTCTTCGTTGTTTTACAGCAAATCGGAACAGACGAATGAAAGTTCGTACAAACATTCTCGTACGACAAAGGCTTTTTTTGTGGTTTATTGTTTCTGATCATACGCAGTCTCTTTTCTGATTTTTCTTGCACGAAAATCGTTCGTTCTGTTCCCGTACGAGAAAATTTTTGGAGCTTGTTCGTCTGATTTTCTTAGTGTGTGTGTACGAGCCTTAATAGACCACACTATTGGTTAAAAAATGCCACAGAAAACCATATGAAGTATTTGTTTTATTGTTCTGACTTCTCCAAGCAAATGAGAAATTAAACCGGTTTGTCAATTGTGGACTCGTGCATTCTGATCACCCTCATCGCCCTTTGTACTAACTCACTGAGCCACAGCAATGCTTACAGGTCCTTCTCAAAAAATTAGCATATTGTGATAAAGTTCATTATTTTCTGTAATGTACTGATAAACATTAGACTTTCATATATTTTAGATTCATTACACACAACTGAAGTAGTTCAAGCCTTTTCTTGTTTTAATATTGATGATTTTGGCATACAGCTCATGAAAACCCAAAAATCCCATCTCAAAAAATTAGCATATCATGAAAAGGTTCTCTAAACGAGCTATTAACCTAATCATCTGAATCAACTAATTAACTCTAAACACCTGCAAAAGATTCCTGAGGCTTTTAAAAACTCCCAGCCTGGTTCATTACTCAAAACCGCAATCATGGGTAAGACTGCCGACCTGACTGCTGTCCAGAAGGCCATCATTGACACCCTCAAGCAAGAGGGTAAGACACAGAAAGAAATTTCTGAACGAATAGGCTGTTCCCAGAGTGCTGTATCAAGGCACCTCAGTGGGAAGTCTGTGGGAAGGGAAAAGTGTGGCAGAAAACGCTGCACAACGAGAAGAGGTGACCGGACCCTGAAGAAGATTGTGGAGAAGGACCGATTCCAGACCTTGGAGGACCTGCGGAAGCAGTGGACTGAGTCTGGAGTAGAAACATCCAGAGCCACCGTGAACAGGCGTGTGCAGGAAATGGGCTACAGGTGCCGCATTCCCCAGGTCAAACCACTTTTGAACCAGAAACAGCGGCAGAAGCGCCTGACCTGGGCTACAGAGAAGCAGCACTGGACTGTTGCTCAGTGGTCCAAAGTACATTCAGAAATCAAGGTGCCAGAGTCTGGAGGAAGACTGGGGAGAGGGAAATGCCAAAATGCCTGAAGTCCAGTGTCAAGTACCCACAGTCAGTGATGGTCTGGGGTGCCATGTCAGCTGCTGGTGTTGGTCCACTGTGTTTTATCAAGGGCAGGGTCAATGCAGCTAGCTATCAGGAGATTTTGGAGCACTTCATGCTTCCATCTGCTGAAAAGCTTTATGGAGATGAAGATTTCATTTTTCAGCACGACCTGGCACCTGCTCACAGTGCCAAAACCACTGGTAAATGGTTTACTGACCATGGTATTACTGTGCTCAATTGGCCTGCCAACTCTCCTGACCTGAACCCCATAGAGAATCTGTGGGATATTGGGAAGAGAAAGTTGAGAGACGCAAGACCCAACACTCTGGATGAGCTTAAGGCCGCTATCGAAGCATCCTGGGCCTCCATAACACCTCAGCAGTGCCACAGGCTGGTTGCCTCCATGCCACGCCGCATTGAAGCAGTCATTTCTGCAAAAGGATTCCCGACCAAGTATTGAGTGCATAACTGAACATAATTATTTGAAGGTTGACTTTTTTTGTATTAAAAACACTTTTCTTTTATTGGTCGGATGAAATATGCTAATTTTTTGAGATAGGATTTTTGGGTTTTCATGAGCTATATGCCAAAATTATCAATATTAAAACAAGAAAAGGCTTGAACTACTTCAGTTGTGTGTAATGAATCTAAAATATATGAAAGTCTAATGTTTATCAGTACATTACAGAAAATAATGAACTTTATCACAATATGCAAATTTTTTGAGAAGGACCTGTATAGCAGTAATAGATAACAGACCTGGACAGGATACAAACAATAAAACCAAGATATTAATGCCAACACCTATCTTCAAGAATTTTTTGGTCTACATGTCAAAACCTGCACTCTGCTGAAGGCAACGGAACAAATTTGCATCAACACACCTTATACACTTATCTTGTTAGCACCTCCATTGCTTTGTTCAGCGCTGGGGACAGAAGTAAATACCCGGTGCAACTGGGTATGCCGAAACTGAAAGCCTCTGTCCCAGGTGAGTCTTTTGGAGGGGACTGAATGCTAGCCTCTTGCCTAATGGACTATGGGCCCTGGCATTTGAGGGAGCTACAAGCATTAAGGAAGATGTTATGTAACGCAAAGGTCATATTTAAAGTGATTGTATAGTCTTTTTTAAATTTTACCTACAGGTAAGCCTATAATAAGGCTTACCTGTAGGTAAAAAGAATACAATCTCCTAAACCTGTACAGTTTAAGAGATATTCCCCTTGCAAGGAGCCGCCGACTTCAGCGGCACATGCGCTTCGGGGATTCTCGGCTGAAAGTCTGGCAGACCTTGGTCGGAAAGACGTCACGAAAGTGACGACATCGCGGCTCCAGCCACTCACAGCGCCGGAGCCACGATACCCGAAGACACGCCGAGGCAAAACATCAGCTCCCTCAGCGTGGACCGGGAGAGATACCGACGCCTCATTCTAAGGTAAGTATTGCCTTACAGGTTAGGAAAAATAAATAAAAAATTAGCGGGTTTACTACCGCTTTAAAAAAAGGCCATGATGGTCTCTGCCAGCTTGGGACTCATAGCCGATATCAGCAAGCTACCTGTCTGGAGCCCCTGCCATAATGTGTTTATTGTAAGTAGGTCTCCTGCTATTGTCGGAAGGTGTTCTGTGTTTATACTTAGGATAATGTGTATTGCACGAGTGAAGCTCGGTGACAGCAAGTCTGACCTGTAGTGAGATCCTGATTAATTAAAAGCAGTGTCTAGGTGTGAATTCCCATTCACCTATTGTTTGATCGTCTGGGTGGGCATTGAGTTATCTAGGTGGCCAAGTAATGTAATATATGCCTGTTCCAATTATCCTGTGTGCAGTATATCCTAACAATACAATATGATCAGGAGGGTGTATATATTCTGTGTTTGTTCAATGAATGTGTTCCAGATTTGTAGACAAACAAGTCCTGCCTAGTTCTTGGTTCCAATATGTGACTAACAGCAGATGTCCATCTTCAGACTGGAAGAAGCATTTAGGCGGAGTGTGGGACCTTCTGTTACAGGAATATGTGGGCTCATATGCACTGAGCCAATTAACACTGTCACAGGGAAGGCTATAACCCTACATCTAGCCAATGAGGCGCTTTCCTTTCACTACTGCCAGCTGATCAGAACAGTGAGAGCCAATGAAAGCCAAGATGATAGGCTTATGCAGGTCTGCATTACAGGAAACCGGTTGCTTTACCCTGTGGCAAGGCAGAGATGCACTATAAAAGTAATCTTGTCCTGAGGGAAGGAAAGTAGGTTGACAAGGACTGGTTTCCTTTCCATCAGGGGATACTTTGTCTGCACTCTAAGGCTGCATTCAAACCAGGGCGTTTTGAATCGCAGGCAGAATCACTGATTCTGCCTGCGATTCAAAACACTTTGCAGTCACTGTCCTGGAACAAGATCTAAGGAGCTCTTCCTTCCTATCCGACTCCCATTTGTTGCATACTTGTTCCAAGAGCTCCTGAATTCTAGATGGATAATCCAATCTGCAGCATCCAACCATAAGTTTTACTTTATAAATAGGATGGCTATAAACCATAATCTGATTGGCTGCTATGGGAACTTGCACGTAACTGGCCTTTGTGTCAAAATAAAGCCTGTCTCATTTAGCTTTTCTTTATTGCAGACTCCTTACTGACATATGAGTGCATCAAACAATACAAAAATTAAAAAGTGGTTGTAAACCCCAGACATGTAAAAAAAAAAAAAAAAAAAAACACCATATCCCTCTGTAGTGTGTCCTCTGCTTTTTCCCTGTGTACTCCGAGGCTCGGTTCACACCTAAGACGGATTGGTCTCACAGCAGGGGTCCGGTGCGTCCTGGTTCACCATGTCAGGTCTGATTTCCGCCTGAATTTGGACCTGAAAGACCAAAAGACGCACAGCGTTTTTCTGCAAAATGCACTGAACCTGCTGCAGTGATATGTGAACCGCCTCCATTAGAGAACTGCTCAAAATCTCCTGCAATTTCCATATTGGATGCAATGATGTGAGCCCAGCCTGAAGGGGGAGTGGATTTCCCTTAAACCAGCTCACATAGAAAAGTGACAGCAGAAAAGACTGTAGCCCATTTTTGTTAGATCTAGGTTTGTCCCAAGCATGTTTAAGCCATTTACTGTTGACTTCAAACATGCTTGGGACAAATAAAGATCTAGAATCTATGGTACAACTTATGTAGGAGGAGGATTTGTTCATCTTTGAGTTTCACCTGAGACCAGTCACTTCATTGGGTATATACATTTTTATAGGTTAACCACCACTTTAATAAGTTTAAAACTCAAAAAATATGGGAAAGGCAAACAAAAATTGATTTTAATTATGGCTGTGTGATGTCATAACCCCTCTAACTGATACAGTTATCCTTTTTAATAAGTCCAGCCTGAGCTAGTTTGGCTGGGCTTCTATGGGTTACAGGAGTGCAATTTGTTTTGCACGCCTGTGATCCGTTTTCAGCAGAGATCGGTCTGAAGTCCGCTCTCTGCTGACGTTACAGGAATTAGTCCAGGCACTGTGCCATAACAAAGTCTGAATCCATCACGTGCTTTTACTGATATCTGTCTCAGCGAGCCGATGAGAGCCTGAGACTGTTGCGCCCCTCCCCTCCACAGCTCAATGCTCCAGCGAGCGCGCGATTGACAGTCAGCAGCTCTCTGCTCCGGGGAACTGT